>CM067319.1:6599764-7199764 GCA_034231615.1 Meghimatium bilineatum | reverse complement strand
TTCTAAACATACAAAGGGAGAAGTCAGCAAAACCTTCCTTAGGCCCCAATCAGCCCCATCCCATAAGGGAAAAAGGCAGGAAAACAGAAATTTTTCTAACTGCTGGGCAGGTGGCGCTCAAGAGTCCAGAAAGACAGGCCACCTAGGAGATGGAAAACTCTACACAAAGCCTGGACAGATTGTGCTCATGATCCCGGGAGGGCAGACCATCTAAGGAAAGCAAATCTAAAAAAATATCTGGCGGAAATCGGATGCTCTTGGCCATATGGCGCATAAAGTGCAACGTACCTCATATTTAGATACTCATGCAGATTGAGACAATGGACTCTAGATATGGTGCTCTGCCTGAGGAGTCCCACCAGGCGGGTAGAGTGCCGGGCCCCATGCCTCGAAGGGGCCCACCACAAGCTACTGGTGGTCACCCTGGCCCATTTTGGAAGACCAGGAAATGGGAACAGTAGGAAAATATTACTGGTCAAACCACAAGACAGACAAAAGGACTAAACATACTGCATTGGAATGCCGAAGGCATTTACCACAAAAAGCAGACACTTCTTCTTCTTCTTCTACGTTCGTTCTCAAACTCCTGCAGATTAGCAGGATGTAGTCCGGAGAACGGAATGCGTTGTGCCATGGTTTGCAGCATTGCTGCGGTATATGCGATTTTCGGCCTGACAGAAAAGCAGGCACTAACAGACTAGATAACGACAAGATTGATGTGGCTTGCATACAAGAAACCCATCTTAACCTACACCATAGATTCTCTATCAGGGGCTACCAAACATTCAGACAGGACAGAGAATGGCATAAGGGAGGGGTAATTACACTGATACGCAACACCATTCCAGCATAGCAGATAGAAATAAATACAATAGGAGAATCAGAGATTATAGGAACAGATGTGTACATAAACAATCAACCCATCAGAATTTATAAGATATACATCCAAGTAGGAAGAGCCCTTAAACAAGAAATAATGGATATTACAGACACACACTGTATTGTAGTGGGCGACTTTAACAGCCACTGAAAGGTGGGGTTACCAGCAAACTGACCCAAGAGGAGAAGAAGTGGAAGAATGGGAAATTGATAACAACCTATTCCTGTTAAATGGAAAATAATACTCACGTGGAAGACAGGTAATGAAGTCCTACTGAATGACGACTAAAACACTACACACTATCACTAACGGATGTAAATATGGTACATACAACAAAACAAAACACAGAATATAATCATACAAATGACAATACACAGGACAAAGTCGACGTTTCGAACCAATAGGCCTTTTTCAAGATACGGATATAACATACAAACATTAAAAAAACCACAAGTAGAAATTAATGCGTATCCGAGTGAAATGGGGTAGTTAGATAGATACCGGAAACATACGAACAGGAAGTATACAAAGACGATAATACAGGTGGAACGAGAGGAACAAAACGATGACGTAACAAAGACCAATACGACCGAGAACTAAGGGAAAGAGTGGTCGGAATTGAGTCCAAATGGCTTGATGGTACCCAACTCGAAAATGAGACGATTTTCCTGCGGGTCTCCTGTTAAATGGACAGGATGATCCCCCAACTTTCTACTCAAGGAGGTGGAAATCAACATCAACCCCAAATTTAGCGTTCGCCACTGGCAATTTATCCCATAAAATAGGTAGAATAGTTATGAACCAGCTAGGGGACCACAAACCAATAAAACTCACTATCAACCTCAACTACACATTGGAAGAGCAGAAACCTCTTCCCCGCTGGAACTATAAGAGAGCAGACTGGGAACAATTTGCAAAACTCTCAGACGCATATAGTGAGCCTATCAACACCCATACAAAAAAAAGAACATGACGGAAAAGCTAACTGAGGCAATACTTAGGGCAGCAAAAGAAGCAATACCAAGAGGGGCAAGAAAAAACTACAATCCGTACTGGTCCAAAGAAATACAAAAGCTCGAAGAAGACCTGAATATGGCCAGAGAATTGGCATACACAGAGCAGAGTACAGAAAGCAATATAGCTCTCAAGGTAGCCTCAGCTAAATACAAGAGAGATACAAGGGTAAAAACATCGGCAAGGAGGAGCTGGATCGAAAAAAAACCAGATCCTTAACATGGACAAAGATGGAAACAAACTCTGGAAACTTGCCACGGCATTGAGTGATGAAAACAGTTTCCGACCTCCAATAACACTTGAATATAATAACAAAATGCACACGGGAAAAGCAGCAGCAAACATTTTCATAAAAAATTTATGCAACTGTGAGCCAGATAATCATACCAAAAGAAAGAAAAAAAAAGAAGTTAAGATTGAAATCCATGGACTAAAGGATATGCCCATGGTGATAGAAGAGCAAATGTTGGCAAAATTTACAGAAACTGAGCTACAAGAAGCACTACAGAACCTCAAACTCAAGAAGTCACCAGGTAAAGATGGGGTTACCAATGAGATGCTTATTAAACTGAGGCCTAGCGCAAATAGAAAACTTCTAAACATAGTAAACACTAGCTGGAGAACAGGACAGTTGCCATGGAAAGAAGCTATTATGGTACCCATTTTAAAGCAAGGCAAAGACAAACTCGACCTAAGTAGCTATAGACCGATCAGTCTCCTCTGCTGTATGCCAAATTAATGGAGAAAATGGTCAAAAGAAGACTCATGTGACACGTGGAAGGAAAACAACTCATAGCAGCACAACAGAGCGGCTTCCAACGACACAGATCAACAGAACACCAAGTCGTCTACATAGCACAAGAGATCGAAGACGAATACCAAGAAAAAAAAACACACACACTTGCAGTGTGGGTTGACATGGAGAAGGCATTTGATAAAGTTTGGAAAGGCGGACTTTCTTTCTAAGAACAAGCTCATTAGACTAGGAATCAGAGGACACTTATATAACTGGATATGCAACTACATGGAAAAAAAGAACAGCTAGAGTGCAAGTACAGGGAAAACGTAGCAGGAAGAGAATACTAGAACAAGGTGTCCCGCAAGGAGGTGTACTATCCCCTACACTCTTCTTAATTTACATAAATGATATTATGGAGGGCATACCAACTGGGGTACACTCTGCAATGTATGCAGATGACCTGGCCTTGTGGACAGGAAGGGTGGCAATAGCAGTTGCAAAAAATAGAATGCAATGGGCACTACCCAAACTAGAAGGCTGGAACAAGAAATGGTTGCTGAATTGAATGAATGAATGAAAAGAAAACCACACACCCAATATTCACCATATCCAACAAGGTACAGAAAACAACACTAAAAATAAACAATCACGTACTCCCACTAGAGCAGAACCTAACATACATCGGAATTACCCTTGACTCTAGAATGACAATAGCAAAACAGAAAAAGCAGAGAAACGAGCCAGAAATAGAATGACAATAATGAAAAAGATAGCAGGCACAAACTGGGGAGCGGACAGCAAAATCTTGAAAAGGCTATACAGTGGTAAAGTTAGGCCAGTATTAGAGTATGGCATCACAGCCTGGACCAAAGTATCTAAAACGCAATTCAACAAAATAAACAAAACCCAGAATCAAGCTACACGTATTATCACTGCATCTATGAAATCTACACCCATAAATACATTAGAAACAATAACTGACCTTCAGTCAATGGAAGATAGAAGAGACATGAAAGTAGTTCAACAAGCAGAAAATACAAGAGACTTCTGAATCATCCTATGCACCAAAGAATTAATAGCTATGGCAAAAGCAGGCTGGAGAAGAGAAACTTCTCCGCAAATGCAAAGAAACTGATACAAAAGGCACAAACTATAGGACAATTGAAACCAAGGCCCATAGAACCAGTCAGTATTATCCCCCCCCCCCCCTTGGGCATACAGACTCCCACAACTAAAAGAACAAATAGATGGTATAGAAAAGAAAGGAACTCAGACAGACTTGGAGAGAAAGCGTATCACAGAACAACACATCGCAGTTAATTACCCACAAGATGCATGGACTCATGCCTATACAGATGGCTCGGCCACAAATGCAATTGAGAATGGAGGTGGAGGAGTGACCCTCAGACTAAAATATGGGAAAGATGTTACTCTAGCCATAGCTACAGGCAAGCTCTCAACCAATTTTAAAGCAGAAATGGAAGCTCTCAAGAAAGCAGCAGAAACTATCTTACAACACAAAGAACAAGTGCACAGGAATATTGTACTACTAACAGATGCACTCTCTGTCATAACAGCACTCAAGCTACACAGGAACACCGAACTGAATGAATTGAGGGCAGTTCTAGTTCAGTTGTACAATAATTTCCAAAGAGTAGTGATTCAGTGGATACAGTCACACTGTAACATTGAAAGGAATGAAGTTGCAGATAGACTGGCCAAAGAAGGAGGGAATTTACCTCAAGAATACTATCTGGTCAGTTATGAAGAAGTGAAGACCATCATTAAAGGCAACTATAACACAAAGTGGAAAAAAGACCACCCCCAAATACAATGCAGATGACGGGTATTACCAACTATGCAGAAGAAACCAGGTTATCCTGCAGTGCATCAGAACTGGTCACAACAAAATGAGACATCATTTGTACACCAAATTCAAAATAGGTACAACTGGGCTCTGCCATTGCAGCCTTGCGAATATGACAGCAGAACATATCCTACAAGAATGTCCCCAGCATGCAGACCTGAGAAACAAGACATGGCCCACCCCAATCAGCGTCGAAGAGAAACTGTATGGCTCAGTGGTCACTCTAAAACAGGCAGCAGCCTATATCATAGAAATCGGAGTCCCAACCTGACTGAGTGATGATCGCCAAAGAAGAAAGATATGGTAGAGAAGCATGGTCAATTGACAATATTGCAAGAAAACATCTGTAGACCACAGAGATGTGGTTTTATAGAAGAATAATTAGAAAGGTTCCTGGGAGGCCCTTCGCTCAGAATAGAACAGTATGGCGTTACAGCCTTAGAACGGGAGCACTAGCGGTGGAAGAGACCAGGCAAGATACTGCAAGACAGAAGCGGGCACGTAGAAAAGAAAAAACATCTCAACTTCCCATAGACACCCTCTACAGTTGTCAATTCTGTAGAAGAACATTTTGTACGCGCATTGGACTTGTTAGTCATTTAAAAACGCACTATTAACTTAATTATTTTTTGTTACTTATTTTATTATTATTATGGTTGAGTTTTTGGTCATCGTCGATTATGACGGACGAACATCATAGAAGAATGTTGAAAATATCATGGACAGCTAAAAAAAAAAGTCATGCTATTATTCTACAACTGGTCAACTCAAATAGAGAAATTATAAACTGTATCAGAAAACGACAATCACAGTTTCTGGGTCATATCATGAGAAGAGGTGGGCTGGAGAACATCGTAACAACGGGAAAGATCGAAGGTAAGAGAGACAGAGGAGGACAAAGTGAAAAAAATGTTGGATGGTTTGAAATCCTGGCATAATGCAGAATCATCCGAAACTATATTTAATTAAGTGTATAACAAACAGAGGACTGCGGAGAGACATGATCGCCTACGCCGGAAGGTACGGCATGGTACCACTGAATGAAAATTATTATGTTGCATCTTGGTGGTGTATGTCTCTTCGAGACAACCATTATTTCTGGTTTCTTCTTGTTTAAACTGAGGTCTTTGTTTTCACGTTTTTTCACTACTTTATTTAACAGGGCTTGTAGTTCCTGATCGCTTCAGGCAATCAGTACTGTGTCGTCAGCATATCTCGTCAGCATGTAAGTTATTTAAATCTTCATATAAATATAGATAGCGTATAGTAATAGAATAAAACTAGTTGGGAATTGTCCTGTTTAGTTTTATTGTATGTTTTTTGTTTTTTTTCTTAAAAATATATTTTTATTAATAGGCTAGGTAAGTGTTTTAGTAACCTTTTTACCTCATTTTGCGTTACTGTTTGTTCATTAGGTTACTGCGGCACCATCCACTTTGTCGGACACCCTCTGACCATTTGGTTATTTATATAAAACTAGTTGGCAACACTGTTTACTGCTAGTAAAATGGCGGAGAGCATGGAAGTCAGTGATATCGAATGGCTATATCCTGATCTATTGTCGGAGGAAGGTCTTATTTTTATATTAAGACAGGTTAGATTTAATTAATTACATTGTGCATTATTTATATATTATATATACTGATTATTTAAATAATGCGCCAGTATATGAACATTTCTAAAGCAGCACAAAGTAGCAACACCAGAGAGGCACTACTCGGACTCGCCACTCACTAGACTCACTCACTCTCTGACTTGGACAATGTTCAGGATATTAATTTATTTTCAAAGTGATAACACACTGATGAGTTTAGTACTACCATAATAGGTAGGATCATCATTAAAAATATTTAGTACTAGGTCCCTATGGCCTATTTAAATTTGAACTACGAGAAACTGAAACTTGGAATGAAAATTTACACCGCCGAGGCATCCGATCCGACATTTTCAAATTTAATTTTATCTTTGAAGATCAAATAGTAGAATACTATGTCTATAATAAATAGTCTTAATGTTTTTCTTATGGCAATGTTTGATTCTTGATTAGAAACTGGCTTCACAGCACACGAGGCATTCCCATAAGTGCTCTGCCCTTCGTTGTAGACTCCGAGTCCCTGTCAGGTGTTGAGTGTGTCTACTCACACACTGTGTGATCTTTGGGACTTTCTTAACTAAAAAATGTACATTTCCGGCGTACCACATTTCCTTCCCTTACCACAAGATGCTCTCATTTCTAACATTCTTTGTATGTTCTCAGCCTCACTGACGTCATCTTCATCTTGAAATGATATTACTGCCTTCATCAAGTCTGCTTTATCTCTTCTCAGCAATGTGCCATCTATTGCTGTGTTGCCTGCCAATAAGTCGACTTTCTTGTTTTCTTAATCCCAGCATGACCAGGGCAGTATATCCATGTAAGGCTCTGGACAATTGAGTTGTTGAATAAGTTCCACCATTCTTTTCTCAGCATGAACTTTTCTATCTTGCACAGCATGCTTTGAGTCTGTGAGTATTACAGAGTTAGTCATCAGATCACCATCACTGCAAACTGGACACATGCATAGTTGCTGTGAGTGTATCCACCATTACACTTCTACTGACAGTACCGGATCTACACTGGTTGACCATCATTCTTCTGCGCCCTCCAAAATGTTCACTTCTAGCAACACCACATTTCAAACCCTGATCTTTAATCCTGGCCTTTGAAAAGGAATCGTCATCCACACTAGTCTTGTGTGCTATATCTGTTAAGGAGTTCAAAATGTCAGCTCGATCTATTGTCCCATTGCCCTGTGCCACAATTGTGCATGATGCCAGTTGATCTTCTCTTTTATTGCCTCGAACCCCCACATACCCAGGCACTAAAGTAAATGTAACCACTTTCAGCCTCGCCTTTCTCAAGGCCTCAATCCACTGTTCGTGAACGAGACCAACTTGTACCTTCGTAATCATACTCACAGAGTCACTCAAGATGCAGCACTGCATTACCTTCTGTGTGCATATCCACTCAAATTATGTCCAAAATGTAATTACCAAGTGTGTTGATGTGTATCAGTTTTCAACCATTTAAGTGCTGCTAAACTCCCTCTATCTCCATCCTCATGCTCAATATGACAGTGGAATATGCTGAAGATTTCTCAACCAACTTCACACTGTTTCTGTAGGCAACAAAACCCTAACCGCTTTTTATTTAATTTTTATTTAAATTATATCGAGGTTATCTTATACAAGCTTCATGGCACATCATCTATACAATCCTGTAGTCTTAACCTTTGATAACAGTTACCATGTTGTTCCAACAGGCCGACTTTTTGCTTGAACTAGGACGGGCACTGCGTGAGTGGACGAAGCAACAAATAAACCTGTAGCAAGGGTCAGAGTTATGCCCTGATGTCAACGTCGGTTTCAGCGGCATTAGACTCAATACACCATCGAGTGAGATGACTGCTGGAACAGAGGGCGGAGCACTTATGGGAATGCTCCACATGCTGTGAGGCCAGTTTCTGAATCAAGAACCGCAACCACTTTTATTTGTATTTCTATTAACGGAGCCATCTGTGTATATAATTGTATCTTGTGGTTTCGAGTGTAGCTGGGCGAGTTCATGCACTGTAACCTGGGCCCTGACACCGTCCATTTCCGACACGCTTTATCTAGTTGTATTATTACTTCAGTCAATCCCCATCGAGGCCAGCACCATGTAGAGGTGATGGGGTTTAGTTCAACCATCAAGGAGTGGAAACTAATACTGGTCGGGCAGTCCCACTTGAGCAGGATCATAGTCTGGCCCAAGTAAGCAGAGTGCTGAAGACGGAGGCAACCAACCAAAAGGCGCACAGATAATTAGGATGCCACACACAAAACACAATGGAAACATGTCTGCATCTATAAATAGTTATGGTGCCTGCCCTGTGGCAGACGTTCAGGCAGGGACGGTGCCGGGCCCTATACCTCAAAAGGGCCCAACCTCAGTTACTGGAAGTCCTTCTTAATTACCCAGAGGAGCCAGGAGGCAAGGGAATAGAGCTACTGGCCAAACAAACCAACGACCAATAAAAATAATGCACTGGAATGCTGAGAGTGTCAACAGTAAAAGAGATGGATACAGCAAAAAATTGGAACTTGAAAATGTCCCAAGTGAAGAACAAGTTAATATATGCTGTATCCAAGAAACACACCTCAGCAGTGACATAGCCTTCAAAATCAGAGGCTACCAATGCTACTGGTCTGATCGAAAGGACAGGCGAAAGGGTGGAATTCTGACACTTGTTAAAAACAATATCAGCGCATGTCATCTGGAAGGGGCAGAATACCAGATGCTCCGCCTAAAAACAGACAGTGCAGAATTCCATCTCCTGAACTACTACTGCCCAAATGATAGACCATTGGCACTAGACACAATTCCAGACAAAGAGAGACTTATGGTGTGTGGTGACTTCAACAGCCACTCTCAGAGCTGGGGCTACTATCATATCGACAAGAGAGGTGAGGAACTTGAGAGCTGGCAGGATGAAAATAATCTCATCCTTATTAACCAGCTAGCACAGGGGTCGGCAACTTATGGCCACGCGTGCCACACTTGGCACGCCAAGCAATTTCAAATGGCACGCAGACTCTTCACGTTTCCTGTACAAAGTTGAAAATCAATTTGAAGTAAATGTAGATGAGCTTCAAGAGTACATTGAAACACTCAAATCAGAATTTGATAAACAAAGTAAAGACTTCCATATTCATGGATCAGTATTTTCGTATCTCATTAAGCCTGATATAATTGATTTGGAAACTACCCAGTTGGAACTATTTAGTTGGATGGATATTGATGACTTTGAAATGCAACAGATTGATTTCAGATCTTCAGAATTATGGACATCAAAATTTGTTGAACTACGGAAGTCTCTGGAAAATGAAAATCTAGAAAAGTCTGCAGCTATTCTCAGCTGTTGGACATCCCTTCCAAATTATTACATCTGTTTGAAGAAAATTGCTTTTGCTTTTCTTTCAGTTTTTTGATCAACCTATTCCTGTGAGCAAATTTTCTCTCACATGAAAGCAATGCTAATTCCACAGCGTAGTCACCTAACGCCTGAACATTCAGAAAATTGTGTCAAATTCAAAGTGACAAAGTATTATGTTGATATTGAGCAATTGGTCAAGACCATGCAAGGGCAAAACTGGGTTTTGATTCTGTTCTCTGCTTCATTGACCTAGGTAGCTTCCAAAACGTGTGTAATGCTTTTTCCTCCCTGACCTCCTTAGTAAAAAAAATTTCCAGCACATCTTTTTTTGTTCTTTGGCAACTTATTTAAAAGCCTCAATTGTCTTTTTCATTGCACTCTGTACCTCCCGTTTATCACTGAGTGTGATGTTTGCCTGTTTTCGAATGCGCTGCCAATCCTTGATTGCTTGCTTTTTGAGTAGCCATATTGCCTCTTTAGTCCACCGTGGGAACTGTTGAATCTTAGGTATCACCCACTTGCTTTACCAGGCCTTCTTCCTCAAGTTGCTAAGCACTGATTCTTTCGTGCAAGCATATCTAAAAGGGTGGTGAATCTTGATCAATCCGTCTTGCTGCCCTTTCGAGAAACATGCCGCATGGCAAATGGTCACTCCCATAGTATTTAAGAGCTGTCCATATTGCATCTGTCACTCCATGACCTGACATCAGTGCAAGGTCAATGTTTGAATCTTCTTCTTCAGCGTTCATTCTCAAATTCCCACTGGATTTCTCTTGTAACAGGACAATGGTCCTACAAGATTTCCAGTTGAATATAGTCCAGAGAATGGAAATGCGTTGTGTTGCCTTTTTATTTGCGGCAATGGCCCAACACATCCATCTTCGGCGGAATGTTTGAATCTGTGTCTTTGGTTGTTAATCTAGTCATGCTCACGCAGTTCAGAAGAGTTAGGTCAGTCTCGAGTAGCGCTTGATTTAAAGCCAGTCCCTGAGGGTTGTTTGATTTTCCTCAAGAGACATTGCATGCATTTAAATTCCTGCTCCACCGAAGACTGATGTGTTGGGCCATTAGCGCAAGTAAAACGGCAACACAATGCATTTCCATTTTCTGGACTACATCCTGCTGGATATAAAGTAGAACCATTGTCCTGCTACAAGAGAGATCCAGTGGGAGTTTGAAAATGAACGCTGAAGAAGAAGAAATCTCCACAAACTAGCAGCATTTCCCAGGGAGATGCTCTAGTTTCCCAATGAACTCCCATTCATCGGGCTTAATGTGAAGCAATTTTCCATGTAGATGTAAATGATATTCCACATTTTACCCTGGAATGTTATCTGTACTCCCTGCAACTCTCTATTCTCTCTATCCCACGCTGTTAAATTCAATGTTGTGTGTGGTAATCCTTGCCTAACAAGAATAGCTTCACTGTGGTGTGTAGGACTTACAGGATTGACGTAACATGTGAAGTCCATGAATTTCAACTGTTCAGCCTGTGTCTCCTGTAGTAACATGATATTGAAGTCATACAGGAAATGTTACAGAACTGGGTCGAGCTGCTTAGCGCTATTGCAGTTCCAGTATCCAATGTTAATATTATTTTTTCACATTCTGTTGTTTTTCCATATAAATTTCTTCCTTCTCTCTCTGTTGTTCACATCGCGATGACCATGTTTTCTGACTTGATGGTGTTCCAAGTGCTGCCGAAACAGACGTCGACATCAGGGCACAACTCTGACCCAGATGAAAGGTTTCTTTGTTATTCCGCCCATCCACGCTGTTACAGATATTTCCGAATATACTTGACAGCGAGTTGTCGTGTACCGTTGCGGGAATCCCGTTCAACAGTGAAAAGTTGTTGGTATGCGTGCTAGGCGGGAATTTCTTGATAACTCTTGTAATGAATTGTAAAAATGGTAAATTATACCGGCCTTCATTAGATGGGCTTTTGCACACATATTTTTCACCTTTCCTGTCGAAGAAAACACTGAACAAGACAACCGCAATCTCCAACCATATAGCATTCTGCTACCCGGCAAGTGGTATATTCAGAATATTGTTGACACCATGAGCTTGCGATCTGCTATTTTCACTGCATACAGACATTGTTGCAGTTGTATTATTGACAAATTTCAAATTGCTGTTTGTCGAAGATTGCCTTCCTCATTAAACTCTTTAGTTCAAGCACAACGTAGGCTTGTCGGAACAACATGGTAACTGCTATTGAAGGTTACGACTATGGGATCCTTAGGAAAAAACGAAATCACAAGTGAATCAAACTGTGACCACTCATGACGCCATATTTAACCGGAAACCCCAAAGGTCAAGTGACATTGGTGTCATGTGTAGGGACTATTTGATCATTCCATAAATAAAGGTTACTGCAAAAAAATTGCTGTGAGAAGCAAAACAATGAAGTACCAGTAGATTTTATTCAGTTATAAGTCCGTGATATTGTAAGATATTTGGTCGATGTGAGAACAACAGAGATTGGCACATCAACTATTTTATTTGGAATCTGAAGAAACGAAAAGATCGATAATTGCTAAGGGCTGGATAAAATGCAAACAATCTCGTTGTCAATATGTCTCTTCCTATTGAAGCACATGCTCATCACATTTTCTCTAGTACTCAATATCTGTTTGTGCGAGGGCATCGTGTATGTTTGTTACATCACAAAGTTTGAAAGTCTTGTTTAGTACGGCAACGTGACCTTTGACTGCAGCCCACACAAGTTCAATTGGATTGAGATGTGTATGGTAAAGTGGTGGTAGTCACAGAGAAGTATGACCATGATCAGCGATGATTTTGTCAATTACAAATTGGTGGGACAACATAACAAACAACATGAAACATATACCTAAAGATGAGTGTTACAGGGACTTACACTGTAAGAAAGGCCTGGTTATATAATCTACTACAAGTATAATGTAGCTTGCTGGTTTATCTGGCAGGCTACTAGTAAGACATGAAGACCTTTAGCGTGCAAGGAAGATGAAATGATATGTTACTCTTATGGTGTATCCATCTTCTGGTAGTTGAGTGGTACAGTATATCAACCTCTTCTGGTAGTTGATTGGTACAGTATATCATCTTCTGGTAGTTGAGTGGTATGGTATATCAACATCTTCTGGTAGTTGATTGGTATGGTATATTCACACCTTTAAAATGCCTTTATTGTGTTCTCCAACTTGTACAGATGTTAAAATATTATTTTGAAATTATTTATACAGTTAAATGTGGCATTTTCAAATCTTTATCTTACCCGTGTGTTGCCAGGGTCTGAAAGTGGAGCAAAGAATAGCAACACTGTTACCTATCACACATAACATAGGAGGCGACTTAGGAGATTTTTGGCGTGGAGTTGTTTGCCTCATCTTATAGAGGGTCAAAGTGACTGAAGGCAAATGTGGCAGATTGAAAGAAGCAGATATCACGGCTAAACTGCAAACCACATCATAACACATTTAATATCTGGACTACAACCTGCTAATCTGCTTGAGTTTGAGAGGAAACTGATAAGAAGAAGAAATCTTTATCTCCAGCTTTATAGTATATCCAGCTTTATAGTATCTCCAGCTTTATAGTATCTCCAACTTTATAGTATCTCCAGCTTTATAGTATCTCCAGCTTTATAGTATCTCCAACTTTATAGTATATCCAGCTTTATAGTATCTCCAGCTTTATAGTATATCCAGCTTTATAGTATATCCAGCTTTATAGTATCTCCAGCTTTATAGTATATCCAGCTTTATAGTATCTCCAGCTTTATAGTATCTCCAGCTTTATAGTATCTCCAGCTTTATAGTATCTCCAGCTTTATAGTATATCCAGCTTTATAGTATCTCCAGCTTTATAGTATATCCAGCTTTATAGTATATCCAGCTTTATAGTATCTCCTTCAACTGTTTCCTGAAATATTCAAATATTTATGTATGAAATTATTTAATAGTGGATAAAATGAACATTTACAAATCTTTTTTCTCCAGCGTTTTATTAAACATGCAAATATACCTGAGCTGGAAAAACTTCAAAAAGAGGAACTTGTGGAGCTTTATAATCATTACATCTTACCTTTGCCACAGAGAAAGTACAGGAACAACAGAAGAGGTTTAGAAATGACAAGGAAACAGCTGTTACTTGACCGGAAATTAAAAAGAAAATCAATGGATGATAGCTGTGATATGTTAAAAACAAAGTATGCAATTGTGCAGTGTATTGTTGGAAAGTATAGTTTTTGTATTTTAATATTTGTTACATTCCATTCTTCAGACTACATCCTGCTGGTCTGAAGGAGTTTGAGAACGAATGCAGAAGAATAATAATTGTGCTGTACATTCTGGTTACCAGCATGTAGTTCAGAGAATGGAATATTGTTTCATGATATACATTTTGACTGATCCTTTCAGCCTGACACATCCGATTTTAACATGGCTTTTAGATCACTTTGACCTATGGAATGTTATAGCCAATACCACACCCCCTCAACACTGTTAGTCATCACTTACAATATGCATGGCATGTCACAGTGCTGCTATTGCTTGTGTGTATCTGAGGCCCAAAAGGAGATCAAATAATAGTGATACAGTTACATGCCCGCCCGAAATGGGAGCAAAGAATAGCAACACTGTTTACCTTCCACACGTCGTAAAAGGCGACTAAGGAGGTTATGGGATGGAGTTGGCTGTCCCATCCCATATAGGGTCAGTGACCCAAAGCCATGCTGAAGTCAGTTGTGTCAGGCCAAAAGGCGCAGATATCGCAGCAATGCTGTAAACCATGACAAAACGCATTCCATTCTCCGGACTACATCCTGCTAATCTGCAGAAGTTTGAGAACGTACGAAGAAGTTACATGACAGGCATGTAGTAAGAGACAATTAAGAAGTTTTGGTGGTGGAGTTTGCTATTCCATAGAGGGTCAAAGTGACCCAGAAGCCATGCTGAAGTTGGATGTGTCAAGCTGAAAGGTGCAGCTAATCTTTTAACCGCAAGTCGTTCTCTGGACTACATTCTACTAATCTGCAGGAGTTTGAGAATGAATGAAGAAGTACTGCTATTATCTACTCACCTGTCAAACAGGTATTTGATTAGATAAATATTACGGTAAAGGTATGTTAAACTATGAATCAGTGTCACACTATGTTGTACTGCCTCTAAGTGCTCAACTGCCTAATCAATAGTTGACCAAAAATTGTCTGACTAATGTTACCATTACTAAATTTTCTGATTTTAGTACAGATGGTGGTCTTGTTCTGATGTGGCCAAGCTTGGTTTTTCATCAACTGATTGCATATTTAAACCACATGCAATCAGATTCATTTCCGGTGTGTTTTCAAGATGGAGCAATGTTTTTCTTTCGGTCTTGGATTGTTCGGTTGTGTAAACTACTGCCAACATAAAACCTACCACTGTTTATGAACCAGAACCATAGTTACTATTAAGTCGACTGTTGTCAAACGTTTTCCTATATTCATCTCTTTCTTCAAAATGGACGGTGTGTTGCGCTCAAATGTTAAACTACGTAACATCTGGACGTCAAACACACTAAGAAACACCACAAAACTCAGGTTGTTTAACTCCAACATCACATCCCTATTCTATCATATGGATGCGGAAGTTGGAAAACCACAAAAGCCACAGATAAGAGACTAGACTCCTTTGAAAACAAATGCCTACGTACCATTCTGAATGTTAAGTGGAGTGACTTTAAATCTAACACAACTATAAGAGAGGAAAGCAAACAAACCTATATATCTTCCTTTATTAGACAAAAGTATTGGACTTACATCTGCCATGTTCTCAGAATGAACAGCCTAAGAATTCCCCAGCAGTCACTATATTGGGTGCCACCTGGCGTAAGAAGAAGAGGGAGACCTAGAGAAACTCTACGAAGAACCATTAATAGAGAAGGCATGTCAATGAACCTAAACAACATGCAACAATTGAAAGACCTGGCAACACAAAGACAGAAATGGAAAGCTATGGTTTCTGCCCTATGCGCCGCCTATGGCCCTGGAGGAACATACCATAATCAGATTCACTGGGCAGGTCATCTGACACATGCCAAATTATAGCCTAGCAAAGATGTTCCTCTATGGAGAGATGTAGAAAAAAGAAAGTATGAATCATGGTTGCTCTCAATATTGCAGGTGATTGGTGTAAAGCTAGGAATTGACTGTAAAGAGAAACACAATAAATATACAGAGTCTGATAAATCAATATCGAACTGAAACTGTCAGCTGCTACACTCTTATTGATTTATTGAGACAGGGATTTAAGCAGCTATGGACTACATCGATGTAAGCTGATGAAAACCTGTAGTCATAACTCAAGTTCAGTGTGAACTGCAGATTGTTCACGATTTTCTCATGGAACAAATATTGGAGTCAATTCATAAGCAATAACCAATCTTAGAATAAATGTTATCTTCTGCTTTCAGGATTCTTTTGGTCGTGCTACATCTTGAGGTCTGTCGCCAGGATGAAGCTCCCAGTCTTCTCCAGGTCAGAGCGGCTGCCCCAAAGTTTTTGTCTCATTTCAATTCAGTATGGCCATATCTTGCAGTTCTTTGTATTCTGGACAGTTTTGTAGTATCTGTTCAGGGATCTGTAGGCCTGTTCCACATGGACATTCATTTGTGTTGGCCACACTGATCCAGTACACATGGCCCTGTAGTCTGCAGTGGCCAGCTCCAATTCGAAAGATGATGGTCTATTGTTGCCTATGAAGTTGGTGTATGGGGTCTGGTTTCTGATCAATATCTGTATGTTTCTTTCCACTGTGGTGTATAATGAATGCGGGTTAGTGTCTTGGCTTTACTGAATGGCAGAGGATAGTTGAATTGTTCCATTCTACTGCCTGCTTTTGCCATGGCGTTAACTCTCTTTTCCATTGATTTCACAATTGGCGGGTAGATATTGCAGAGTATTTTTTTTTATATTTGCCAGTTCTGGTCTACTTTTGGGTGGATAAATTTGAAGCAGTCATGTATGAACTTATTCCTTTTTGCAGATTTTCCATACAATTTACCAATAAGTGTTATCTTTTGTTGATACTTTAATTTGATATCTGCTGCTCTGATAATCTTTTGTTGATGGTTTAATTTGATATCGTCTGCTCTGATATTATATTTCAGGAAGCAAAAATCTGATGGTCCATCAAGTGGCTTAATCAATGCTTTCAGCAAGCAAGATTTACCTGGGACACGGTTAAAGCCCCCGCCTTCCCTTGTCAACTTTGAAAAGAAAGTTGTGAAACTGAATTCATCAAAAACTTCAAAGGGAACAACTTCTGAAACAGAAAGTATTATCATTAAGGCTCAGAATAAAAAAAGTGATATTACCAAAGTCAATTTGTCAGAGAACAATATGGATTCATCAGGGCAGACAGACATGACTAGTCAGTCAAGGAAGAGATCACACAGCATTGCTGCCAATGGGGATAATGCAGAAGAGTCCTCAAAGGTTAGTAAAGTATTGTAGTTTCAGTTAAGCTGTTCCTGTGTGTTGTCTGGGACTGGAAGGGGAGCAAAGAATAGCAGCATTGTTTAACTTCCATGCATGCTGTAAGAGAAAACTAAGAATGTTATGGGATGGAGTTGGCTGTTCCATCTCATAGAGCGTCAAAGTGACTCAAAAGCCACGCTACAGGTAGATGTATCAGACAGAAATGTGCAGATATTGCAGCAAAGCTGTAAACCATGACACATTGCATTATCTAGGCTACATTAACTTAGCCTGCAGGAGTTTCAGAACGAATGTTGAAGAAGAAGAGGAGCCCCTTGATGCTGTAGTTCTTGTGTATTGCTTATGACTAATATTGAGATTTCTCTATTATTCTGCATAGAGTTTTTTTGGGAGACTCATTTTTCTTTTGCCCTCTGCTTTCAACATAAATCGCTGTTTAGGAAGTATGCATTCATCCATGTGTAGTACATGTCTTTCTTCTTTAGAGTTCATTCTCTAACTCCCACTGGATCTCTCTTGTAGCAGGACAATGGTCCTACTAGATTTCCAGCAAAATTTAGTCCAGAGAATGGAAATGGGTTGTGTTACAGTTTGTGCCAAATTCCTGGAACACTTGCCTTCGGCGAAGAGTACATGTCCAATGGGAGCTTCGTAGCGCAGTGGTTAGCGGACTGGCTTCGCATAAGTGGTACTGGGTTCATTCCCCAGTTGAGGCGGAAATGTTTTTCAGATTGCAATGACTCCCAGGTCAACCAGCCTTAAAATGGGTACCGGATTAATCCGGGAAGTAAAGACTGCAAGGGAGAGGAGATTGCTACCGCCCTCATTTGCAGAGCCACTGAAATATGAGATTGCTAACATCTCACACCCCTATAGCATTAATAAATGCTATGGGTTACTTTACTTTTTTTTTACATGTCCAATATAATTATCAAGGAACGGCACAAATTGTTGATCTGTTTCTCCCTCAATGATTCACTTGTTTTAAGTCTTTCTATTTTATGTTCACTTATCTTCAAAGACACTGGAGAATTCTATTAATGATTTTGTAGGTGATTGATTTAGTATCCATTGATTGTGTGGATTTTTGACTTTCACAGCCATGTCAATAACAGGGCAAATTTTCGACACACATTAAGCATAGTTTTGTAAGTTTACTAAATTCCTGTGAGATTCATATATTCTATTTTGTTCTAGAAATTCTGACAAGATTTGTTTTGAGAAATTCTGAAACAGGTCTATCTTAACCTTCACCAAGCCCATATCAACCCCGGCAGCCGAAAAACAAAATGGCGGCACGCGCTGTTGGCGGGTCGTCCCGCCCAACGAGAATATCGTGAGATTTACACGTACCACAGTCCGTGCACATAGCTGGGGACATGCGCAATCGAAGCCGGTACATCCCCCACTTCCGAAATGATCGTTTTTGAGAATGGCTAGCTATTCGTAAAAGTTTAAGAGCAATTAATCTGACCACATCTGCACACTGGTACGATGCAATGATGGTGGATCGGTTTTATAGACCTTTATTTCATTGTATTTCGAATAAAATAACATTGAATCGTGGCTTGAATTGTGAATTATTAGGTTATTTAGTTTCACAGCAGTGAATATACAGAATGCTGTGTTGGTTTGGGGACTTGTACGTTTGATATCGAATATTTTGAAGTGGCAGAAAAAATAACTCTAGGCCTAAGCTCAAAGAACGATTTTACTGCAAATCTACAATTTTTATACAGTTCCCCCGGCTATATTTTGATAATTTCGCAGTGAAAGAACATAAATACAACAGATTTGCGTGATTTAGTTTACAGTGTTGCCAAGGAATTCGATATGTAAGGTAAGTTATTTTTTTACTTATTTTTTCCCTCTTTATTTGTTATAAAATATGTTTTTTGTGAAAAACGTCTTTACCACTTTCTCATACGTCTGGTATCACACACACACGTACATAAATTACACCAATATATGCATAATTCAATTCTTTATTTATATGTGCAAATATTATTTAAATATCTCTAACAACCAAAAAATTATCACATTTTCAAGTCACCATCAATAACGCAAATTTTCAAAAAAGAATCCGGTGGCAGGGAGATGTTTCGTATTTTTTAATCTGGCTTGCTAAAGGTTAACTTGAACATTTAAATAACAACTGTAATAAAACATATATACTGTGGTGCAGACTTCTGTTACTAGAGAAACTAAGATGACTGGCCCCTGTGTAAATACAAGAATGAGCAATAACTCATTTCCCTACCAGTTTGTCTATTTCCATATGCCAGTTTGGTTACATGTTCTTAGTTGCTTGTATTGTTTTAGTATTTTAATTATTAATCACTTGTAAATATTAATGAATGCTAAAATTAATGGCTGCTAAATTCTCTTTATATTTTCAGGATAACGGTCCAAGTCAAGATAAGAAAAAAATTGCAAAGATTACCTGGCCATAGAAATGTTATTTTATTTTAAATTGTTTTTGAGATTTTATGATGCAAATTATTGGATAAATTGGTCTCATATCATGTCTTCTAGTAGCGCAGTTGCTGATAAATGTTTGTAAAATATTTTTTGTGTGGATAAAATCACAAGGAGTTCATTGTCTAGTGCCATGCAGGTTTCAGTGAGTGATTTTGAATCTCCACTGCATTCTATCTATACAAAGATGTGATTCAAGTTTGCTTTTATCATAATCGGGTAGCATATAGAAACTAGGGTATAGTAGTCAGCACAGTCTTTTGAAACTGCCAATCTTGATCTAATCTTTTTGATTCTGTGTGCTTCATAAGGTAACAGAATATATAAATGGCAGAGAAGAGTTGAAATATATATTTAGTTTTCTGGTCGAGTGTCACATTTTATTTTCCAGCTCAATTGGACCATAAAGTGTATACCATACTGTAAATAAATATACACAAAAATAGGTTAATGTACAATTTTCAGTTGAAGAAGCAGTTAGTTAGTCGTTGGATCATTGCCACTGCACTCTGGACAAGTCCATAGGTGCTCAGATCTCCCCTTGAGTGTATCCGCAATTACACGTTGACTATCATTCTTTCTCGCCCACAAAACCACTCCTTTCTAGCGACACCACATTTTGAACCACATTCCTTTATTCTAGTCATGGAACAAGAGTCATCGTCACTTATACAGTCATTTCAACCAAAAAGTATTTCCTAAATTATTTTATTAATCAGTGGCAGTAATACATTATCATAGTTATCTCGTCTTAGTTAATGAGGGTTGTTATCTCTTCTTAGTTAATGAGAGTAGTTGTTATCTCTTCTTAGTTAATGAGAGTTGTTATCTCTTCTTAGTTAATGAGAGTTGTTATCTCTTCTTAGTTAATGAGAGTTGTTATCTCTTCTTAGTTAATGAGAGTTGTTATCTCTTCTTAGTTAATGAGAGTTGTTATCTCTTCTTAGTTAATGAGTGTTGTTATCTCTTCTTAGTTAATGAGAGTTGTTATCTCTTCTTAGTTAATGAGAGTTGTTATCTCTTCTTAGTTAATGAGAGTTGTTATCTCTTCTTAGTTAATGAGAGTTGTTATCTCTTCTTAGTTAATGAGAGTTGTTATCTCGTCTTAGTTAATGAGTGTTGTTATCTCTTCTTAGTTAATGAGAGTTGTTATCTCTTCTTAGTTAATGAGAGTTGTTATCTCTTCTTAGTTAATGAGAGTTGTTATCTCTTCTTAGTTAATAAGAGTTGTTATCTCTTCTTAGTTAATAAGAGTTGTTATCTCTTCTTAGTTAATAAGAGTTATCTCGTCTTAGTTAATGAGAGTTGTTATCTCTTCTTAGTTAATGAGAGTTGTTATCTCTTCTTAGTTAATGAGAGTTGTTATCTCTTCTTAGTTAATGAGAGTTGTTATCTCTTCTTAGTTAATGAGAGTTGTTATCTCTTCTTAGTTAATGAGTGTTGTTATCTCTTCTTAGTTAATGAGAGTTGTTATCTCTTCTTAGTTAATGAGAGTTGTTATCTCTTCTTAGTTAATGAGAGTTGTTATCTCTTCTTAGTTAATGAGAGTTGTTATCTCTTCTTAGTTAATGAGAGTTGTTATCTCTTCTTAGTTAATGAGAGTTGTTATCTCTTCTTAGTTAATGAGAGTTGTTATCTCTTCTTAGTTAATGAGAGTTGTTATCTCTTCTTAGTTAATGAGAGTCGTTATCTCTTCTTAGTTAATGAGAGTCGTTATCTCTTCTTAGTTAATGAGAGTCGTTATCTCTTCTTAGTTAATGAGAGTCGTTATCTCTTCTTAGTTAATGAGAGTTGTTATCTCTTCTTAGTTAATGAGAGTTGTTATCTCTTCTTAGTTAATGAGAGTTGTTATCTCTTCTTAGTTAATGAGAGTTGTTATCTCTTCTTAGTTAATGAGAGTTGTTATCTCTTCTTAGTTAATGAGAGTTGTTATCTCTTCTTAGTTAATGAGAGTTGTTATCTCTTCTTAGTTAATGAGAGTTGTTATCTCTTCTTAGTTAATGAGAGTTGTTATCTCTTCTTAGTTAATGAGAGTTGTTATCTCTTCTTAGTTAATGAGAGTTGTTATCTCTTCTTAGTTAATGAGAGTTGTTATCTCTTCTTAGTTAATGAGAGTTGTTATCTCTTCTTAGTTAATGAGAGTTGTTATCTCTTCTTAGTTAATGAGAGTTGTTATCTCTTCTTAGTTAATGAGAGTTGTTATCTCTTCTTAGTTAATGAGAGTTGTTATCTCTTCTTAGTTAATGAGAGTTGTTATCTCTTCTTAGTTAATGAGAGTTGTTATCTCTTCTTAGTTAATGAGAGTTGTTATCTCTTCTTAGTTAATGAGAGTTGTTATCTCTTCTT
This sequence comes from Meghimatium bilineatum, assembly GCA_034231615.1. Taxonomy (NCBI): domain Eukaryota; kingdom Metazoa; phylum Mollusca; class Gastropoda; order Stylommatophora; family Philomycidae; genus Meghimatium; species Meghimatium bilineatum. The sequence continues at coordinate 7,178,020 of CM067319.1, read as the reverse complement.
AGTTAATGAGAGTTGTTATCTCTTCTTAGTTAATGAGAGTTGTTATCTCTTCTTAGTTAATGAGAGTTGTTATCTCTTCTTAGTTAATGAGAGTTGTTATCTCTTCTTAGTTAATGAGAGTTGTTATCTCGTCTTAGTTAATGAGAGTTGTTATCTCTTCTTAGTTAATGAGAGTTATCTCTTCTTAGTTAATGAGAGTTATCTCTTCTTAGTTAATGAGAGTTATCTCTTCTTAGTTAATGAGAGTTATCATTTAATTCTCTCAGTATGTCCTTATTGTGATCTTTCCGGTCCATGATATTCTGAGGATCCTTCTGTAATATTTTGTTTCAAAAGCTATTTTATTTTTCACTATGTTAGTGATTACCCAAGGTTCATACCAGAACCAGCCGAGGTGGATGTGCCTAGCCACTTGCGCAAATGAAGCGGCGACACAATGCATTTCCAGTCTCTGGACTACAGCCTGTTAGAAAATTGAAATTGTAGGACCATTGTCCTACTACAAGAGAGATCCAGTGGGAGTTTGAGAATGAATGCTGAAGAAGATACCTGTATATTACCATTGGTAATATGTGGGCTCTTAGAAAATTAAGTTTTGTCATTTTGTGACAGACCAGTCATATGTCATTTTGTGACAGCCCAGCTATATGTTTTTAATTTGTGTTAATTTCTTTGACGCAATGACCAATCACTGTCTGATTTCTTCATAGCAATAACCGTTGTTGCGAAGAGAACTGGTTTTATGTAACATGAAATTGAATGTAACACTTTTCTGACCAAATTCGACTATCATCGAATTTCAAATATATTTTATTGGTGGCTAAATTCAATGATAGCCAAAGTTGCAATAATACTTCAGTAATATGGCAATCTTGCAGTAGTGTTACTAAAAATAGCTGATTTGGAATAGTTCATCATTAAAAAATGGCTGTACTTATATACAGCCCAACTATATTTGGTACAATCATTTGACATTAGGTACAAGTTAAGTTTTTGTAATACAGTCCAAGTATTTGGTTTGGTAGTCATTTGATGTTAGATGCAAGGTTGTTTTCACTTTTAGCATGTTAGATTTAAATAAAAACTAAATATTCTTTCTCCTTTCCCTCCTAATTTTTTTGGCCTAATATGCATTATTTTTCGTGTGTGTTCAGAAAACACAATAACATTTTTATTTTTAGATTTTTAAAGAATTGTTTTACTTATAAATAAAGAATTGAATAATGACCATAATGATGAGAGTATGTGTGATATGTCAGACGTTGGTTAAGATCGATAATGGAATAGAATTTGAATGTTAAAAAATAGAAAACTACTCCCCTATGTGGAAACCCTAAAACATACTTTTACACACCTAAGTCTATTGTATTTATGTTGTTTCATTACCAAGCTGTCTTTGCGACTGTAACAGACTTACTACATCTCTAACAAACATACGGTAGCCATTTTATATCTAGAACTGAGCCAGCAGTCAGTGATGTTACAAAATTTCAGGTCAGCATACATTTTTATAAAAAAGATGGAATAGTAGTCCGTAAGTAGTTAAGCAAACATAACCAATTTTAGTAATTTTCAAGTCTATTTGTAACGTTTACACTGACCTGCTACCTGACCACTTCTAAAGATGCAAAAGTCCTTCATCTTCATCATCGTTTTACAAATGTTCTTCCGGGCAGCTATATTTACTTTGTTTTTTGGTAAGTTTTTAATTATAACTTTTGCTGATCTGTGTTTTAAACTGAATAGTTTTACAACTGTGTATATACATTTTTTCTTTAGACTGTTAGTCTTTTCATGATCTTGTTAGCAATGTAAATATCAGGCTTGTGGTTGAGGAAATGATATGTAGAAGTGCAGTTGTTTAATTAGTAGTTATTAATAGGTTATTTACTGTTATTTAAGTCAGTTTAATGAATTCATATCACACAAACAACAGGATATTTAGGAAATAACAGACTGATAGACAAAGCTGCAGAAACTGGACTTCAAATCATATCAGTTATACAAAGGAAATGAGAATTAATACACAAAAAATCTCATAAACATTAATAGCTGTGATTGGGAGGTACATAATTTTACTTATGTAGGAAGTAATATTGTAAAAGAGGGAGGAACAGATAAGGATGTTGACAATAGAATTAATAATGGTCAGGTTTGCTTTCAGTTACTCTTTGCCTAATATGAGAGTCCTCACTAATATCTAAATATCATTATTTGATGAATACATGCACATATGTGCGTGGGTGCCTATGTGTAAATGTATATTTGAATATATTTGTATGTACATATATGAGAGCATGTTATTTTGTTTTTATTTGTTTAACATGTTTTATGTATGCACATGTTTGTGTAAATATGTGCATATCTATATGTCTTTGCAGTTGTACACACATACACATTTTTGTATGATTGTATATGTCTATGTGTATTATGAATCTCCAATAGTGTACAAGACTGACAAATGTGTTGTGTACATACACAGAATTTCTGTAGCACAAATTCTGTAGTTCTAGCAATGGTTGCATATGTTCCTTGTGCTAATAATGGTTCTGTTCACAAATTGAGTGACGTAAACCAAAATATTGTTTTGATTTGTGCTAGAGGTAACTCTATCTATCTATACGCTGGAGTGGAAGAGTTCTCTGGAGATGGCCTTCTTGTGTGCTGTTTGTAAGCTTGTTCCTATGGCTTCTTTGATTCTTCTAGAGGTAACTGAATGCATTTTTTAATGTGTTGATGATGAACCTTTGGGTTATATCCATTGAACAACTCATGTTTATGAGGATGTATACGTCAAGTGTCCCAAAGTGCATCAACTCTGTATTTAACACATCTTTCTCCAGAAAAACTCCTGCTCACAAACTGTACAGCTCATAAACTTCATCCTGCTCACAAACTGTACCGCTCACCCTGCTCATAAACTTCATCCTGCTCACAAACTGTACCGCTCACCCTGCTCATAACTTCATCCTGCTCACAAACTGTACAGCTCATAAACTTCATCCTGCTCACAAACTGTACCGCTCACACCCTGCTCATAAACTTCATCCTGCTCACAAACTGTACAGCTCATAAACTTCATCCTGCTCACAAACTGTACAGCTCATAAACTTCATCCTGCTCACAAACTGTACAGCTCATAAACTTCATCCTGCTCACAAACTGTACCGCTCACACCCTGCTCATAAACTTCATCCTGCTCACAAACTGTACAGCTCATAAACTTCATCCTGCTCACAAACTGTACAGCTCATAAACTTCATCCTGCTCACAAACTGTACCGCTCATGTTGTTTGTTTGTGTCTGCTCTGTGATATCCAACATGGGGATTCATGTGATTTCTCCCGTGCTGCCAGTTTACAACCTAGCTGTGGTATTTGCACCTTCTGGTCCAGCCCATCCAATTTTGGCATGCCTTTAATTTGGGTGGGCTTTCCTAGCCTGTGACAAACTTCCTATCTGTCTCTAGGTGATGGATGTGCCCTTTGAATTTACAGACCAAAACATGTCCCTGTGTGGCAGTCTTAGAGGAGGCGGTAATCAGGAATTTAGACTTGGGTTGACTATGTTTGTCTCGCACGATTTTTTTTTGCTGCCAGTGAAATTGTTTTGCTGAAATTAAACATATTGTGCCTGTGCCCATCAGGTGCTATACCTTTTCTCATCTGCGAGTATAATTCCAGTAATGGAAAAACTCGACAGTAGAGTAGGACCCGGATTCATTCACCTTCTTAGCCGAAGCGTCATTCAACAACATCGTGAACATATTAATGGTGAGAGCTTAGATGTCATCTTTTTTTATTCTTGTGATTGTGTTTTTATAAATTTGTTAAATTTAAATTTTGAAATGATGGTGTCTTTAGATATTTTTATGTATTACATTTGTAGTTGTTAACTTTAAGAAGTAATTGAATCAGATTTTTGTATCATAAACCAACCAACACAGCAGAGGAAACATTCTCATCTCTATGTTCCATCAACCAACAACATGAAAAACTCATCACAGTTGGTAGATAAGTAAGTAGAAAGTCATCACAAGAGTTGGCAGATAAGTAGAATGGAGCACCACAATAGGCAGGAAAATATTCAGTGCAGACACAGAAATGATGTGAACATACAAACGACACAACTGACAGGAGAGAAATTAAATATCTTGTGCAGAAAAACCACAAAAAATAATAACTGACGTAGAGCGGGCATGAACCAACATTCATACTGTCAGCAATTGATATTACAAATATAAAACACAAATGTGATTTAGATTCTAATAATATTTTATTGAACACAAGCTCTACAACTTAAAGCTATACACCATCAGGTATCACATCTTCTAACCAAAAAAAAATAGATTTAGTGCAAAAACTTCCCTCATTTTGTGAAGATTGAACTCTGTAAATCCAATATATACATGATACAAGTAACGGGTTGCATAAATCAAAGTTATCTTTTCAAACTCCCGCAGATTAGCAGGATGTAGTCTGAGGAATGGCTTCTCACCTTCAAAATGACTTTTGTGCGCTGACAAAAGGGGATCAATGAATAACAACACTGTTTATCTTCCATGCAAGTCATATGAGACGATTAAGGAGGTTGGGAGGTTATGGGGTGGAGCTGGCTGCCCCATCCCATAGAGGGTAAGGGACCCAGAGGCCATGCTGAAGTTGGATGTGACAGGCTGAAAGTTATATACATCGCAGCAAAGCTGTAAACCATGACACAACACATCTCTGTTACTGGACTACATGCTACTAATCTTCAGGAATTTGAAAACAGAAGTTGCATAGATAAAATAATAAATCAGATCCTGGCGCACATTTTTCCACTTTTGAATATTTATACTTTACTTATAAATCTGCCGGCAGAGTGCCTAGTGGAACACTCAAAATAGTTGCAAACCGTGCTAAATTATTTGTGGTTTGAAGTTGTTTCACATAGATCTAGCAAGGTTGCTGAAATGTATGAGCCGCTTAAAGATTCAACAATAGTTGGAAAGTTTGTGTCTACAGTATTATGCTTCAATAAATATTTTCGTGCATACGGTTGTTGTCTGTGGGTCTCACCAATAGCTCACTAAATAAACCACCCATGCAACAGAAAACCTTAGTAGATGACATGCCTTTATATTGAGGTTATCTTATTATAGAAGCTTCATGGCACGCCATCTATACAATCCCGTAGTCGTGACCTTCGATAACAGTTACCATGTTGTTCCAACAGGCCGACGTTGTGCTTGAACTAGTTACGGGCACGGCATGGGTGGGCGGAACAACAAAGAAACCTGTCGCAAGGGCCAGAATTGTGCGCTGATGTCGACGTTGTTTCTGCGGCATTAGACTCAAAACAGCATCGAGTCGGAAGGCTGGAACAGAGGGTGGAGCACTTATGGGAGTGCTGTGAGGCCAGTTTCTAATCAAGAAGAATAAATATTTATCATGGGTCTTTGGCAGGCTTCACCACAATCTCATGATTGAGGCTTCACAACACATCATCAGGTTAACCAACTTCTGTACTTGCCTCTTAAATCATGTTGTTGTTTGTCTATCACAAGTGATGAAAGTAATGGTGACCACTTCTGAAATTCAGTTAGTTATGTTCATAACTCCACACTTTAAATAAAATTCAGCACTAGTCATAACTCAACTATCACAGAAATAGTGAAAACTAGGCCTAGTTTTGATCAAAAGCAGAGTAATCTTGATCAATGTTGTTTACAAATTCTCGTGAAATTTATCAATAATGACATAGATCAGTTGTGTTGACTTTTCTCAATCATTATTAGGTCTATGGTGTGGAGGAGATAATTAGGCCTACACTACAGACCGACAGTCGTTGCTACTTCAAATTCTAAATACTAATCTAATTCCTCATCAACATCAGATTTATCCAGGTTTTCTGAAATTCCATTAAAAAACTTGCATATCAACATCATCTGAATCATATAAGTAGGTCCATTTTTTAAAACCAAGTTTTGGCGAAAATCGAAGGTCATAATAAACCTTTTGCAGTTCGAAAATGACAGCTGTTAGAAACTATCCGAAAACACTGGAAGCTGCCATTACCGGTAATCATATCAGGGCTAAATTTAGCATGTATATTCACATGGAACTGGCAATGGACATCTAAATGACTGAAAACTGGGTGCCAACGGCTTATTATAGAATTAGTATACAGCGGACTATCAACTTGGTCAGGACAGACAAAATATATATGTAATAACAAATTCGTTATATACAGTATAAAGAATAAATATAATTGGGGATTTTGAAGTGTTGATGAAACATATTTGGAGATGAACATGTCACTTGAGACATGTTTGTCTGTCCGATTGATGAAACATATTTGTTATAGAGGGAAATTTGTTATAACAGGATGCACTATAGAGAGATTCAATTGTATTGTTATGTGCTGGTCTTTACTCATGGGATATGTTGTGTTTTGTATAATGGACTTTTGGTCAAAACATCAATTGGTGTTTTTCTGTGTGCCTCCAACTGACAAAACTTCATTATTCACTGTCAGATTATCGTTTGCTTGCAGTTTGGTTAAATAAAATGTACATCTTATGGTGAGGCACACTTCCTTCTTCTTCTTCAGAGTTCATTCTAAAACTCCCACTGGATTTCTCTTGTAGTAGGACAATGGTCCTACAAGATTTCCAGTTGAATGTAGTCCAGAGAATGGAAATGCGTTGTGTTGCCGTTTTATTTGCGCCAATGGCCCAACACATCCGTCTTCGGCGGACACTTCCTTCAACCACAGACATCAGTCCAAATAGGCTATATCAACTTGAATAATTGCTACAAGTGTTAGTGGTTTCTACAATCCAGTCATCACGACCTTTTCTTTCTCTTTTCTAACTGTTAATTCTAGTATATTGTGACCCTGAAAAGGACCTAACCCAGACATAAAAAAAAAACACTACATTCCTGTGTTATCTTCTATGGAAATGTTTTATATGAGAGAATAACACGTTGTTTTACTTTCGAGGATGGACTGTGTATATACAGATTTATGCAAATCATATTTCAGTCATAGAGCAATTGGTTTTGGAAGAACAAGTAACAGGTTAAATATACTAACACATGGATGCGAGTCTTGGACAATAAACAAACAGCAAAAGTGCAAAATTAGAGGCAGTAGAGATGTGGTTCTACAGAAGAATGCTGAGAATACCAGAGTATAAGGAAAACTAATGTGGAGGTGTTTAAATAGTCAAATGCGAGACGGAGCTTAATCAATAATATACGAAAAAGACAATCTTCATTTTTTGACCAATTTATGAGACAATTGGTTTGGAAGACATAGTCATAACAGGCAAGATTAAAGGCAACAGAGACAGAAGGAAACAACGTGAGAAAATATTAGTTTAATAACCTGGCATGGCAGTGAAACAACGACCCTGATATATAATGCTAGAGATAGAGAGCTGCGGAGAGCCATGATCGCCTACGCCAGCTGGAATGACACTTGATGATGATGATGACATAAATGTAGAATATACATAACCACATTAATATTCTATCTGTCCATTGGTCGTCCTGAAATATGGAGCGTGGTGAATGGTGTAAACTTCAGTGGGATGTAACCATCAATGTTAGCTCCTACGACACATGGAACATCATCTAGAGAGTAAATAAATAGATGAGAAATGAATGGACTGTGGTATACAGAAACATGGATAATAAACAAACAAAATAGAAGACAGAAAATGTTGAGATGTGGATATATAGAGTTAGGGAGAACTTCATGGAAAGACAAGAAAACAGACAAAGAGGTTCTGATATCGATGAGTATGAAAAAAACACTATTAATACTACTATTTAAAAAAAATATTTTGGACAACTTACTTGAGGGGAGAGTTGAGGCAAACAAGAGATAGGCAGAGATATAAGTAAGAAGGATAAATCATTGAGATAGGCAGGTTACAGTCTAGCAGCGTGTACTACAATGCAGGAGACAGGATGTTTGAGGTTCAACTTTCATTGTGGAGATGGCACTTGATAAGTATACATGAGAAACAATGCAACATCCAAAGAAGGTAATTACACATGGTATGTAGGTGTCTGTGGCGATTGATGGCAAACCAGACAACTGCAGAAAAAAAGTCATTTTGGGGGAAGGGCGGTGTGGTACATGGCGACATGATTACCTGAACCATGATGTACATTATTTTTTGGGGTTAAAAAGCTCTTATACAACTAAAATGGACTCATGTCTGTGGTTCAATGGAGTATACTTCACAAGGGGTACAAATTAAATGACTAAAAAGGTCAAGTATCATTGGCCCACATTAGCATTCAGATTGGTAAATCAGTGTGCGAGCAATGCTGTAAAACAGGTTGTCATGCATGGCTGTCCTACTTGTGATATGGCTAAGAACATTCACCGATCAGTGGAGTTATAATAAAACACTGGACATATTAGATACTATCATGACAGTCAAATGTGTCACACCCGACAGGAGAACTGGACATATTAGATACTATCATGACAGTCAAATGTGTCACACCCAACAGGAGAACTGGACATATTAGATACTATCATGACAGTCAAATGTGTCACACCCAACAGGAGAACTGGACATATTAGATACTATCACCCGCCGAAGACGGATGTGTCGGGCCATTGGCGCAAATAAAATGGCGACACAACGCATTTTCATTTTCTGGACTACATCCGGCTGGAAATCTAGCAGGACCATGATCCAGCTAGATCCAGTTGGAGTTTGAGAATGAACGCAGAAGAAGAAGAAGATACTATCATGACAGTCAAATGTGTCACACCCAACAGGAGAACTGGACATATTAGATACTATCATGACAGTCAAATGTGTCACACCCAACAGGAGAAAGTCTTCTCCGTGATTTTGTTCTTGTTTTTCTTTGTCACAAATTATATTCAAGTACATTTTGTACAGAGTCTGAGTGTCTGGTGAGGAGGTTTCATAAATTACACTGGTGTTTGTATAGTTTTGAATCTCAACCACGACAATAGAAATTCCTCAAAAGTGTTGATAGTGCAGTGTTCTTTTGTCTGTTCAGAGTACATTAATTGTAGATTCACTGCTTTCACTTGCAAAAACAATTGTTTTTGTGCATGACATGTGAACATTGTTACTTTAACTGCAGAATCACTGACTCAAACAAACAATTGTATTGTTGTTAAATGAGCATATGACGCCATCGAGATAAAGTCACTATTTGTGAAAAGAGGTCAACAAAAATCCTACAAGAATGAAGAAATAATTTTGAAACAGTAAACACTACCCTCTCTTTCTTTACCGAAACTAATCTATGATCCTTGTTAGGGACGTTAGTCTAAATCTACACACGGGGGTGGATGGGCAAAGAGTTTGAGAAACACTGCTCCAGGGGATGGGACAATCACCAAACCCAAAATCTCCTTAGCTGCCTATTATGACATACATGGTAGGTAATGGTGTAATTATTCTTTACTCCCCTTTTTGGAACTAGCAACATACCTGGTATGAAACAGTCAAATACTTACCAAGCCAAAGCTCTACTGTTGCTAAACCAAATGAAAGTTTGACAGGGTCTAGCTGCAGACGACCATTGTCTAGCAGAAATGTCTTTGTTTCTACTCCCTCTGGTTTGTCACAGGAAATCTCAACAGTTTCTAGAACATAATGTAGTATAGAACAATTACTAAGATAGTCATAATATAGTATAGTACAATTACTAGGATAGATATAATGCAGTGTACAACAATTACTAGGATATACATAATGTAGTATATAACAATTACTAGGATAGTTATTCTGAATTCTAGAACAATTACTAAGATATACATAATGATGTATAGAACAATTACTAGGATAAATATAATGTAGTATAGAACAATTACTAGGATAAATATAATGTAGTATAGAACAATTACTAGGATAGACATAATGTATATGGAAGAAATATTTTTGCGTTGATGATGACCCTTACTTGAGATAAGGGTGGCAAGCAAGAGGTAGGTAAAGATACAAGTAGGAAGGAAACATGAGATCAGCAAAATGCAAGTTTGTCAGAGTGCATTACCAAAGCAAAAGACGTGGCAATAACATTAGATGTAGAGGCAGCACTTGATGGTGGTGACAAGTGTATAGAAGAAGATGACAACAATATATGGAAGGGAAGATGAATTATAAAGAGCTCAACATACCCGGATTGTTTATGTCTTGGTATTTAGTAGGAAACACACAAGCTGTTTTATCTATCGCCCTGAAAAACAATACAAAATTGCCACTATAACACAATATTAACAGTGTTGTGACAATACATTTCCATTGTTAACAGCTGTCAATACATTTCTATTGTTAACAGCAGACAAATGCATTTCTATCGTTAACAGCTGACAAATTTCAAGGTATTTTTTTCTGGACATTATTCTTATCTTAACCTGTAGTAGCCCAATGTTGACATTTTTCGATATGTTTACTCTTGCCACAGACACCCGATGTCAACATATGTCACATTGAGGTAGCCATTTGTAGTCATGGACAACAATCTTCCATGTTAATTTCCTATTATGCTTTTATAATAACTATTTGCTAAAATGATTGTCCCTGAATTTTTCTAATTTTTGTCGTAATTAATTCAACCCATTCACGTTTGCAAGCCATACTGTATAGACCTAACTTCAGTGATGCCATCATTCGGGGATTCTTCATGGGTGATGATTCAGACGAAGACAATTTTTAATGCTTCAGTGCTGCAAGTACTGTAGACCAACATATGGGGGTTGAGGGAGATGTTGCAAGTACTGTAGACCAACATATGGGGGTTGAGGGAGATGTTGCAAGTACTGTAGACCAACATATGGGGGTTGAGGGAGATGTTGCAAGTACTGTAGACCAACATATGGGGGTTGAGGGAGATGTTGATAATATTTAATAGTGGTGTAAATGCTGTCATTTATGATGGAAAAATTGTGGAGCTGAGTTTTATAAATATAAGTATATGGATGACCTTGAAACTGTAAGGCCTTTGTGTGAATTTATCCACACTGTCCATGTTGATTGTCCACAACATAACACTGACACAACACACAAGCAAACAGCACCTCAAAAACATCCACTTATCTCTATTGTCTCAAAATTTGAAATCAATAACACAGCATAAATAAAAACGTCATGTAAAAAAAAAGCAAACACATCTAGAAAAACACGAATCATAAAAAAACTCATTAAATAATGGCCAGGTTCCAGGGGAAATTGAATAATTTTTTTGTATGGGTTGCTACAGGTCAACTGCACATTTGCATGTTTGACATTACTAGTGTATTGGCAGACATCAATTATTGCTAATGTGTTTTGTTTCTTCTAATTCTCAGAAATGATGAGCAATGAAGCTCTTGTTCCCTATGTGCACTTGGAAGTTATTCCAGAGCCTTTCTTTCATACACGGAAGACTCCAAATCCCAGAGGTGTGCATTGCTTTCAGAAGAAGCTTATACATCGCAGCCAAGCTGTAAACCATGACATTGCATTCTATTCATCAGGTTACATTCTGCTAATCTGCAGGAGCTTGAGAACAAATACAGAAGAATAATATTAATCATATATCTATTTTTTATTGGTTATTTATATTTGTCACAGCACGAAGGCTTATAGGTCCATGCAGTTGAAGGGCCTAATTGTCCATGCTTGTTTGTGTTACCAAGAAATTGTGTTCTTGTCTTCTGTCTCAATTTACCAGTTCATATACATAGTGACTAGAGATTACACATGTTGGATGACTTTGTTAATATCTCCATATTTTTAGCGATACAGAATGGCCATATTAGGAAAATGTCAGAACTCAAGTTTTTAGGTGAATTTGTGTTGCCTTCTTGTTCACAGTTTACTTGTTTATACAGCAAGTCAGGTTTTCTTGATAATTTTTGCTGTATTTGAAAGCTCCTCAAAGTTCCCATACAGTTTAACATATCTACACAAAAGTCTGGTTTTTTAAATAAATATATCTATCTATGTGACATGTTCTTTACAGAACATTGTCCTCCCTGCCACTCTGTAAGCCTCTCGGTTCTGTGTAAACTGCTTATCTTCTTCTAGACTTGATACTGTTGCACTTGAAAGCTCCTCAAAGTTCTCAACAAGCTCATAGATAAGGTGGTGTTTGGGGGATTCCCCCACCCAAAAATAAATTATAACATGACTTTTAGTATTAAGAATTCAGCCTAAAGATAGATAAAACCCCTTCCTTATAGATAAAACCCCTTCCCTATAGATAAAACCCCTTCCCTATAGATAAAACCCCATCCCTATAGATAAAACCCCATCCGTATAGATAAAACCCCTTCCTTATAGATAAAACCCCCTTCCTTATAGATAAATCCCTTCCTTATAGATAAAACCCCATCCGTATAGATAAAACCCCATCCGTATAGATAAAACCCCATCCTTGTGGATAAAACCCCTTCCTTATGAGTAAAACCCCTTCCTTATAGATAAAACCCCTTCCTTATAGATAAAACCCCTTCCTTATAGATAAAACCCCTTCCTTATAGATAAAATCCCTCCCTTATAGATAAAACCCCTTCCTTATAGGTAAAACTCCATCCTTATAGGTAAAACCCCATCCTTATAGATAAAACCCCTTCCTTATAGGTAAAACCCCTTCCTTATAGATAAAACCCCTTCCTTATAGATAAAACCACTTCCTTATAGATAAAACCCCTTCCTTATAGATAAAACCCCTTCCTTATGGGTAAAACCCCTTCCCTATAGATAAAACCCCTTCCTTATAGGTACAACCCTTTCCTTATAGATAAAACCCCTTCCTTATAGATAAAACCTCTTCCATACAGGTTTTTTTTACAAATAAGTTAAAAAATATTCATTAAAAATATGGAAATTATGCACAAAAGCGTACGAATGACCTTACCCCCACCCATCCACCATCCTTATCTAAGGTGTTTCTATGACCCTGGCTCTCCTCATACAGCATTCTGTGGATGTCTGTCTCTGTACTCCAATGTTGCAGGGTCCTGGCTTTCTTCATACAGCATTCTGTGGATGTCTGTCTCTGTGCTTCAGGGTCCTGGCTCTCTTCATACAGCATTCTGTGGATGTCTGTCTTTGTGCTCCAGGGCCCTGGCTCTCTTCATACAGCATTCTGTGGATGTCTGTCTTTGTGCTTCAGGGCCCTGGCTCTCTTCATACAGCATTCTGTGGATATATATGCTCCAGAGTTTTACCCTCAACTGGTTTAGTGTAATGCAGTCTTGCAAAATATATTCCACGGTTCATAAACATATTGGTGATGGAACCAGTCTTAGACTATTTAAGTGGCTGTTTAGTCTGTGTGTCCTTTCCTGGCACAGAAGATAATAACTTGCCCAGCAGTCGAGGTAGTGATTTTTTGGGTGGTTGACTTTTCTAATAGCATTAGAGAGGGTCCTCATTTTCTGGTAGGGGTGTTAGCTGAATGGACTAGGTTCAAATCTCACCTGCTACCTTCTGACATGTCCTTTAGCAAAACACTTAGATTTGTCTTTCTGATTTGAGTATGAGAATATTCCGTCACTAGTTTATGGTAAAGATGCAAAATTAGTAACTTACGCAGACAACAACTCTAGACGACGGTGTAAGGCATCAATGCTGTCTTTCTGAAAAGATGAAACAAATAAGAATTGTATAGTTCAGGTAGTCTTGACTGTGTGGCAACCAGTCCTGGACTTTTAGTTCAGGATGCAAATAGGACCACTGTCTTCTTTCGAGGAATGTTGGGGCATTGCACTGTGCAGCAGGCTATGAAAAATTGACAAGTTTGTAGTCCAAGCTAGTAATGGACTTAATGCCACTGTCATCACCCGTGAGAATTTATCATGTAAGTTTTTCTCCTAGTGCGTTCATTCTCAAACTCCTGCAAGTTTGATGAAATCCAGGATGTAGTCCAGAGAAAGAAATATATTGTATCATACTGTACAGCTTTGTTGCAATATCTGCGCCTTTCGGCTTAACACATCCAACTTCAGCACGGCTTCTGGATCACTTTGCCTGTGTATAGGATGGGACAGCAAACTCCGTCCCAAAACTTCCTCAGTCACTTCTTACAACTGGCATGGAAGATAAACAATGTTGCTATTCATTGCTTCCCTTTCAGGCACACAGATGTAAGAACAGTTATTTATGATATAATTTGCAAACATTGTCAGCAAACATATATAGGAGAAACAGACCTACGACATGTTGATCACTTTTGCTAACATATCCCTCCAAGATGCCCATCATGATAGCAACACATTACTTAGTGCGTTTGTATAGTCTGTGTGTACATGTTTCACCATTGACTTGAGGCTTTCATTTGGTCTGGTCTGTTACTCATGATTCCTTCACTTATGGCATTCCTCTTACCCCATTCTATTTTTATTTACTAATAGTGCGCATGATCTGGCCTACACAAATATTGCCAGTCCCTAAACATGACTATATATATATATATATATATATATATATTTCTCTATTTGCTCTATTTGTTGCTGTTTCTAATACAACGAGATGGAAATAGTGGAACCGTCTCTTTGTATTTTAATTTTATTTTGTGTGTTTATTGATAAAGATTCTTGTTTAAGTAGAAAAAAATCATTGTTCCTTTATTTTCTATTATTTCTTTTTAAAATTATTTTTATTATTTGTGAGTTATTAATTAAACCAGCAACAATAGGACATTATCCTAGTTAAACCAGCAACAATAGGACATTATCCTAGTTAAACCAGCAACAATAAGACATTATCCTAGTTAAACCAGTAACAATAGTTCATTATCCTAGTTAAACCAGTAACAATAGTTCATTATCCTAGTTAAACCAGTAACAATAGTTCATTATCCTAGTTAAACCAGTAACAATAGTTCATTATCCTAGTTAAACCAGTAACAATAGTTCATTATCCTAGTTAAACCAGCAACAATAGTTCATTATCCTAGTTAAACCAGTAACAATAGTTCATTATCCTAGTTAAACCAGCAACAATAGGACATTATCCTAGTTATCAGAAGCTAGAAAGACATGGACATATCAAACACTATCCAAAGCTGTTATTCAATGCCAAACTATTCAAGGACTTGAATACACAGGGAAATAGGATATACTTTGATTCTAACTCAACTGTAAAAAGTGAATGAAATAGACTTGTGATGAATGAATGACATATTTTGTAAGTGAATCGTCTCCTGTGTTCATTCTCAAACTCCTGCACATTAGCAGGATGCAGTCCAGAGAATGAAGCAAGCTGTGACATGGTTTAAAGTCTGGCTGACATATCTATGCTTTTGGCCTGACACATCTGATTCAGCATGGCTTTGGATCACGTTGACCCTCTATGGCAGGCGTTCTCAATCTGGTGCTTGTGAGCATCTAGGTGCTCTCGTAAGGACAAGGACAAGTGCTTGAGCTATGCAAGTTAAAAAGTACTCACGAGCACTAACGATTACATGTGGGTGGTGCTCATCATCTGAAAAGATTTAGAGCCCCTGTTCTATAGGATGGGACAGCCAACTCCACTCTCAAAAACCTCCTCAGCCGACTCTTACGACATGCATGACAAATAATAGTACCACTATTCTTTGCTCTCTCAAGTCCCACAACACACGGGTGGAAAGTGAATTATTATAGAGCCATTATAATTTATAATTATAAATTTGAGTTAACTTCTCCTACCATACCTGAGACTTTGCCTGTTTATCTAGAGCATCCCAGATTGAGTCTGCACTGTTTTGTGAGCTTCCAAGGCCAAGGTCAGAAAGTGTGTCCTCCTTGACATTGTCAAGGTCATGTATTCTTAGTGATTGATTTAAATCTGTCAGCCCAGTCGCTTCGTTGTGAATGTTTGGTGGAAGACTGCATGTCTGGTCAGGGGAGTCACTTAGATCACCGGGGAAATGATTTGGGGAATTTCCTACATCACTGGGGAAATGATTTGGGGAATTTCTTACATCACTGGGGAAATGATTTGGGGAATTTCTTACATCACTGGGGAAATGATTTGGGGAATTTCTTACATCACTGGGGAAATGATTTGGGGAATTTCTTACATCACTGGGAATATCTTGTGAATCATTTGCAATCTTTGAAGAAATTGTTTCAGTTTGAGATATTGTCTCAGCTTCCAAGCTGTGTAGATTTTCTTGGAAATCTCTTGCAGACTTTGAAGGAATGGCTACAGTCTGAGGTTTAATTTCAGTTTCGGAATGGATGAAAAAATCTTCATAATCTCTTGCTGATTTTGTAGAAATGGCTACAGTCAGAGGTACTATTTCAGTCTCCGAAATTGGTAAATTATTTGGGGAATCTCTTGCAGTCATTGAAGTAACGGCTACAGTTTGTGGTACTAGATCAGTCTCTAAACTGGGTAAATTATCTGAGGAATTTCTTGGAGATTTTGAAGAAGTAGCTACAGTTTGAGGTTTAATCTCAGTTTCTAAATGGATGAAATAATCTTCATAATCTCTTGCAGACTTTGAAGAAGTGGCTACAGTCTGAGGTACTATTTCAGTCTCCGAAATTGATAAATTACTTGGGGAATCTCTTTCATTCATTGAAGTAATGGCTACAGTTTGTGGTACTAGATCAGTCTCTAAACTGGGTAAATTATCTGAGGAATTTCTTGGAGATTTTGAAGAAGTAGCTACAGTTTGAGGTTTAATCTCAGTCTCCAAACTGGAGAAATGATCTGGGGAATTTGATACAGTCTTTGAAGAAATGGCTACAATTTGAGGCATCTCAGTCTCCAAACGAGTAAAATAATCAGCATAATCTTTTGCAGATATTGAAGAAATGGCTACAATTTGAGGAACTATCTTTGTCTCCAAACTTGGGGAATTGCATTTGGTTTGTGAAGAAATTTGTACTGTTTCAACTTTCATGTCAGTTTCCAATATTTCTGAAAAACTAGGATCATTAGTCTCAGGTTTCAGACCTGACTCTGGGAATGTGTCTATGGCAGACTGAGGCAAGCTTACTCTTTCTGTTTTTTCATTGGTATCTTTAGCAACCACTCTCCTTTCTACATATTTGGTCAAGGAAAGATGAGACACGTATGTCTGGTCATGTGCTTTCTTACTGCTGGTCTCACGATCCAGAATATATTCATTGTCCAGTTTTGAGTTGTTAAATGATGGAGGCTGAGAGATAAAGGAAACTGTATCAACTTCAAGGTTTTCTACGTTCGATTCAGCACTTGACATATCTGAAATAATGTCCTCTTTATGAACACTGCCATTTTCTTGTGTCTTCATAAGAAATTCAGATTCTGAGGAGAAAAGTTAGACATTTTTTCACTTTATCATTGAAATAAATACAATTAAATGAAAATTTAAATAAATTAAGAATCTTCTTCTTCGTTCATTCTCAAACTCCCGAGCTGGATCTCCCTTACAGCAGGACCATGGTCCTACTAGATTTCCAGCAGGATGTAGTCCAGAGAATGGAAATGCGTTGTGTTGCCGTTTTATTTGCGCCAGAGGCCTTACACAACCATCCTCGGCGGAAAATAAATTAGGAATAACAAAACACTAGTTAAAATACAAATTAGAGGTTGTTGTTGTTGTTGATATTAAATTTCTGCTGAGTCTGTTTACTCTTGGCAGTTCAATGTCATTCTTAAAAGAGTGCATGTCTTCGGAAGTCGACTTGATGATTCGTTCAGTGAGTTAGTGACTGTTAAAGGTGTTCTCAAAAGATTTTTTGTGGCAAGAGAAAGAAAAGGGCAGTCAATAAGGTTTTTGGCTGTTTAATTGGGATAAGAGCAGTGTCTATATGTGGGGTGTGTCTGGGATCTGATACGTTATAAATGGCTATTGGTTCTAGCATGCAATATTTGAAACTGAAAGATAACAGATTGGTTTCTTCTGCAGAGTTTGTATTGTTATTGCCCTTTTGTCATGTCATTTTACTAAATACATTTCGATTAGTTAGCCCATTTGTCTATCTGTTCAGCCAGACTTCACTGGTGCAGCCCATTTGTCTATCTGTTCAGCCAGACTTCTCTGGTGCAGCCCATTTGTCTATCTGTTCAGCCAGACTTCACTGGTGCAGCCCATTTGTCTATCTGTTCAGCCAGACTTCACTGGTGCAGCCCATTTGTCTATCTGTTCAGCCAGACTTCTCCGGTGCAGTCCATTTGTCTATCTATTCATCCAGTTAAACAGTGTTGTTATTCTTTGCTCCCATTTCAGACCTCAGTAACACACGGGTGATATATGTCTCCAATTACCTGAAGGAGATTCTCCAGGATGTAACATTGGCAACCTCCAATTACCTGAAGGAGATTCTCCAGGATGTAACATTGGCAACGTGATTTCCGAGGTTCTAGCATGTTGTTCTGGTAGATCCTGATGGCTACTCTCATTCTCTTTGTCGACACCGGGATCACTAAGATCCAGTTAAACAGTGTTGTTATTCTTTGCTCCCATTTCAGACCTCAGTAACACACGGGTGATATATGACTCCAATTACCTGAAGGAGATTCTCCAGGATGAAACATTGGCAACCTCCAATTACCTGAAGGAGATTCTCCAGGATGTAACATTGGCAACCTCCAATTACCTGAAGAAGATTCTCCAGGATGTAACATTGGCAACCTCCAATTACCTGAAGAAGATTCTCCAGGATGTAACATTGGCAACCTCCAATTACCTGAAGAAGATTCTCCAGGATGTAACATTGGCAACCTCCAATTACCCGAAGAAGATTCTCCAGGATGTAACAATGGCAACCTCCAATTACCTGAAGGAGATTCTCCAGGATGTAACATTGGCAACGTGATTTCCGAGGTTCTTGCATGTTGTTCTGGTAGATCCTGATGGCTACTCTCATTCTCTTTGTCAACACCGGGATCACTAAGATTCTGCCCATTGGGTGTCTCCATGTCTTCACACTTTTTCCCACTTGGCTGCTTCAATTGATCAGATGATCTGTCTTTGATGCCATCACCCTGACCATTGTGCCGTAAATTGTGCTTGTGACCTGAAAAACAAATAGAATTTCAATGAAAAAAAAAATGTTGCATCTACAGAATGTCTCAAGGGAAAACAGTTTCTGATATAACATATTGATATAGTGGAATCCCATTATAACAACTTGGTCCAGACCAACAAAATATGTATGTAATAACAGAAATTCACTATATACAGTACAAACAATATAGAATAAATTATACTAAGAGGGATTCCACTGTATTTGATATACATTGGCAGAGGATGCCATGTTAGCAGTCTTGCTATACTGGATTACTGTTCTTTGGTTAAGGGTACAGTTCATGTTTTGGTATATCCCTAAAATATGTGTCCCAGAAGTCACACTTTTCAATATATCTAATTCTTGTTTTTAATAATTTGTATTACGCATTACAGTTTTTAAAACAACTGGTTGAACAGAGCAGGAAAATAACTATCACACCACCAGGAAGGTAGGTCTCAAGCTATGCAATGCTCCAAGCCACTGTAGTCAAGATAGAGTTCATTGTGCTCATTTCACAATACCAAATGCCAACTGGTTATGCAGAACTTCTCTAACGTTCCAGGAATGTAGCCACATGTTCAAGACAAAATGATTGTCCCGTCCTGTGTTTTTATGATCGGCCTCAGTTATAGGAAAATAGTGTAGCCAACTCCCCCTCCCCAATGCTGCACAGTACACCTTGGCCCCCTCCTAATCACAGAGAGTGCATGCATACATACAAATAAAAAAATCATGTAAAAAACATGCAAAAAGCATAATTATATAGATGATGTGCTACAAGGATTCCATAAGAGAGCCTCAATATAATGGCATGTCATTTAATAAGGTTTGTGTTGCATGGGTGTATTGTCTAGTGGGCCATTGGTGAGACCCACAAACATTTCGTTGTAAAAATTGCTGTAAACTTATGAGATAATGGCACTCTCTTCAAGGTGAATGGAAAAGATACACACTGGATGTATATGAAACTGAGGGGAGTGTGATCTGCTCATTAAAGGAAAGCCCATGATGAAGTCGGATGTGTCAGGCTGAAAAGTGCAGATATCACAGCTAAGCTGTAAATCATGGTACAATGCATTTTGTTCTCTAGACTACATCCTTCTAATCTAATGACCACAGATGGCTAGTCTTCAACAAATACCTGTTTTCTGCAGTCTCCCAATTATCAATGGATAGTGATGACCACAGATGGCTAGTCTTCAACAAATACTCACCTGTTTTCAGAATTATATACTTTAAAGAAAGCCTAAACTCAGACTCCGTTGTTGGGGCCATTATTCCTGAATCTTCTTCTTTCTGGCCTACAAGTATCAACAGAGCAGCTCCTCGATCATCAAAGAAGGTTGGCATAGAGCACAGACCCTTAGGTCTCTGACCTTTCTCCAGCTGCTGTTATTGCAAAAAAGGATATTGATCAAATAAGTGAGTTATAAGTGCAGATTATAATAAATGAATACTGGACATATCACAAACTGACCATCTATATCAGGTTATCTATCATCAATGAATACTGGATATATCACAAACTGACCATGTACATCAGGGGTAGGGAACTTTATCATTTATTACCCCAAATTATAGCCATTTAAACCGTCAGACCCCCAGCAGATGAGGTATCTGAGAAGATTGTCGGCGTCCTGAATGGTGGATAGAATGTGTAACGACATCAGAGACATCGTATGCACTAAACCAGTCAATGACTACATCAAGAAACAATAAATCAAATGGTTTGGGCATTAATGAGAATAGAGCCTGATTGGCTCTTGTCAAGAACGTATACAGCAGAGTATCTGGGACGATGATAAGAGGAATTCCAAGACATAAATGGATCGGCAATATCAGAGACATTCTACAGCCCCATGGGATTACAACAACAACAACATATTTGGCAATAGAACATTGATTTCAGCTCCCCATGATGCTTCACAGAACAAATGGCTGAGAGGCATGTTAAGAAACACAAGACCACAGTAACTACCTATTTGTAGACACCACTCTCATCCCAATGAAACAGTGGAACGCCTCCCTTTCCTTTCAACTGCCAGAACAAATCTTCTATAGACACCCTTAACAGTCACTAACTTACTGTATGGATCACTAAAACTTCTATAGACACCCTTAACAGTCACTAACTTACTGTATGGATCACTAAAACTTCTATAGACACCCTTAACAGTCACAAACTTACTGTATGGATCACTAAAACTTCTATAGACACCCTTAACAGTCACAAACTTACTGTATGGATCACTAAAACTTCTATAGACACCCTTAACAGTCACAAACTTACTGTATGGATCACTAAAACTTCTATAGACACCCTTAACAGTCACAAACTTACTGTATGGATCACTAAAACTTCTATAGACACCCTTAACAGTCACAAACTTACTGTATGGATCACTAAAACTTCTATAGACACCCTTAACAGTCACAAACTTACTGTATGGATCACTAAAACTTCTATAGACACCCTTAACAGTCACAAACTTACTGTATGGATCACTAAAACTTCTATAGACACCCTTAACAGTCACTAACTTACTGTATGGATCACTAAAACTTCTATAGACACCCTTAACAGTCACTAACTTACTGTATGGATCACTTAAGTCAATTTCATTTACCTCCACATTTTTAAGAATGACATTGAGCTGCCAGGAGTAGAACTACTCAGCAACAATTGGATATCGACAACCCCAAATAATATTTGTATGCACCAATATTACCTTTTCGAGTTAAAAAGCACAAAAAGGGCATGTCTACTTTCCGCTAGAATCTGACAGTTTGATATCTCAATATATCACTGACCAAAATAACCATATCAGTAAAATAAAATATTGAAAAAATATACACAGTGGAATCTCTTTATACAGCATTATTTTATAACAACTTTCCCTCTTATAACAACATTGTTCAAAATCCCCACTTATATTTATTCTATATTATTTGTACTGTATATAGCGAATGTCTGTTATTACATTAATATTTTGTCAGTCTGGACCAAGGTGCCCCCCTCTCCCAACTTTAATAAAATAACTGTCATTGATACATCATCATCATGATCAGGTGCCATGCCAGCTGGCATAGGCGGTCATTCTCTCCACAGCTCTCTGTCCACAGTATTATGTATCAAGGTCGTTGTTGTTTCCTTGCCGTGCCAGGCTGTCAAACTGTCTAATATTTTCACAAGTTGTCACCCTCTGTCTCTGTTGCCTTCAATTTTGCCTGCTGTGACTGTTCTCTAAACCTGCCTGTCTCATGAATTGGCCAAAAAAAGAAGATTGCCTTTTTCTTATATTGTTCATTAAGGTCCGTTTTGCATTTGACTCTTTCATTCTTTCATTTGACTATTCTCAGCATTCTTCTGTAGAACCACATCTCATGTGTCGCCATGACTTTCATCTTGGGAGAATAATGTGGTAGTTTCCCGTTGCTTTCCACATCTATATGGGGGATATCCATTTATATCCGTTCCCTTTGACAATACTTTATGTCGGGACAAATGGGTGCCCCGCCCTTGGACATGATACATTGTATCATTGATACAACCAACATTATAGTGCCACCTTGGTTACCCAGCTAAGGACAATCTGTGATTTTATCAGAAAGTCTATGGGATTATTTTAACATCAACATCTTTAGTGATGCAGATCAGTGTGGAAAAATCTTGACCGATATCCAGTCTTTGAATTTAAAATCTATCGATGTTTTTCTTTCGCCCCTTCTGCTTCTTTAACTGTTTTCCGCAGAATGGTTTTTGACAGGGAATCATATCATCTTACATGTCCAAGTCACTCAGGTTGCTTACAAAATACCAGATTACAGAAAATGAAAATGTAGATTAACAAGGGTAACTACTCACAATATTTCCACAGTACGCAAGATAGTCCTCAATCACAGCATAGATCAGCAGTTGATTCTGAGAATTACTTCCAACGATCACACACTGGCTACTTTTCTAGAAAAGAGACAAAACATTTTCGAAATCTTCTGAGGATTAAAGTTGACTAAACTACAGCACTCTTCTCTTTGTCAGATATATTCTGAGGATATCCAACAAAGTTGACTAAACTACAGCACTCTCCTCTTTGTCAGATATCTTCTGAGGATATCCAACAAAGTTGACTAAACTACAGGACTCTCCTCTTTGTCAGATTTCTTCTGAGGATATCCAACAAAGTTGACTAAACTACAGGACTCTCCTCTTTGTCAGATATCTTCTGAGGATATCCAACAAAGTTGACTAAACTACAGCACTCTCCTCTTTGTCAGATATCTTCTGAGGATATCCAACAAAGTTGACTAAAGAGCGGCACTCTGCACTTTGTCAGATATCTTCTGAGGATATCCAACAAAGTTGACTAAACTACAGCACTCTCCTCTTTGTCAGATATCTTCTGAGGATATCCAACAAAGTTGACTAAACTACAGCACTATCCTCTTTGTCAGATATCTTCTGAGGATATCCAACAAAGTTGACTAAAGAGCGACACTCTCCACTTTGTCAGGTATCTTCTGAGGATATCCAACAAAGTTGACTAAAGAGCGACACTCTGCACTTTGTCAGGTATCTTCTGAGGATATCCAACAAAGTTGACTAAAGAGCGGCACTCTGCACTTTGTCAGATATCTTCTGAGGATATCCAACAAAGTTGACTAAACTACAGCACTATCCTCTTTGTCAGATATCTTCTGAGGATATCCAACAAAGTTGACTAAAGAGCGGCACTCTCCACTTTGTCAGGTATCTTCTGAGGATATCCAACAAAGTTGACTAAAGAGCGGCACTCTCCACTTTGTCAGGTATCTTCTGAGGATATCCAACAAAGTTGACTAAAGAGCGGCACTCTGCACTTTGTCAGGTATCTTCTGAGGATATCCAACAAAGTTGACTAAAGAGCGACACTCTGCACTTTGTCAGGTATCTTCTGAGGATATCCAACAAAGTTGACTAAAGAGCGGCACTCTGCACTTTGTCAGATATCTTCTGAGGATATCCAACAAAGTTGACTAAACTACAGCACTATCCTCTTTGTCAGATATCTTCTGAGGATATCCAACAAAGTTGACTAAAGAGCGGCACTCTCCACTTTGTCAGGTATCTTCTGAGGATATCCAACAAAGTTGACTAAAGAGCGGCACTCTGCACTTTGTCAGGTATCTTCTGAGGATATCCAACAAAGTTGACTAAAGAGCTTCACTTTGCACTTTGTCAGGTATATTCTTGCACTTCGTTTATTATATGCTTGTACTTAAGCCGCTATCTAACATTGTTTTCATTGCCTGTTGTATTGTTTCCCATTTTTCCTGTATTAAATAATAATAATTGAAGTTTATCTTGTACAGGAGAATGCTATACAACTATTATTGAAGTGTATCCTGTAAATGACATTGCTATAGAACTATTGAAGTGTATCCTTAAAAAGAACTATTGAAATATGGTCATATTTCGCTCAGACACACTTGTGTGGTGAGGTCATTTCTACTTGTCGACTTTTGATGTTATGTGCTTATCTTGACAAAGGTCTTTTGGTCAAAACATCAATTATGTCCTGTGTATTGTTATTTGTATAATTATATCATGTGTTTTGTTGTGTGTATTATTCCACGCGAACATCCGACAGTGATAGTGTGTTAGTCATCATCCAGTAAGACTTCATTACCTGTTTCCTACGTAAGTACTATTTTCATACAGTTTTACTAGCAGTATTACCTTTTATTGCTATACAACTATTGAAGTGTATCCTGTACAAGACATTTTATCTATCTATGTTCCTTCAGCACCCCGAACACGGAGCATAGGGTAGAAACCAGTTCTCTCCAGTTCGAGCGATGTGATGCTAGTGTGTGTAATTCTTGCATGTTTTTGAGATCCACAGTCTCTGATGGTTGCTCCGCTAAGAGTGTACAAGACATTGCTATTCAACTATTGTTGTATTTTGAGGCATCACTACATACACCCAATGTTATCAGCAGTATAATGTGGATGATCAGAGTTCAAACTACCTAAGTCGATAAGTTAGGTGTGTGAGATGAGTTTACTATCAACTCTGCTACTGAACTGACTATTTTTGCTTAGTATAAGTTTATTATTATTATTCCGTTCTCCTGACTACATCCTGCTAATCTACAGGAGTTTGAGAACTAACACAGAAGAAGTTGCTCTTAGTATAAGTTTATTATTATTATTATTATTATTCTTGATTAGAAACTGGCTTCACAGCACGCGGGACATTCCCATAAGTGCTCCGCCCTCCGCTCCAGCAGCCATCCCAGTGTATGTAGACTCATAGTTCCGGTCAGGTGTTGATTGTGTGATCTTCTGGGATTTCCAAAAAATTTACTTTTCCTCCCCTCACCTCTGAATACTCCCATTTCTAACATTCTCTGTATGTGTACGTTCTCAACCTCATTGACATCATCTGCATCTTGAAATGAATTTATTACTGCCTTTATTAAATCTGCTTTATCTCTTTTTGGGGTAATGCTTTGTCCGCCGTGACCTCCTCTGTGAATTTATTCCAACACATCTTCTTTGCTACTTCGGCAACTTGTTTAAAAGACTCTATTGTCTTCTTCATTGCATTCCGTGCCTCCAATCTATCACTGAGTGTGATGTTTGCTTGTTTCTTAATGCGTTGCCAATCCTTTATCGATTGCTTTTTTAGTAGCCATATTGCCTCTGTCTCTTTATTCCACCATGGGGGCTGTTGGATCTTAGGTATTGTATTATTATTATTATTAGTATATCATATCACACTTACTCCATTTCTTAGTTTTATATACCCCGTATATCAATATTTACTACCATATTTATTCTTTGGTACAATATTGTACCATTGTATTACTACCAAAATTTCTGTTCCAGTTGTGTTCTTTTTTTTTTATTAATGCCCCATTGACAAAATTGTATAGAAAATTGTTCTTTTCACTTTTTTCATTTACATTTATTTAACATTGATTATTTCTACTTTATTTATTAACTTTTTTTAGTAACAGCAACATTGCACTTTGTTATTCTTAGTGATAAAAAGGAATTGTCAGGGCTAAAAAAAAAAGCTGGGAGGAGAGTTGAAAGACTAGCAATACTGTGACCTGCCTTATGTCTTGTAAATAAATTAGTGAGCAGGTCATGTGGTATGTATGTCAGATCATTGCTTGCCGAAGATACTTCTCTATGGTGAGTTGCAGAAGGGCATACGTTCTCAGGGTGGCCAAAAAAGTGCTACGAGAACTCATTAAAGACTTCACTAAGAGCCTTTCAACTAGACCAAGATACATGGGAATAATTTGCACAGAATAGAACTACAGGAAAACTGCACATGTTTGGTCATATAAAGAGACGCAACTATTTAGAAAGACAAATAATGGAGGGCAGAGTACCTGGAAAGAGTAGAAAGGGCAAACCAAGAAGACGATGGACTGATGACATTTAAGATAACATGAATACATCATTGGAAAATGCAAGCTGCATCGCCCAAGACTGAAGGGAGTTCAGAGAGTTCATTGGGAAGACAACATTCTGGAGAGAATACGTCACATGACACACAGCTACATGGTACTCACAAAGATTCACAATGCTGACCATCTGTTTTGGGGGCAAGGCTAGCAAATTTATCGGCTTGTTCATTTCTCTCCTTTAAACAACATCTTGCAGAAAGTTATTAATATGACTTACCTCATACAATAGAATGTCAGGAGTAAATGCACCTTTCAATGAAACTGTTGACAACTTAACAGGATCACGGGATCCACTGTGAATTTTAATGATTGTAAGTGTTGACTTAGAATCTGTCGTTGCCTAGACAATAATAAAAAAAGAAAGACATTCTATTTTTGGTTATTCATGAGTATATTTATTTGTTTATATTTGCCTATGTATTCAGGAATATCTGTAGCATAGTGGTTAAGCTGCTCACCTTGTGTTCAAGGGGTCATAAGTTGAAATCTTGCTCGTGATGTCTTGTTTACAAATTAGATTTTTAAAGATATCCCTGGGGATTATTGTTTGAAGCTATGAAGTACGTGTTAGGAGTGGTACTCTCAGCAGGCTGTGTGCCGCTTCGTTGAGTGGGACGGAATACATTTGGGGAAACTAGAATATAACAAAGGCAATCCTTCACACCTTTCGAGTCCTTTTGAAGTATAAAGAATATTTTTGACAAGGCACCAAAGTTAATAAAAATTATATCTGATCAGAGAAAATTGTGTTCCCAGTATCAATTTATAGCTATGAAACATGGACACTTAATAAAGCAGTGGCAAATATAATTTTTTTCTTTCAAAATAAGATGCTACAGTAGGATATTGAGAATACCACAAAAATACAAATCAGGAAGTGTTTAGAACATTAAATATGAAAGTGGGTTGACTTCTAGACTCTTCTTCTTCTCCATCAGTGTAAGCCTTTCGCTAACATTTTGTTTTTGTTTGTTTACTACAGCTAGTGCTGCTCCGCGCCGTAGCTATACCCTCCCTATTCAGTGAACTGAAAAATACAAGAAATTTAATGTAATGTGACCAGAATCTGCAAATAAAAATTAGAAGTATTGAACTTCTGTTGCCGGGTTACAGTCCATATTGAAAGAATAACATCGGACCAAATTATTAAAGCTATCATTAAAGGTATTGCAAATAAGAAAAAATAGCACTTGAACTAACTACTATCACTTTCTCCTTTGTCTTTATGCCATTCCTGATTAAGGAAACACAATCCATAGCATCTTATTTTCATGATTTCCATCAATGCCTGTATCATGCATATTCCGTTTGTATATGTTTTTGTACTGAAGTAGAAGTCGACCCTGAGATATCTTCTCAGTCTGTTATTCTCCATAAAGGAGATCCTTTGGTATTATACCATCTTCCATATGAGTCCCAGCCATCTGAGTCTGCACAGACTGAGCTGAGAAAATACTGCAGTATTGTCTGTGCTTTCAAATATTTCAGTGTTGGTCACCAGTCACCTTCACATAAAATGACAAAAGTTATTATTTCACTACCTGAGTGTGTTGTTGAAGGTTTAGCAAACTCTCTGTCGTTGATGCCATCTTGCTTGGTCTGATTATACCATCATTGTTGTTCTGACCATCTCCATGTGCATCTAAAAATCAACAAAATTAAATAAAAAATCTTGCTTCTTGTTTGGAAACCAGCAGCATTGTACTTGTGTTCTATATTATTCATTATAACAAGCCAGAGCTCCACCCCATTTTACGCCATTGCATAGCACCAATCTGACTTTTTCCATGCTTTTCATTGGCTGGTCACAAAAAGTATAATTAAAAGTCCAATGAAAAGCATGGGAATAGTTAGATTGTCCTTATGTGCTGACATTGCACTCAGGAGTGTTATAACAAAGGTCACGGCTCTGCTCTCTGTTCCAGCAGGCCGTTGTAAAAGTATGTAGACAAAGTCACAGTTAGATGCTATATCTGATCTTCCTACATTTACAGAGAAGACATGATTTCTCCCCTCACCCCTAGTCATCCATATTTCTGTAATTCTATTTCCATATTATTACATCCATGGATCAAGAATTAGATAAACTCTATGGTCATAAACTCTATGAATGTTTGTTTGTTTCAATCTCCAGGAATTATGAACAATGAAACTCTTGTTTCCTATGTGCGATGGAAATTATGTAGACCATGCAGATTATCAGACTATAGGATATAGAAAATTTTTTAGATAACATTATACAAGACAGTTTCAGCCATAAAGTCTTTATTCGAGAAAATACAAGACAAACAGTGAGCAAACAGTAAAAATAAAGTGTCTTTATTTTTACTGTTTGTTCACTGTCTCATATTTTCTAGAAAAAGATCTTAAGGATGAAATGTTGAAACTGTCTTATATACTGATCTGTAATATTTTCATACCCATACCCTGTATTCCATGCATTCACTGTAGAGTTGATCGACCTTGTGTGTTTTACGTAAGTACTGTTGTTATACAGTTTTATAAAAACTTCAGCTATTATCGATATGTGCAATGGAGGATATCCTCTAGAGCTTCATATCGAGAAGACACATCATTGTCCCATAGTCCATTCTCCATGAACTATTTGCACTTCAATGCTTTCTCTTCCTTGCTATTTTCACTTTCTTCCTCCTATCATCATTATATCATATGTAAATTTTACTGGCAATCTTTCATCCTGATGAAGGCTTTCTAGTCAAAACGTCATCAATCTATATCTTGTTACTAATATGTTTTGCTTATAAATACAGGTAACACATATACTTACTTCCATTTATCTCCAAACAAAACACAAAGTGGATGATACAAGCATGTGATAATGATGATAGAACCCTAAAGGAGTATGAGTTTGACACTATTATTTCTCATGCCAAGTGGTGGAGTTTAACTTTCCAGATTAGCACACTTTATGATGGGGACATTTCTCAGAGTATTTGTAAATCTCAGATGATTATGATACTAGATGTGGCTGTTAGTAGCAATGCTACTAACTGGACTGGACAGTTTTCTACTCGACAGGACTTTGTTGTGACTTTCTTGCAATCTTGAGGCATACTGTAGATAAAAGGTTGATTCCCTCCCAGAAGTCCATACATAGATCTTCAGAAAGCTTCTTTACAGCGGGGTTGATGTGGTGAAGGTGTCATCTCCACTCCCAACTTTCTTAGACGCCTCCTACAATTTTCATGTTTGGTGTTATTGTTCTTCGCTTTTGTTGGTGGGGTTCCGTTAAAACAAAGACATATGCCAGCAGGAATAAATGATTTAACCTTCAAAGTACATTCACATAAAACAGTGATAGCCTAATGCATCTTTGCAGATGGCCAGGAAGCAGACCAATGTAAAATTTGAAACTAACTACAAGGCCCTCAAGTTCATTGTCAAAACAGTTCCTACATTTCACACATGATTGCTTCCCGGGCAGGTTAAATGGAGAAAATGACTTGCCTATTTGTACTAACTCCCTCTGTTGATTTCGAAGGGAAAGTCAATGCCAATACACTTGAAAACAAGCAGGAAATACCAGAAGATAGTTTAATACACCATCAACTGCCTTAGGGTCTCCCCTATGGGTTTTCTGTAAGGGTTTACTTCCTTAACCTAAGGCACTCCTGTGTCAACCTATAAGGCAGCGGCTGAATAATACAGTATTGAAAAAGGAAACTGATCATAAGCTCACCTGGAACTTTGAACACATCCTTCTGCTTAAACAAACTTTCTAAGGGAATTTCTGCAGCCACAACAATAGAGTCCTTCAGCACTGAAGCAATAGATGTGATTTTGCCTTCTAAACTGTGGACACAAATTCAGTCTATCACTCATTAAATCAAACTAATAATTGAATGTTAAATTTCTGATTGTCAAATCAGTATGGTAGAGTGATTAGTAGATCTGCTTCACAAATACAACTTATCAACTCGTGGTTCAACAGCCAATCATCCACATTGCACTGGCAATATGATTGGCTGTATTAGTGGTACCTAAAATTTAACCAATAGTTGAACATCAATGTCTTATGCTTCCATTATAAAATAAATAAAATGTCTGATCATTAAGAGCTATGACTACAGGTTATCATCAGCGCACATCGGACAAGTACATAGGTAATTCTATTCCCGTCTCAATAAATCCATTAGAGTGTAGCAACTGACAGATACAGTTTGATGTTGATTTATCAGAAAAGAAAACATCAGAAGACTAACAAACGCAATGCCAATACTGGATTATATCAGAAGACAGCAGATTAAATGGTTTACATGCTTCAAGACTACCATCAGATAGTACCCCTCAAAAAACATTGCTATACAGACATGATGGATAAAAGCCAGTGGCAGACAAGCAAAAGATGGATTACACAAATAAAAGAGTCAATGAAAACAAACATATAAAGCACACAAAAATTCCATCATCTCCAGAGAACCCTTCTACCCCTGAAGCTACAAGGCATAAGACAAAGGATGAGTTTTCTAAGACATTTATTGTCAAGTGAATTTAATTTCTTCTCCAGTGCTATCTATTGTTATCTTCCAGCTTTCGCAGCCATATGTTAATATGGATATTACATTGGAGTTGAACAGTTGTAGTTTGGTATGTTTATTTATTCTCGTTTCTACAGAGTTTTATTTCATACTTAGAAGACTCCAACTCTTAGTGATCTGCAATGTTTTGAGACAAGCCTCATACTCAGATGGGGTAAGTTGGAGGTGATAACACACAAAGAATAACATAAATGGGTGCGACCCGGGTTAAGGGTAAGGAAGTGTGTTCTCTCCAGAAATATCAGAAGATCAAATAATCAACATCAGACTGGGACTTTCTGTATAAGTAAAAGTAAAGTAACCCATAGTATTTATTAATGCAGTAGGGGCGTGAGATGTTAACGATCTCACATTTCAGAGGCTCTGCAAATGAATGCAGTAGCACCTCATCTCCCTCAGAGTCTTTACTTCCCGAATTAATCCGGTACCCATTTTAGGCTGGGTTGACCTGGGAGCCGTGTGATCTGAAAAACATTTCCGCCTCAACTGGGGAATGAACCCAGGACCACTCATATGTGAAGCCAGTGTGCTAACCACTGCCTGTATACTCTTTGATGGCTGCTTGAATATAACACTCCGTCAAAGTCAGATGTATTGAGTTATTGATGCAAATAAAATAGAGACACAATGTATTTCAATTCTCTAGACTACATCTTGCTGGAAATATATTTGAATCATTGTCCCGCTACAAGAGTGATCCAGCAGGAGTTTGAGAATAAACACTGAAGAAGAAGAACATAGCACAATAAGGGAATGTCCCTATGCTATGATGCTGATATGTCTAAGTCAAGGATCAATTTAAGAAATGTATTTCTTTGTTGCTTAGTTATTGCATTTTTAAGTAGTGTAAGACTTTGAGACACAACCCTCACAGGTCATGGTGATAGAACAAACTGAACTGTGACCTTCAGTGATAGAAAAAGCTCTCATATAACCAGAATTAACTCATGTCCATGGTTAAAAGAGTGTTCGGAATGTATAGACTGTTTCCAGTATGCAGACCTGAAGTTAAAAGAGCATTCGGAATATATCTTACTAGACTGTCCTTGTTATGCAAAACCTGAGGTTAAAAGAGTGTTAGGAATATATCTTACAAGACTGTTTACAGTATGCAGACCTGAGGAGAAATACATGGCCGCCCCAATCAGCTTTGGATAGAAGCTGTATGGCAAAGCGGAAACTCTATATGATATTGTTCTACTTTGATATGATATGATCTATATCATAGAATCTAGAGTCCCAACCTGACTTAGTCATGATCTATATTATAGAATCTGGAGTCCCAACCTGAATGAGTGATGCTAACTGAAGAAGAAGAAAAGGGCATTCCTCATAATAGGAAGTAAACACCTTGTTTAAAATCTTAAATTTAAAGAAAAAAACCTTGAAAATTGTTTTACACACAATAGTACTTATGTAAAATACCAGGCAGATCAGCTTTACGATGATCACAAAGACTATTGGGTAGGTATGAAAGAATATAGACAGAAGTACACAAGACAATTTCAACTATTTGGTCTTTATTAAGAAAACACAAGACAAACAGTGAACAAACAATAAAAACAGTAAAAATAGAGGCCCTATCACGCATGCATTAGATGGCAGATATTTAACAGCAGAGACATCCAAGGAAACAATGATGAACATGCAAACAACAATTGTCATAGAGGCACATTTAAACACAATTATGAGGAATGAGAGCGAAATAAAACAACTATGCATGAAAACACCATGAGTGACAACACAACAAAGTCCTCACTGCCCAAATCTAAATGAATGGATGATCTGTATTAAGACCAAATGGCTTAAGGGTACCAAACTGCAATATATAGATTTATAATTGTATAACATCATTGTTTCCTTGGATGTCTCTGCTGTTAAATGTCTGTCATCTAATGCATTTGTGATAGTGCCTCTATTTTTATTGTTTGTTTGTCTTGTATTATCTTGAGAAAGACCTACGGTGCATGCCGGTTATGCACTCATCCCTATGAAACTGTTAACCACCACCTTTTTGAATGTCCATCGCTTGAGGACATCAGGTCTACAATAAAAGAAAATGCCACTCCCTCCGAGGTCAGATAAATGGAACACTTTATATGCAACAAAACAACAGCTCACAAACTCATGAATATATCACACAAAGTTACTGAGTGAAAGGGCATGAACCCATGGATAGCTGGATCAGGAACCAATCAACCAACCATAAATACCTAATGGTTGAAACATTGAAACTGTCTTGTATACTGTTATCTGTATGTTTTCCATGCCAGTACCCTATAGTCTGATAGTCTGTGCATTCATTTTAAAGCTGAATGACTTTGTTTTTTGCGCAAGTACTGGTACTATTATTATAGTTTTACAGCAGTCTCACTTATTGATTGTTATATTACACACTAGACAGAATAATTTACCCAGGGACTCTCCATGCTGTTGCTGAGAAATCATCTATTTTTGTTTTCATATCTGGCCATTTGTAGATCTGAAAGACATCACCAGAATATGAATGTTAAAAAAAAATCTGTGAGGGATATTTATTAATTGAACATATCAATAGAAAACTGAATGAGAAATGTGAACCCCTCAATGAGTGCTAAGTACCTTTCAACTAGATCAAAGTGTTTGCAGTTGAGTATATACATAGCTATTCACATAGTGATTATAACTTCTTTATCAACTCAGAAAGAAAGAGCATAACAACAAACAAGAAATGTCCACACAAAAAAGAGTTTGGAATCCTGATATGTCAGCAGGAGGTATACATAACTTAATGCTCTTAGTAC
Source organism: Meghimatium bilineatum (assembly GCA_034231615.1). NCBI lineage: Eukaryota > Metazoa > Mollusca > Gastropoda > Stylommatophora > Philomycidae > Meghimatium > Meghimatium bilineatum. The sequence goes on along the minus strand of CM067319.1, from coordinate 7,144,245 downwards.
CTTCTTCTTTTGTCTTGTTATTTGTAGTTTAACATGTCTACACAGCAAGTTAATTTTGTCGTGCAGTCATGTTAAATAGGTGGGCTGCATGATACCATGATTTCTGGTGAGTCCCTCGGTCTGGTATCTCTGACTTCAACACCTGGGCTTTCTTGGGCAGGACTGTGGTCCTGCTCGATATTTGGGGATGACCTGACCAATCTTAGTTTCCAGACTATGTTGGCTAGACTAAGCTCCATCTCCATTTCAAGGAGTGAGATACAACGTAACATTTGTTAATATTCATACTTACCAAAAGAGCGGAACCAACACACAGAACAAGCTTTGTGCCATCCGGACTCCAGGATCCACATGCAATACTGCCACTGAAAATAGTTACAAAAACATCTTTCTCATATCTACCAACAACTGCATGTTTCATCATGAATTACTTGTTTTATGAACATTCACAATTTTCATTCTGTTATGTCAATAAACTACAGATTTGACATTCAGGTTACAAATTATTTATTCATAATTAATTTTGGATCTATGCTCAGCAGGGAGCAAAAGGCAAAATGATAGGATACAAATTAACAATTGTGTATTATCTATTGTCTTTTCCCAGGTGGTTTGTTATCCACTTGTGCCGTTAAGCATAGGGTGATTGGAGCTCGAGCTTGTGTTCCAAAGCCAGATGTGTGGCCTCGGCTGTGCTATGACTGTGTTTGTTCAGGATGTCCCTGACGTTTTCTATTCATCTTTTTCGTGGTCTTTCTCTGGCTTTGTACCCTAATCTCATTTGGTTGTATGCCTGTACAGGTAACTTGTCGTGATGTATTCTCATAATGTGTATACCTTTCTAAATGATACAATAAAAATTACACCTCCATCGAGGTGTCTTATGATCATTGTAAACCATCTCACAACACACATGATCGCCAATTTTTCCTCTATATCATATATCCACATATATACACACACACACACACATATACACATTAACTTTGAAAGCAAGAGTGTGAGGACGAAAGAAAAACAAAACAAATATTTTCCATAATTTTGTACATCCTATATTTATCATTACACTCCCATCACAAATGTTTCATGAATGTTATTAAACCATCTCACTTACACAGTGCACACTACACAATTGACAAGTATATTGGTTTTGTAAATATTTCATTGTTGCAAATAAAATAAATTATTTAAAAAAACCAGATAGGATAGAATCAATATTAATGCAGGTACTATGATCGCATGCTATAAATATTATATCAATAAATAATCAATAATTAATTGAAATATTCATTTTTAGGGTTAGGGGTTAGATAATTATTAGATTACATAACTAATCCTAACCCTAAATATAATTATATGTAAATTAATAAATGAGAAACATAAACTGATAAACATAGGCAAGGGAAATAATCACACAGGTAGGCACTAATTGCACAATGGGAACTGGACTGCGATCATAGTACCATAATGCATTATGGTTAAATTGATTAAACAATTTTATGAAAAAATCAGATTAGTAAGGTGATTAAAACAATAATATTCCCAGTAGCAGTATGTGACTGTGAAACATGGACATTCAATAAAGAGGTGACAAAGAACATTACTTCTTTTAAAATGAGATGCTACAGAAGGATATAGAGAGTACATTGTTACTCAGTGAAAAAAATCATCAAGACGTTACGAACATCGAAAAAAGAAGAAGGTTGGCTCCTAAACAATATTATAACAAAAAACTAATTTTTTTGACCATATAGAGAGACAAAGATTCAAAATGGCAGATTTTGATATGAATAATTAGTTGGTTCGTTACTGATCCAGTGGTCTATGAGCTTATGCCCTATGACCCAATGCCGTTGTATGGCATATGCATGTGTTTATAAGCTGTTGTCCCATAAAGGGTGTTCCATTTATCTGGCCTGTCCTTGATGAGAGAAGCCTTTTTCTGACATGCCGTTGATATGAATGGATGGTAGCTATAACCGAGTTCAAACTCTATGATCTACAGCTATAACCGAGTTCAAGCTCTATGATCTACAGCTATAACCGAGTTCAAGCTCTATGATCTACAGCTATAACCGAGTTCAAGCTCTATGATCTACAGCTATAACCGAGTTCAAGCTCTATGATCTACAGCTATAACCGAGTTCAAACTCTATGATCTACAGCTATAACCAAGTTCAAGCTCTATGATCTACAGCTATAACCGAGTTCAAGCTCTATGATCTACAGCTATAACCGAGTTCAAGCTCTATGATCTACAGCTATAACCGAGTTCAAGCTCTATGATCTACATCTATAACCGAGTTCAAGCTCTATGATCTACAGCTATAACTGAGTTCAAGCTCTATGATCTACAGCTATAACCGAGTTCAAGCTCTATGATCTACAGCTATAACCGAGTTCAAGCTCTATGATCTACAGCTATAACCGAGTTCAAGCTCTATGATCTACAGCTATAACCGAGTTCAAGCTCCAAGATCTACAGCTATAACTGAGTTCAAGCTCTATGATCTACAGCTATAACCGAGTTCAAGCTCCAAGATCTACAGCTATAACCGAGTTCAAGCTCCAAGATCTACAGCTATAACTGAGTTCAAGCTCTATGATCTACAGCTATAACCGAGTTCAAGCTCTATGATCTACAGCTATAACCGAGTTCAAGCTCTATGATCTACAGCTATAACCGAGTTCAAGCTCTATGATCTACAGCTATAACCGAGTTCAAGCTCCAAGATCTACAGCTATAACTGAGTTCAAGCTCTATGATCTACAGCTATAACCGAGTTCAAGCTCCAAGATCTACAGCTATAACCGAGTTCAAGCTCCAAGATCTACAGCTATAACCGAGTTCAACCTCTATGATCTGCAGCTATGAGCATGCATATATATATTGAAAGAGCAGACAGGCTTGTGTGTAAAGCTTCTGTGGTTGATGAATTGAAAATAGAAAAACAGGGAATTTTGAAGCTGCTCAGGGATAGCAAACTGAACATAGACACTGTGATAGATAACATACCTAGATTTTTCCTCTTCTTATTTTTCCAGTCAAAGTCTGACGCTGTTATGGATTTCATTTATGAACTGTACTGTGGTCACCAGCCCCGAAGCAGGGCTGTTGATCGTATCTGTCAGAGCTATGTCAGATGGCTATAGTTTTCTTCTTGTGGACTGGTACAGTGGGAAGTTCTATCAAATATAACCTGTGTTTTCTGGAGATTGTCCACAGAGACAGATATCGGTGTCAACAACTCCAAACTTTCTGTGTATGTGTTGTTTGAGTCTGCTGTGACCTGTTCTCAATTTAAAAACTAATTTTTTGTTCCTTTCTTCTAAAGCTGAACATGTGGGTTGAGTTCCATTCCGTGTTCATGGAGTTTTTGATGATGGACTTGATTTCTGGAAATGATACTGAAATCTTCTCCCTTGATTGTGATTGAGAGAATTTGGAATTAAATATGGTGTGTGTATGACTGGGAACCTGCAATGAGGAATTAGGAGTCTAACCAGAAAGTTACATAAACCATCAGCATACATACCCTTCAACATCTACTGGGAGGGGTGCAAAGGGAACGCATTTCTCTAGGCGGACCCAGGGTTAGCAGATAACCAAGATCCCAAATGTACCTCCACGCGGTGCACCCTGGAAACAGAAATACAACAGCTCGAGCTGATTCTGGCCAAATCATTTGGGGATCGTGTCCGAGAATGTGGAGGTAGCAGATGGAAAGAGATTTGACTGCACAGGAGACAGACAATATCTCCGACACCACCAGCATCACCACATATAGCGACACTGTCGACATACAGTGAAGCAAGTCAGTCCAGTCCGAACATTGGAGGGGCGGCCAATGTAAAATGCACGTAAAGATAGATGCATGGCGAGAGACAAATAGATTTCATACCGAGTACAATGAAACAATGAAAGGGCAGAACAGTGCTAGAGGGCAGCGCGAACTGCAAATAGAAAGTGAAAAGTCCCTAGGAAAGGGGAACTACAAGCTCCGTCAGCTCGAGACGAGCTTCTAGTTACCTGTGTTCCTTACAGGCAGAGACCCAGACCCATCCATTGGCGTTTGGTAAAGCAAGAAGACCTAACCCAACTCTAATGTCGAGCCTTGCTAAACCGGAAATATGCTCGCGAAGAGAAAGGGTTCCGTACTCGATGCGCTCAGGCACAAAAGGGACAACGATTTAGCCCTGGCCCAACTCTACTGTCAGGTTTTCCTACACCGGAAATACACTTGAAGAGAGAAAGGGTTCAGTACCTGATGGGCTCAGGCGCTATTGGGACAAGGACGCTCAGCTCGAGAATGCCTTGCTCTCAAACGCGTGGTGTGAGACTCGAACTTGGACAAGGGGTACACGATGTCGGTGAATGACACCTCGGCTAAGAGGGCGAAAGAGCCAGGGTCCAACTCCTCTGTTGAGTTCTTCCCCTTAAGGAACCAGGCTCACGGATGAGAAACGGTTCAGTACCCAATGGGCACAGGCACAGCACGTCCAATTACACGAGGCAGGTTCATAGACAGTGGAACACCTCGTTCGAGTCAGACGAGAGCAAAAAATCGTCTGGGCGAAGAGTCTCCACTACGCGTGCCTGGAGACAGATATAGAGGCTGTCACAGGCTAAGGGTAGCCCACCCGAATTGTCAAGGCATGCCGAAATCGGATGTGCTAGGCCTACAAGGCACATAATGGTGGCACAACGTAATCACGCTCCCGGCGGAAATCGCACGGATATCCGTGATGGTTACAATGGAGCGAACGAAAAACAAACAAACAAACAAACATCTACTGGAAGAGATTGGGTAAATGTGGATGTGAGTTACCGTTTTATGTGTGTCAATGGCCCAACACATCTGACTTCAGCATAGTAACTAAAAGGTACAGTGTTTTACCACTTTCACTGAACGGTGGACATAGATGGCCATATTGTAAGTAGGCCAGCTATATGAGAGAACTGGTTCTGTACACAGGACACAAATTTAAATGCTAACTACAGCTAACTACATGCCTGATATTTTTGCAGCTGTATGTATCGCTCTTGACATAGCCACAGACACACACAAACATTGTTCATATCCTACAATTGTATATACCTTTCTAATGCAGGAAATGCATAGCTGCCTTTGTTCATGTCATGCCTGAAGTAGAAGCTGCATTGGTTGCGACTCACTAAACACAGGACATCATTGCAAGGATTCCATAAACAGCCTGGAAATAAAGAGTTGGGATTTTTAACAAAATATATGATAAAATATGAAAAAGATAACCACAAGTTTGAAAACAGCCAGAATATCATTGATCAACCTATGCGAAAATATAAAAAAATAGCCAGAATATTGATCAATTTTTGTGAAAATATAAAAAAATAGCAAGAATATTGATCATTTTTTGTGAAAATATCAAAACATAGCCAGAATATTGATCAATTTTTGTGAAAATATCAAAACATCCCGGTAGCCAGAATATTGAGCATTAACTTTTGTGAAAATATCAAAACTGGCAAAGAAAAAAACTATTTCCTATAAATGTAATAATAAATTACCAATACTACCTCAACATCGACTCATGATGCTGTTCATAACCCTTCAGGCAGCAGGTGAATAAATCAGACAAAAGTAAAAATTTGATACAAGACATACAGTGACAAGTGCCTAACCCTTCTGGCAGCAGGTGAATAAATCAGACAAAAGTAAAAATTTGATACAAGACATACAGTGACAAGTGCCTAACCCTTCAGGCAGCAGGTGAATAAATCAGACAATAGTAAAAATTTGATACAAGACATACAGTGACAAGTGCCTAACCCTTCAGGCAGCAGGTGAATAAATCAGACAAAAGTAAAATTTGATACAAGACATATAGTGACAAGTGCCTAACCCTTCAGGCAGCAGGTGAATAAATCAGACAATAGTAAAAATTTGATACAAGACATACAGTGACAAGTGCCTAACCCTTCAGGCAGCAGGTGAATAAATCAGACAATAGTAAAAATTTGATACAAGACATACAGTGACAAGTGCCTAACCCTTCAGGCAGCAGGTGAATAAATCAGACAATAGTAAAAATTTGATACAAGACATACAGTGACAAGTGCCTAACCCTTCAGGCAGCAGGTGAATAAATCAGACAAAAGTAAAAATTTGATACAAGACATACAGTGACAATGATTTTTTTCATAGGTGAGTGTTGTCACTCATTTTACACCCCCATTCCACCTCAACTTTCCTTAGTCCCCTCCTATGACATGCATGGAAAGACAGTGACCCTATTCTTTACATCATGAACTAGCCTACGCTCCTGTTGTCAGGAGTCCTCCCTCTCCAATACAGAAATGAAAGTTTTATCACTCATAATTTCCTGGGGATCCAAACATACGGTTCTTCACATCTGTTATTGCTTCCTCATTTGGTATGGGTATAACTGTGTTACAAGGAGAATTATCAGCAGGAAGCCAAATGCACAAACTTTAATACTCAGAAAAATACAAGCAAACACTTTCATGGACAAGGTTGCTAAATACCTGAAACTGTTTATGGCTAAATTCCAGCTAGAATTTTTCCAACAATAGCCAAACTTTTAAATTGTGTACAAAGCTCAAAATAATAAAATGAGCTTTAATTCAGTGAAATGCATTAAAAAAATAACTGCTTTTAATAACTATATTTATGGAATTAAGCTGCATTCTGTTTATTCGTTGTGTTTAGACATAAGTTGCAAGAGAGAAAAAATTCATTCTACAAATAATAACATTACTCACTTTTGTGACCAAACTTTTCATACTTTCATAAATTTGTTTCATACTTTTCCTCCAAAAAAGATATGAAATTTTTTCAAAAACACCAAAATAGTCTATCTATCTATATAGCAAACACCAAAATAGTCACAGCATAAATTTATTGGCCAGTGAGATTTTAAAATGACAATATTTTGCCATGAAATGGCAGCCCTGATCTTCGATATCATGATTGAATATTGAAAAATGAGATGTATTGATATTGTGAGGCGTAATGTTATGCCAATATGAGATCTACTGAGCTAGGAGATATATTGCTATAAGATGTATGTCTATATTGCTATGAAATATGTTGCTATAGATTAGTACTTACGTAACACACAATGTCTAACACACAAGGTCTAACACACAAGGTCGATCAGCTTTACAATGAACGCACACTATCAGACTATAGGCTATTGGTATTACAAATAAAAACAACAGTATACAAGACAGTTTCAACCTTAGGTCTTTTCAAGAAAATACAAGACAAACAGTTATCAATCAGAAAAAAACACTAAAAATAATAGCAATATCACAAATGCATTAGACTGCAGATATTTAACAGCAGAGACAACCAATGTAACCATGAGTGATGTACGTATACACAAGTATTGTCATACCGAGACACGCATTAAAAACAATATGAGGAATGAGAACAAAATAAAACAACTATGCCTTAAAACAACATGAATGACAATGCAATAAAGTCCCACCCCCAAAATCTAAATATAGATGTATTGCTAATTATGATGATATAAGATTATTGACATATTGTTATAAGATGTATGGCTATAGTACTATTAGATGTACTATTATGTTGCTATTAGATGTACTATTATGTTGCTATTACATGTACTATTATGTTGCTATTAGATGTACTGTTATGTTGCTATTAGATGTACTATTATGTTGCTATTAGATGTACTGTTATGTTGCTATTACATGTACTGTTATGTTGCTATTAGATGTACTGTTATGTTGCTATTACATGTACTGTTATGTTGCTATTAGATGTACTGTTATGTTGCTATTAGATGTACTGTTATGTTGCTATTAAAGGTAAAGGTAGGTCCCATGGCATCTGCCGTCGGGGATGAAGATAACTCTTCATGTACTAAGCCGCAGCAACTATTAGGTGGGGTGGCCAGTTCCCTTCCTTGCTGTTTTTTACCTTCCCTAACTCATGCGTCAGGTACTCATTTACAGCTGAGTCGACTGGAGGAGTGGTCGTGTCAAGTAAGAAATCACAACCCGGATTTTTTTATTTTTTTTTAATGTCCGGACGTGGTTTCGAACCTGGCACGCTGTAACCAGATGATAGCAAGCAAGCTCACTATCCACTAGGCTACCGCGCTCCTCGTTGTTGCTATTAGATGTACTATTATGTTGCTATTAGATGTACTGTTATGTTGCTATTAGATGTACTATTATGTTGCTATTAGATGTACTGTTAGTTGCTATTAGATGTACTGTTATGTTGCTATTAGATGTACTATTATGTTGCTATTAGATGTACTATTATGTTGCTATTAGATGTACTATTATGTTGCTATTAGATGTACTGTTATGTTGCTATTAGATGTACTGTTATTTTGATATTAGATGTACTATTATGTTGCTATTAGATGTACTATTATGTTGCTATTAGATGTACTGTTAGTTGCTATTAGATGTACTATTATGTTGCTATTAGATGTACTATTATGTTGCTATTAGATGTACTATTATGTTGCTAATAGATGTACTATTATGTTGCTATTAGATGTACTGTTATGTTGCTATTAGATGTACTATTATGTTGCTATTAGATGTACTGTTATGTTGCTATTAGATGTACTGTTATGTTGCTATTAGATGTACTATTATGTTGCTATTAGATGAACTGTTAGTTGCTATTAGATGTACTGTTATGTTGCTATTAGATGTACTGTTATGTTGCTATTAGATGTACTGTTATGTTGCTATTAGATGTACTATTATGTTGCTATTAGATGTACTATTATGTTGCTATTAGATGTACTGTTATGTTGCTATTAGATGTACTATTATGTTGCTATTAGATGTACTGTTAGTTGCTATTAGATGTACTATTATGTTGCTATTAGATGTACTATTATGTTGCTATTAGATGTACTATTATGTTGCTATTAGATGTACTATTATGTTGCTATTAGATGTACTGTTATTTTGATATTAGATGCACTATTATGTTGCTATTAGATGTACTGTTATGTTGCTATTAGATGTACTGTTATGTTGCTATTAGATGTACTATTATGTTGCTATTAGATGTACTATTATGTTGCTATTAGATGTACTATTATGTTGCTATTAGATGTACTGTTATGTTGCTATTAGATGTACTATTATGTTGCTATTAGATGTACTATTATGTTGCTATTAGATGTACTATTATGTTGCTATTAGATGTACTATTATGTTGCTATTAGATGTACTGTTATTTTGATATTAGATGTACTATTATGTTGCTATTAGATGTACTGTTATGTTGCTATTAGATGTACTATTATGTTGCTATTAGATGTACTATTATGTTGCTATTAGATGTACTATTATGTTGCTATTAGATGTACTGTTATGTTGCTATTAGATGTACTATTATGTTGCTATTAGATGTACTATTATGTTGCTAGTAGATGTACTATTATATTGCTATTAGATGTACTGTTATATTGCTATGAGATGTACTGTTATGTTGCTATGAGATTATTTCTATGTTTCTATGAGATGTAATTATATGCTGTAATAAGACATATTGCTATGTTGCTATGATATATGCTACTATAAGATGTATGACTGTGTTGCTATGATATATGCTACTATAAGATGTATGACTATGTTGCTATGAGATGTATTGCTATTTGCTATGAGATGTATTGCTATGTTGCAATGAAATGTATTGTATGTTGCTAATGAGATGTATTTATATGTTGCTACAAAATGTATTCACTCACCTTGTGGCACAGGTCGCACATTAATTTTCCGCACCTGTCTGAAGTTAAGTTTAGGCAGTGCCCCACTGACACGCCAGACTGTTACGTTCTGCAGATGCACCACACACATATGGCAAGAATCCCCTTCTGTGGCAGTGCTCCAATGGACACTTACAACATTTCTGTTTGTAAGAGAAGGGCAGATAATTCTTATGTGTTATACATAATACTATAATTAGAAAACAAGACTGTAGATAATGATGGGTGGTGTGGGTATTGGGTGTGGGTTTAACCCCTATAAATTAATTTATAATTTCTTTATATATATATATATATATATATATATATATATATATATATATATATATATATATATATATATATATATATATATATATATATATATATATATATATATATATATATATATATATATATAAAATCATCGTATTATCAAACCCAGATATAAGAAGAAGAAAAAAAAACCTTTTCATTTAGAGAATGTTGAAAATTAGCAAGATGTAATCTGGAAAACAAAATACATTGTGTCTTGGTTTACAGCTTGGCTGCGATATCTATGCCTTTTGGCCTGACATATCCAACTACAGAATGGTTTCTGGGTCACTTTGGCACTCTAAGGAATGGGACCACCAACTCCACAACCAACACCTTCTTAGTTGCCTCTTATGATGTGCATGACAGGTAACATGACGCTATTCTTGCTCCCCTTTAGGGCACCGACAACACATGGGTGATGAAAGTATGTACTAGGTCTTTCTGAGTTATTGTAATATTCAGAATTTGTCAATAACATTCAGGATTTTTGCAGAAGCTGGTGATAAAATTGTACAGTAGTTAGCTGAAAAGAAATGAGCACATGTTGGTGATTAGAAATGGGAGGGGACTGAGATTACTGCTCTAAACCGGTTTAAATAATTTCATCTAATTGTATTGTAGACTGCTAAAATGAAAATCACAGATTTAATATGGAAATATTTAATATGGAAATATTTAATACACAGATTGAATGCTGGATCATTAAATAACAAATGAGTCAGCAGTGGTTCTCAGTCTTTTAAGAAACAAGACCTTGCTAGTACTTGCCACAATATCTATTAAATTGATCTTACTACACAGCAGTAAGTAAAATCAGTAAAAGATATAACTAGAGGATCAATGATGTGGAGCCCGCAGGAAAAAAAGACAACCTGAGTACACAAGAGAAGAGAAATCGTGAATTGAATGAGATCACATGGAATCAGGCTAAGAACACATTCAATGATAGAAACAAATGGAAAATTCTTGTCAGTGTCCTATGCGTCGGAGGATATGTAACATGCTAAAGGTCCAAGGACTTGATTGATTGTACAGTAAGTGTAGTTTTGTTCTGGTGTCACCAGGGATTATAGATTGAGCTATGTGCTCTGATAAATACTACCTTCAAGCAGCATGCTATTCTGCTGGAAGGGTGAAGTGCCATTTGGAAAACCCAAGTACAATGATGTCAATCCTCTATTATTTTGAGCCCTTATTTGAGCTATTAATTTGTATCAGAATTATAATATATATAGATACAGTCCCCAATGACATGGCTCTGTGGAAAAGTGGTACAAAGCGTGTCTTGGAAGACCAAGGCACTGGGTTCAATCTCCGTTGCAAGTAACTATACATTTGAATCCTTTAGAAAATAATGGAAACCTACTGAATTTATTCATATTGCATAGAAAATCACTACAGCCACACACAAAAATGCTGGGCTGATCGCTACTTCCTGAATATATATGTTACCAACAACAGTCCTAGCATAAGTGCCACCACAAGCTGCTTTATCATCTAGCTATAACGGTAATAGAACAATATGTCGTCTATGCAAATGATGGATTGATGGGATATCTGAGACAGGAAATACCACAATATATGAGGCAAACTACCCCCTCTGTGTAGAAAACTTCTTCTAAAAGCATTGCACACTGCTGAGAGTTAAGAGTCTATTGGGGTGCAAAGGGAACGCATTGCTCTAGGCGGATCAAGGGTTAGATAACCAAGATCCCAAATGTACCTCCTCGCAGTGCACCCTGGTAACAGAAAACAGATCGTGTCCGAGAATGTGGAGGAAGCAGATGGAAAGAGATTTGACTGCACAAGAGACATACAATATCTCCGACACCATTTGTATCACCACATACAGCGACACTGTCGATATACAGTGACGCATGTAAGTCCAGTCAGAACATTGGAGGGGCGGCCAATGTAAAGGTGGATGCATGGAAAGAAACAAATATATGTCATAATTAGTACAATGACACAATGAAAGGGCAGAACAGCACCAGAGGGCAGCGCGAACTGCAAATGAAAAGTTTTTAGGAAAGGGTAACTATAAGCTCTGTTAGCTCGAGACGAGCTTCTAGTTAACTGTGATCCTTATAGGCGGAGACCCAGACCCAATCGTGGGCGTTTGGAAAAGCAAGAAGACCTAAACCAACTCTAATGTCGAACCTTCCTATACCGGAAATATGCTCGCGAAGAGAAAGGGTTCCGAACCGGATGGGCTTAGGCAAGAAAGGGACAAAGATGGCAGTCCTGGCCCAACTCTACTGTCAAATTTTCCGATACCGGAAATACACTTGCAGAGAGAAAGGGTTCAGTACCTGATGGGCTCAGGCAGAAAAGGGACAACGATTTTAGCCCTGGCCCAACTCTACTGTCAAGCTTTCCTATATCGGAAATAAACTTGCAGAGAGAAAGGGTTCAGTACCTGTTGGGCTCAGGCGCTATTGGGACAAGGTCACTCAGCTCGAGAACGCCTTGCTCTAAAACGCGTGGTGTGAGACTCGAACTTGTGCGAGGGGTTAATGATGTCTATGAATGACGCCTTGGGTAGGAGGGCGAACGAGCCAGGGTCCAACTCTTCTGGCGAGTTCTTCCTCATACGGAACCAGGCTCGAGGATGAGAAACGGTTCAGTACCCGATGGACACAGGCAGAGTTTGTCCAATTGCACGAGATGGATTCATGGACGGTGGAGCACCTCGTGCAAGATAGATGCGCTCGACAGGCGTCTTGGCGAAGAGGCACTACACACCAGCGTGCCCGGCGACAGATAGACAGGCTGTCACGGACTAGGGACCAAACCCGAAATAAAGGAATGACGAAAACGGATGTGCTGGACCTCCTGACCACAAGTGGCCAACCGGGGTACAAATAATCACAGTTCTACTGTGGAACTTGCAGTACAACGTACTTCACGCTCCCCGGCGGAAATCACACGAAATATTCGTTGTGGTTATATGAGAGCGAACGCAGAAGAAGAAGAAGTAGAAGAGTCTATTGGGTATGAAATAAGACAATAGAGACACCACCCCATTGCACATAGGAAGTAAGAGCTAAACACTTGACATTCCTGGGGATCAAAACAACACCAATGATGCACATAATGTGACACACCAGAAATCTTGAATACCTGTTTCTGAAAGGCAAAACTTGGAACTAGTGAAGAAGAAGGTCCTAATATGCAAGTATATACAACAATTTAAAAAAAACTTCAAAAGGTTAAAAGGTTCAAAAGTCGTAGAGGATTGATTTCACTGTACTCTGCCACTCGCAATGAAGCAGCATGCCACCTGCCAAAAGTACCACTCATAGCACATAACTCCGCAGCTTCAAGCTATAATCAAAGGGATCTAAAAAAAAATTCACTGTGTAAACATGATGACATCAGCCAGATTCGAACCCATGACATATTGAACACAAGGCCAACAGTTTAACCACTACGTTAGACAGATCCCGAAAAAAAACAACTTATAAAGCTAATAAAGAGATCAACGCTTTGAAAAGACAGTCCTAATGTGTTAATAAATATTAAAAAATATGAAATTTCTGTAGACAGATCAACGCTTTAAAAAAATATTACAATCATTCCTTTTAATAAAAGAATCATTCTGTATTTTGACCCAAAATTTGATTCATATTCTATCCATGTATAAGTGATACATAAAACAAAGGTACTGGTAAATAGGGATCTACCTGATGAAGTGATGGTTAAGCCGTGGCCAGTGATAGAGTACTACAGACCTGTTATCTATAATTATCACGTGACCAGACGGGGCTTCGTGTTGGCCGTCCGGTTGGTCAATATTTATATAATAGGAATCCCATGCCAAAAATAGTCCAGTATATAAAGTGACCAACCGAGAGACCAACAATAATAAAAATGTAACGAATGGGATCCTAATTAATTCATAAACTAGGACTTAGGCCATGTAACCTGCCGACCGTCTCGGTTAAGCCGTATGTTTTATACTCAAGAAGCTGCAGGTTTGAATCCCACGTTTTGTTTACAAAGTGGATTACTGTTGAGCACGGAGATTTTTGCTTGAGGCTACGGAGTTACGTGCTACAAGTGGTACTCTCGGCAGGTAGCTTGTGATTTTGTTGAGAGCGATATAACATATATGGGGTAATCATTGAAAAATGAAGTCAATCTTCTACACCTTTCAGCCTTTCAAAAAGATAAATTTCTTCTTCTTTTGTGCCCATTCTCAAACTCCTGCAGATTAGATTAAAAATTAAAAAATACTAATTGGAAAGATTTCAAATCAAATGACATACTAAGAGAGGAGACAAAACAAGAATATGTGACGAACATCATCAGAAAACGTCGCTGGACATACATCGGCCACATACTTAGAATGAATGAAGACAGAATTCCACAACAAGCCTTCATGTGGACACAAGACGGGAAAAAACAACAGGGAAGACCAAAAACAACGCTCAGAAGAACTGTTACGAATGAATTAAAACCAACAGGCATAAATGCACAAGACCTGCAATCCTTGGCAACTGACCGACAGGCATGGAGAACTATGACATCCGCCCTATGCCAAACTTGGCAAAAGAGGAACTGACTGACTGAGTCTGGGAGAATTTAATGCATGTGACAGTTTACAGCAATACCTGCGCCACTCGGTCGGACACATTCGGATTCAGCGTGGCATCTGGGCCACTTTGCTTTGACCTTATATGGGATGGAAAAGCCAACCCAAAACCTTTATAGTAGCAGCGTAAGACATGCACAGAAAGTAAACAGTGTTACTATTATTTGCCCCCGTTTCGAACATCGGCAACGCACGGGGGTGTTAAAAGTCAAAAATGACAGATTCAATCATCACCGCACGGGCGTGTTAAAGGTCAAAAATGACAGATTCAATCATCACCGCACGGGCGTGTTAAAGGTAAAAAATGACAGATTCAATCATCACCGCACGGGCGTGTTAAAGGTAAAAAATGACAGATTCAATCATCAAAAAAGTGGAAAAGCAAATACCCAATAACAGAATTTGAAACAAAATGTTGCAGAAGAATTCTCAGAATCATGATCATCAAGTGCCGTCTCCACATCAAAGATTGGCTGCAACGGACATCCAACACTTTTTTGGTTTCTTGCCTTGGTGGTGTACTCAGCTAGACGGTAACCTGTTCATCTCATGATGTTCTCCTCCCACTTGTATCGCTTCCTATCTCTTGCTTGCTTCCCCTCAACTCTACCTTCGAGTGTGTGTGTGTGTATGTTCGTCCATCACAAGTGATGGTGACCATTGTTACATCCACTTTTGAAAATTCAGTCAGAATTATGACCATGCGTAATAGTTCGTAGATGGCTAATGAGCCCTATTCGAGCTGTAAATGTTCTTGCACAGTTCGGACATGGAATCACGACTGTAGACGGATTTTGGTATATCCTTTACTTTCTTGCTACTCTCCGCTGTTGGACTGCAGTATTTCTCCTCTTTTCACAAGATGATGCGCTCTTTTTAACCGTAGAGGGCCATTTAGATATATTTTGTGCAAGGCCATGTGTCTTGATCTATTTCAAACGCTTTAAGTGAGGTCTTTAACGAGTCCTTCTAGCGCTTCTTTTTACCACCTTGAGATCGTTTACCCTTCTCCAGCTCACCATAGAGAAGTATATTTCGCAGGCGATAGTCTGGCATACGTACCAAATGACCCGCCCAACGAATCTGTGCCTGCATCAGGATAGTGAAAATTCTGGGGATACCAGATCTGCCAAGGACAGTGGTATCCGGAATCTTATCTTGCCGTCTGATATTCATGACTTTTCTGAGACAAGTTGTGTGAAAGTGATTGCGTTTCCTCATATGACGTCTATACACAGTCCATGTTTTGCTAGCGTATAACAGCACTGGCAGTACCACTGCACTGTAGACTTTCAGTAATGTCTTCAACAAGGTATTTAAAAAAAATACAAAGTGTTGTTTGAACCTCCTTGCTTTATTTTCATTTCATATATATATATACATACACACCTCTAAGGCATAACTTTTGTCCGCTTTTTTTTTATTATCCATGTTTCTGAGCCATACAATAGATGATGGATGCCTCAGAGCACATTGGACAAAAAAAAGCTTACCAATTGGAATATATGAAAGAGATGAAAGTAAAGTAAAACTGACTAACAACAATGATATCTTCAGAACATTACAATATTTTAGCCCTACCATACTACACCACAACCTAGAAAACACACAATGAAGGGGATATTGCCAAGACAACGAAAAAGAGGTAGAGAGAAGATGGGTGTAAGATGTCAAAAACCAATTAGAACATGACACAGACAGAAGCGGGAAGATTAACCCAAGACCAGTAGGAGTTTCAAACGGATGTGATAACTGTTACAATATGTTCAAAATATTTTGTTTTGTTTGATTTTTATTTCTTATAGTAGTTCTTTTTTTCATACGAAGTGTTAGAACAAGTTATAATTCTACGTCTCAGAACAGGACACAACCGACTCCGCAGTCACATGTATACAAAGTTCAAGAATGGCAACACGGCCATGTGGACAGGCAGCACAGAGTGCCAAACATATATTTCAAGAGTGTTCTAAGCATGAAACGCTGAGGCAGACATATTGGCCAGAGGAAACAACACTGGAATCAAAGTTCTATGGGGCACTTTATGAACTACAAAAGACAGTGAGTTTTATTCAGGAGACAGAATTACAGATATAGACATGTTTCAAGTGAACGAAAGAAGAAGAAAAGAAGAATACGAAGTGTTGTTTGAACCTCCTTGTTTTCGTGTGTACTCGATGTACGAGATGGGAACATCACCAAGCTGAGTACACACACCAAGGCTGTAGTAACTGTAAATAAGCATAAGTTGAAAAAGTGAAATATCTTGGCACCCTGTTAACATCAGAAGGTAGATGCTCAAGTAAGATAAAGAGCCGAACAGAACAAGCCAAATCAGCATTCCAAAAAATGAGAACCATTTTGTGTAATGGAAGACTATCAATGCAGATCCGAATTCGAGTGCTGAGATGTTATATCGAACCAATTCTTTTTTATGGATGTGAAGCATGGACTGCTAAAAAAAATAAATTCATAGTGAATTAGAGGCTACAGAAATATGGTTTCAGAGAAGAATGATGAAAATACCAGCTAAGAAAACTAATGCAGAGGTTATCGTTTATGCGTTAAAAAAAGATCAATCATATCAAACATTAGGGGCAGACAGTCAAGGTTTCTAGGGCATGTGCTGAGAAGAACACAGCTTGAACACTTAATAACCACTGGAAAGATCAAAGGGAGAAGATATAGGGGACGACAAAGAGAAGTTACTAGATGTACTTGTATTGTGGCACGGTAGAAGCTCACAAACCGGACTTATTGACAACACAAGAGACAGAGAGTCGTGGAGAAACATGATCGCCTACGCCATTCGGCATGGCACGTGATTGATTGATTGAACTGTTACAACCTGCCCAGAATACGCTACATGATGTTGATGAGCTTTCAATCAAATCTGAGTATTTTCCGCACACAATATGGAGAATGTACTAGTTGATATTAGTCCGTAGATAGGGGTGGGGTATGGTGGGTTTGAACCCCCCCCCCCCCCTTAAGCAATCAATCAAATCTAAACATGACCTTTAGTATCCGGAATGTAGCCAAAAAGTGGGTAAAACTCCACCAAAAGGTGAGTAAAATTCCAACAATAGGTCGGCAAAACTTGACTTAAATGTGGGTAATGTACGTGATCCTGAGTTGACAGCTATAGATCCTGAGTTGACAGGCTATAAATCCTGAGTTGACAGCTATAGATCCTGAGTTGACAGCTATAGATCCTGAGTTGACAGCTATAGATCCTGAGTTGACAGCTATAGATCCTGAGTTGACAGCTATAGATCCTGAGTTGACAGCTATAGATCCTGAGTTGACAGCTATACTTTCTGAGTTGACAGCTATAAATCCTGAGTTGACAGCTATAGATCCTGAGTTGACAGCTATAGATCCTGAGTTGACAGCTATAGATCCTGAGTTGACAGCTATAGATCCTGAGTTGACAGCTATACTTTCTGAGTTGACAGCTATAAATCCTGAGTTGACAGCTATAATTCCTGAGTTGACAGCTATAAATCCTGAGTTGACAGATATAGATCCTGAGTTGACAGCTATAATTCCTGAGTTGACAGCTATAAATCTTGAGTTGACAGCTATATATCCTGAGTTGACAGCTATAGATCCTGAGTTGACAGCTATAAATCCTGAGTTGACAGCTATAAATCCTGAGTTGACAGCTATAATTCCTGAGTTGACAGCTATAAATCCTGAGTTGACAGCTATAAATCCTGAGTTGACAGCTATAAATCCTGAGTTGACAGCTATAGATCCTGAGTTGACAGCTATAAATCCTGAGTTGATATTTATAGATCCTGAGTTGACAGCTATAGATTCTGAGTTGACAGCTATAGATCCTGAGTTGACAGCTATAAATCCTGAGTTGACAGCTATAGATCCTGAGTTGACAGCTATAGATCCTGAGTTGACAGCTATAAATCCTGAGTTGATAGATATAGATCCTGAGTGACAGCTATAAATCCTGAGTTGATATTTATAGATCCTGAGTTGACAGCTATAGATTCTGAGTTGACAGCTATAGATCCTGAGTTGACAGCTATAAATCCTGAGTTGACAGCTATAGATCCTGAGTTGACAGCTATAGATCCTGAGTTGACAGCTATAAATCCTGAGTTGACAGCTATAATTCCTGAGTTGACAGCTATAGATCCTGAGTTGACAGCTATAAATCCTGAGTTGACAGCTATAATTCCTGAGTTGACAGATATATATCCTGAGTTGACAGCTATAAATCATGAGTTGACAGCTATAAATCATGAGTTGACAGCTATAAATCCTGAGTTGACAACTTTAACTACAATTTAAGATGAAGTAGAAACTGGTGGATTGATGGAATAGCTGAGGGGGCAAAACCACCATTTATGAAACAAACCCTTAAGCTATCACCAGAATACATTCCTATCTTAACACTAAAAATCAAGCCAGAATAAAAAATTCATTTGAAATCTAAATGAGAGATTTACACGAACTAACAGATCAGCAATTTCAAGTGTTTAAATAAAAGAGGAGTTACAGTAACAACTCAGTGGAAAAGGCACGCCCTGGGTAAACATCAATATAGTTCGATGGGGATAACCTGTAGCTATAAGCCCGTACATTATAGTGGTTCTCAAGTCGAAGTAAAAGACTCATAAAAAAGTGAAAGAGTGAAATTACAGACTACAGTAAAACTTTGCACCATATATGAGAATAAAATATTTAAAAAATCAAATAGCAATTTTACATTTTTAGTTCTACACAGTAACGACGTTTTGACCAAAAGGTCGTTATAAAGATAGGGACAAACGAGCACAGAAGGGAACAAGTCCTTTTGGGAAACACTGACTTTGACAATTCTATTTTTTTCTCAGAATTAGAGCACTTAGATGCAACATAAATTAACCTTGTGTGAAATAAGAACACAGTAAAGATTAATACAAATGTGACCTGTCGAGAATGTCGCAAGGGGTGACTAAGAAGGGGTGCTACCCCCATTCAAGGTCAAAATATCCAACAATGATATGTTGATGTTGAAGTGATTAGCTCTTACTTCCTATATGTTATGTGGTGGTTTCTCCAGTGCTTTGTTTCATAAAAGACTTTAACACAGCGGTGTGCTATGCTTTGAGAAGAGGTATACTCAGAGATCTCTAAATGACATGCTGAAGTTTGATGTATCAGGCCGAAAGGGGCAGATAATTCGGTGAAGCTGTAAACTACACAACAATACATGTCATTCTCCAAACTACATCCAGTTAACCAGCAGGAGTGTGAGAATAAGCACAGAAAAAAAACTATCAAGAGAGAGAAAGTACAGGGCAGTTAAATCTATTGTTTTTTCCCATGGTGGTTTGTTATCCACTCTTGCCGTTAAACATAGGGGTGATTGGAGCGCGAGCTTGTGTTCCAGGGCCAGATGTGTGAACTCAGCTGTGCTATGACCGTGTTTATTCAAGATGTCCCTGACGTTTCTATCCATCTTTTTCGTGGTCTTCCTTTGACTGTGTACCCTGATCTCATTTGGTTATATGCTTGTACGGGCAACTTGTGATGAATTCTCATAATATGGCCAAACTACTTGATCTGTTGCCTTTCTATGTATTCTGTGCAATGTGTTATACCTATTCTTTCCCTAATGTCTTCATTTCGTAATCTATCAAGTTTGTTGACCCCTGCAACTTTGCTCAAGCATTTCATCTCACATGTCACTATCTTTCGTTAATGTGAATATGAGAGAGACCAGGTTTGGCACTGGTAACACAGTGTTGGTTGGAATATACTGTAAAACATTTGTCTTGTAACTCCCATCTTGATCTTGGGATGAAGAAATAGTGGTGGCTGTTGGTATGTTGTTGTATTTGCAGTGAAATTATGACACGTAAAAAATACAAAATCAATGTAAAAAACACCAACAGTTGGGACATAGAGTTGTGGAAGGCCGCATAGCGAAGTGATTAGCGCACTGGCTTCGTATATGTAGTCATGGGTTATTCCCCAGTTGAGGCGGAAATGTTTTTACGATAACAACGGCTCCCCTGTCGACCCAGCCGTAATTAAGTACCGGAGTAATTCGGGAAGTAAAGACTGCGAGGGAGAAGTGACATATTTTCTGCGAGGGAGACGAGATGGCTACTGCCCTCATATAGCAAAACCACTGAAATGTGAGATCGCTAACATCTCACACCCCTACGGCATTAATAAATGATATGGGTTAACTTTTATGCCAGCAGAAACGGCATTTGATGATGGGAATAACAAAGGTAAGTTGTCAATACTGAGTTTCTCTCTCTTTCACAAACACATAAAGTACACACATGAACACAATCAGGTGTGCGCGCGCGCGTGTGTGTGTCACAATCACTGGTAAAACGGAGATTTTTGTATACACAATGACACCTATCGTAAAAAGTATTAAGTTGATTTTCCCATAACCTGCAGGTAATTATGGTGAGGACAAGAGCTTCAAGAAAATCAAGTGAATCAATGAAATGGCATTAAACATATTGAGGTTATTAGCTACTTATTATGTATATGACGACAAGAGATTATATTTTTTTAATAAAGATTTTCCTTTATGGAGAATTACATGATTCTTTGTCGAAAACGAGAATACAGGGAACAGTCGAGTGTGGAAGAAGCAGAGGAGGTCTAAGTAAAGTATGGACAGAACATCAAGTACTGCACATGTCACGATTTTTCCTCACTCATCCGCATCGTTGAAGATATAAATCACCAGAGGATTCTTTGTAGTGATACATCCAATGTGGCACCCCTAAGATTCTGACTCTCTATGTTGATAAATCCAATCTGGCACCCCTAAGACCCCGACATAATGTTCAATTTTCTTAGACTTTTTTCTAGTTTTTTTTCTAGTAATGCGCGGCTGTATACGAAATTTTTTTTACCTGGCAACCTTAACAGGGATATAGAAATATTACGTGACTCAGTGTAGTTATTTGCGTGTGACTATGCGTGTACCAATGGTACGGTCATTGATAAAGTCTACATTCCCGCCATACAGAAAGAATGAGTCACTACTTGAAACCAAATACTGACAGAATTTTAAATCACTTATTGTTGCCAAATATTTCAGAACAAATGAGAAATGAAAGAACTTTAAAAATGGGGTCAAACAGTTCCAACAATGAGGGATACAAGTTCCAGTGTCGGGTAACAACCCTAAACAGGAAACGGGTGGCTGGGGTAACACAGGGCAAATATCAAAATGAACAAAAATAGGTATACGTGTTATCAAAATAAGTCATAAAACAACATAGCAACGAGACACAGTGACAGACGACATTTCAACTAAAAATCCTTCATCAGGACAAAGACCACAGTAAACGTATCTTACATAAAGACACACAAGGTTGTGATACTTGCATTATATCTGATCTATTTTCACTTCTTCAGTGCACTTTCCTCTCCTTACTTACCACTATCTTCCCCTCACACCTTCTTCTCCCCTTTCATGCTGCTCTATCTTTGCTTCCTACGTCTTTCATTCGCTGTTGTCCTTCTCCTCTTTTCTTTCCTTCACATCACAACCATGTGTGTCTCTATGTAAAATATGTTTACTGTAGTCTTATTTTTGTCCTGATGAAGGCCGTGTGGTCGAAACGTCGTCACAATGAGCCAGCGTGTATCCAGGCCCGAAATCAGAGTAAGGAGCAGTATATGCCTACTGTTAATCAACATTGGATGTTAAAAATGGCGACTAAGGAAATTAAATGTGACAGAACAGCTTTAAGAATATCATGGATGATACAAAGGTAAAGTAAAAAGTAAACTAAAATAAAGTCAGTTAACCCATAGCATTTATTAATGCCGTAGAGGTGTGAGATATTAGCGATCTCACATTTCAGTGGCTCTGCTATATGAAGGCGGCAGCCATCTCCTCTCCCTTGCAGCGTTTAATTCGTGGATTAATCCGGTACCCAATTAAGGATGGGTCGACCCGGGAGCCGTGGCGATCTGAAAAACATTTCTACCTCAACTAGGAAATGAAAACAGGACCACTCATATGCGACACCAGTGCGATAACCACTGCACTACGAGGTCCTATGATCCAAAGTAGACACCAGCAAATACCTAAACATAGAGGATGATTAGTTTCTGAAAACGTCAAAAATCTGTAAGCTAATGTAAGCTAATATATTTGACACATAAAAGACAAAATGGGTTTGATCAGTGTTTCTCAACCTTTATGCCTATGGCAACCTTTTGGAACATATTTTCTCACATGATGTCTAAAAATATGTAAAAAACATAATTTAAAAATTAGTTCTTTCTTAACAGATCACAAGTCTTATAGATACATTATATTATTTATCCTCGAAGTAAGGACATTTATGTGACCCCCCCCCCACTTCTTCCTAGAAAGTCTGTGGTCTCCAATTTCAAAAACATTTCTCGTGGATCCCTTAGAAAACCTTTATCGCCAGGGGCCCATGTTAAGAACCACTGAATTACAGAACCAAATCATCGAAGGACACATTAGAATTACATAAACATTTTTCATGTACAAATACAGACGCGTAAACAAAGAACACGTACACATATATCCAAATAAATACACATATTTACAAAGAACACAAACACACATCTACTCACTCAAACTCTCCTACTTTCATGGATGTTGCATTTTGAACCTGGTGTCCCTCCATATGTATTGGTGCCAGATATATGCTCTTCCCATCTGTCCAGATAACTCCATGATGTGGATGGACAGCTGAGGATTAAACAACCATTTAAAAAAAGTTATAACAAGATACGTCACTAAAAGAGCTATATATATATATATATATATATATAAATCAATCGATAAACCCTTAACCCTTCATGGTCGGAGGGGTACCACACTGGATGCTTCAGCACACAGAGTCCTCCAGCGAATTATATCCTCAGCGATGCGGATGAGTGTGGCAATAACATTAAACTACAATGTATATATATATCCAGGAATAGGGTAATGAAATAAGACACACATAATAACACACGCACATCGACGTTTCGACTAAAAGGTCTTTACCAAGACAGAAACTGAAACAAATAAAAATATACAACAGAAAACGAACAGTAAGGATATGGACGGTTTCATTATCATGTGCAATATAGATTCAATCTATATTACACATGCCAATGTGACCGTCCATTAAATCTATGCGTAGTGGTTTGTGAACGAGATGTGGTCTGTTGATATGTTGCAGATATGTTGCTCTGGTTGAGGTGTAGTCATGTTTATTCAGGATGGTCTTGATGCTGTCTATCCATCTTTTCCAAGGCTCTGTATCCTGATTCCATCTTGTTATAAGCTCCTATGGAAAATTGATCGTTCATCTTCATAAGATGCCCAAACCATTGTATCTACTGTTTCTGTATATATTTGATGCATGATGTTATACATATCTTTCTGATGTTCTCACTGCATATTTTGTTGAGTCTGGTGACTCCAATAGCCTTACTTAGATATTTCGTAAGTTTTGATCTTTCTATTAAGTGTAGATGTAGGTTGTCAAGTCTGGCATTGGTAGCATGGTGTTGGCACAAAGATTCTCTTAATCATTTGTTTCTTTAGTTCCATATTGATTTTTGGCTGCAATAGCAAAAATGACAATAAATAAATAATATAATAATACACAATAATTGATAGCAAATCCTATTAACACAGAGGAAGACCAAGAAGAATGTGGATTGAAGGAGTTACCAACGTTCTGGGACGGTACAATATTACAATAAACAATATATAAACAATATCAAGCGATAAAAAGTGCAACTACCAGAAAACCTATCATTAAATCCTGCGAGGTCTTACAGAAAAAGCATAGAATAGAGTAGAATAGATAGATAGATAGACAGACAGATAGATAGATAAATATATAGATGAATATATAGGTAGGTAGGTAGTTAGGTAGGTAGGTAGACAGGCAGGCAGACAGACAGAAATGGATGAATGGATAGATAGATAGATATAGATATAGACATAGACAGACAGACAGACAGACAGACAGACAGACAGACAGACAGACAGATAGATAGATAGATAGATAGATAGATAGATAGATAGATAGATAGATAGATAGAGATGGATGGACATATAGATAATAATCATATTCAGAATGTATTCATCAATGAAACATCAATTCAACATTTTTGGCTGCAGTTATTTTCTTGGCAGTATTTACATTCAGTAGCTTGTCATTGCTTTCTGAGAGACCCTGGTGTCTAATTTCCTGCAACTGGATTTGAACCCGGTACTCTAGGAGGCATAGATGCGCACCGTACCTCGTTACCACAGCTAGACTTAATGAAATAATTAATACATACATGAGACAAAAGCTATGGGGAAGTGGCCCTGACAGAGAAAACAACAGACCGCATAGTAATAGGTTTGACGACGTAGCGTGACAAAACATTTTAACGCAGAAAATGTTGGAGAAGTGCATCCTATCAATATCTACAAGATGTTTAAGATAAAGGAATCATCTCACAGATATCAAGTTGCAATGGTGCCAAATAATATGAATAGTTATATAAATATAATTACCAATTTGCATTTATGAGCAAGATATGACTAATTAACGATGGTCTACGACCATCTGACGGTAGTCTATGTGATTTCAGTTGATTGCTGATGCTGTACACTCCAGCCAGGAACAGATAACTACTGCACTATGACAAGAAATGATATCCTCACACAATGCGACTAAACATAACGGCACACTGTTGTATTAACTGTACTGTATGCAGCTTCATGCGACTAAACATAACGGCACACTGTTGTATTAACTGTACTGTATGCAGCTTCAATGCGACTAAACATAACGGCACACTGTTGTATTAACTGTACTGTATGCAGCTTCAATGCGACTAAACATAACGGCACACTGTTGTATTAACTGTACTGTATGCAGCTTCAATGCGACTAAACATAACGGCACACTGTTGTATTAACTGTACTGTATGCAGCTTCAATGCGACTAAACATAACGGCACACTGTTGTATTAACTGTACTGTATGCAGCTTCAATGCGACTAAACATAACGGCACACTGTTGTATTAACTGTACTGTATGCAGCTTCAATGCGACTAAACATAACGGCACACTGTTGTATTAACTGTACTGTATGCAGCTTCGATGCGACTAAACATAACGGCACACTGTTGTATTAACTGTACTGTATGCAGCTTCGATGCGACTAATCCAATAAATATATAGTATAACAAATACGACGGATCAAAACTTGGAAATTTAACAGTCAAATAAGGTATATATACGGCCCCGTGTAATCGGGGCCCGAAATGGGAGCCAAAAAAATCGACGCTGTTACCTGTCATTCATATCACAGGAGGCGACTAATTGGGTTTTTGGAGGTGGAGGCTGTCCATGCCACAGAGGGTCAAGGTGATCCAGAAGCCATGTTGAAGTCGAATGTGTCAGAAAGGCACATATATCGTCGTCAAGCTGTAAACTATGGTACAACGTACTCTATTCTCTGGATTACATCCTGTTCATCTGCAGAAGTTTGAGAACGAACGCAAAAGACAAGTGATAGAAAAAACAATAGACAAGTGATCGAAAGAGGAAAAGAAGAATGAAATACAAGTGATAAAAAGAAGAACAATATATATGTGATCTATTGAAAATAAATTAGAGAAAATGAGACAAACATGCTGCAATACGGATGTGGTGGATGGAAGGTGAAAAATAACGCAGCTCCGTGATGAAACCAGAACCAAACGTACTTCACGGTCTTCGGCGGAAATCACACCAACTCTCATGTTGATTATCAAAGAGCAGACGCAGAAGAAGAAGAAAAAGAACAAGCAATAAAATTAAAAAAACTAACAGTAACGACGTATCGATCAGAGCGCCTTTGTCAGGTAACACAAGACACACAGATGTTATTACGTGTATGCCATTATATTCTACTGCAGATTAGATATAACTAAATTATGGATTGTATGTACTTGTACAAATATGTTCTAGGAGTCCTAAATGATCGTGTGGTCATATTTAAATAGGTGTCCGTATGACAATGATGTTGAAGAGAAAGTACACAAGCCCGTAGATAAGAGGGAAGTGAGATAATCACAAACTTTGGTTCTCATAATTTCTTTTCTCAACCCCCAACTTTGATGGAAGCAATAAGACCTTTTAAAGAAATATCCCCTCCCCCCTCTTTTTTTAATAGAAAAATCATTTCTACTTTCTACGGTCCTAATAGTACACAGTGTGATATTGTGTGCGTGACCATCCACAATATAAGACCAAGAACATAATAATAATAAGCCTTTTCACGTCATATATTCGTGAATTTCATTGGTTGGTGTTGGCAGGCGATACAAAGTGCATACATAACGACTAACGAAAAACACGGCAATAATAAAAATCATTACGTATGAAAGTGTGTTTTTATTCTGCTCTCTGGTCTTCTGTTGTGGAGGGTCACGATGTTCGAGAAAGTGGACACGTCTGTAAAATTGGTGGAATGAGTTTCAACCCCCCCCCCCCTCCTTTAGGAAATTACCTTTTAGTAGATATAACTTGTCCGGCTCTGTGGTGGAGTGGTACAGGGCCCGTCTCTGACGGCCAATGTACCGAGTTCGATCCCCACCACAGGCAACTGTGCATCGGACCGTTTAGAAAGCACTGGCAAACCACTATACGTATTTATATTGCATAGAAAATCACTACAGCCAAAAAATGTCATTCACAAAAAGGCCATCACGTTTCTCATTTAAAAGTGGTAATTGGTCACAAAATCTGCCAAAAAACCTTTTTTAAAGTTAAAACCCCTCCTTACTTGAAAGGTATATACGCCCCTGACCGTGGGATCCACACTGTGTGTACACAAGATCCTGGTGGTATCAAGTATAATATTGCGTGTGAGTAGGGGACATTGTACCTAACAGAACAACCTTCGTGTTTTTTTAGTGTGTAACATGACAATAGCATATTTTGTAACCAATGTAATACATGAGAAACGAATGTGTTAATGTCCTTAGTGTGTCCATGTGTAACACAATCTGCAAAAGTGCAGAGAAAAATACAAGTGACAGCCTCGGATTGATAACATGCGCACGCCAAGAGTATTGACAGAACCGAGTCTCTCGTCAATTATACAATCCTGTGTCAAATAGTGTCACATTTGAATAATGTTTTTGATGAGCCCACATAACTGTATAATTGACGAGGGACACGACACCACCCGGATATAAAAATAATTTTAAAAATTTAGATCATTTATACCAGTGTTTCCCAACCATTTTTTCCCGGCCCATGCCACACCTAAGTCTTTCTAAAATTCTATACGCCCCCTATATAATATATACATATTTTATAATATTAAAAAATTGAATTATTCCCTAAATCAGCGGTTCAACAAAGAACCTTTTTGTGAACCAAAGTGACTTTAAATCAAACACTACTATACGAGAGGAAAGCAAACAAACCCATATATCTTCCTTCATCAGACAAAGGCGATGGACTTACAACGGCCATGTTCTCATAATGAACAGCCTAAGAATTCCCTATCAGTCACTAAATTGGATGCCACTGGGAGTAAGAAGAGAGGGAGACATAGAGAAACTCTACGAAGAACCATTAATAGAGAAGGCATGTCAATGAACCTACACAACATCCAAGAACTGAAAGACCTGGCAACACAAAGACAGAAATGGAAAACTATGGTTTCTGCCCAATGCGCCGCCTATGGCCATGGAGGAACATAACTGCGCAATTCCGTTCCCCAAACTACATCATTATAAAAATCTAGTGAGGACCATTTTCCTGTTACACTAGAAATCCAGTGGGAGTTTGAGAACGAAAAAAAGCTGTGATCCATGGTCGCCTACGTGTCTGTACGGCACCTGATGATGATAATTGTAAAGGAATTCATCAATGTTCGTTTATAACCAACTATTACCGTGACGTGACAAATTCCGAAGTAAATCCTCGTATCTTAGAACCCTGATGCGATCATCTGCCCTAAGAAATGACAAACAATACATTCGGGACGTTACATGTGCACTGCACAATTTGCACAAAACGTCATTCAATAACTTCTACATTCATATGAAATATGAAGGAATTGAGTTCGCAATTCACATGGGAACTTCATTCTCCCGTTCTAAGAGCTAGGGTAATCGCTGAAGACATTGGGTACACTGTACGAAAATCTCCAGTATGCGGATAGAGATTGGAGTCCCGGCTGTCCTAAAATGATTTTCAAAAATAGTGGAAACAAAGCTCTTATTGTGATAAATCCGTGATCCGTAAAATTAAAATAGTGGATGTTAAATAACGTTTCCTCCTCCCACGTACGTTGACTTGTGTGATTTGATGGTCGCAAAAGCGATGAGGCAAGTATTTCTCGTGAATAGTCCCGCGAGCTGATCCCAAAAATTGTCACTTATCTTGGTTAATGCGACGGATCTTTGATGCCTTTGCGCGGACACAAAGATAATGCCTAGATAAGGGGGGGGGGGAGAGGTTGATACACCCTCGCTTATCAAATATAAACCGTTTTTAGCACTCTGAACTGAACCAAATGCTCGAGAAAAACTCCCACAATAGCGATTTATTCGCAACAAGGTCTTCAAATTTTTTAGCAAACAGTAAAATTCACACCCGAAAACAGAAGAATTACATTTAAAAATAATAATTTTTTTTTAAAGATAAAACCTCTTCCAGGTACTCATATCTACGGCCCTGGATTTGCGAATAGTGTCACTAGCAAATGAAAAACACAGAAAAAAATCGTAGCAACGATCATTGAAGCTGTTTGGGATCTGCACACAGAAATATTCTAGAGATAGACCTGACTTTAAAGAGCTGACAGACAGCTTCAAGTGACAAAGAAAATCACTCTTAATCTATCTATATCTCTATACGCTGTGGGCCCTTGTTTGCCTTGCGGCGTCAGGGGTTGGAAGAGTTCTCTGGAGATGGCCTTCTTGTGCGCTGTTTGTAAGCTTGTTCCTGTGGATTCTTTGACTTCTGTGATCCTTCTTTTACATGGTCTGCCTCTGGCTTTATAACCGTTATGTCTATGTGTCATGGACATTTGTGGCATGCTATGTGTCGGTAGTCTGGAAGCGTGTGAAAACCACTTGATCTGTTGTCTTTTGATGTGTTCCAATACTGGTATTGTTTTGGTTATCTATGTGATGTTATCTTTTCTAATTTTATCTCTTAATGAAACTCCGAGTATTCTTCGTAGACATGGCATTTCTGTTGTCACTATTTTTCTTTTGTCTTGTGCTGTCATTGTCCAGGTTTGGCACTGGTAGCATAGTGATGGAATAATAAGTCTTGTATAATGCAACTTTAGTGTCTATGTTTACATTTTTGTTCTTGAAATCACTCTTAATGTCTGGGGTATATTGAAGTTCATCTGTTGCGTCTTGTGGATAATGACACTGTGGTGAATGAGATTACTATTAGAAGATTAGGGGTTTTTGGAATTGCTCGGGGACGAAATAAAATGGAGCGTCTGACTGGTGGAATGAGGAAGATGTGAAATTAGCAAGCTACAGGAAACTGAGCTTGCATACACTTCACCATCTCCCGAAAGAGGGAGGACCATTGGGAATGGCGGGATTATCTTACTGTCGATAAATTCAGTTTATCCCTAATTTACAAAGAAATACGAGCTTGCAGTATTGTTCCCCCGCCTGACATTTTAACTGTTACTTTCAGTTCAATTCATACTCACATGACACATGTTGGGAACATACTGCCTGTATAGATGGGGTAACAATCCTTACCCCTAACACCGCACCAGTCGCAGTTTACGACATATATGGCAGATCACACTGCATATATTCTTTGATCTCCTTTCGATCTGCGGTTGCACATGAGCGGCTACAAGATAAATGGCTACAAGCTACTGAGATGAATATTTGTGAGAGGCACTGAAGGCAGGAAATGCATGAGGCATTTCATTGTTGCCATTTCATAAATTTGACCATTTTAAATATCATTGGTCAATCCTGCGTCTTTCAGTTTCGAATAGGACATGCAAAGATCAATAGACATTTAAACCGTATCAAACTCCAGCAACCACCCATTTGTAGGCACTGCTCTTACCCTAAAGTAAAAGTGGAACACCTTATTGACTGCCCTTACCTTTCAACTGCCAGGAAAAAAACTTTTACAGACACCCTTAGCACACTAACTTACTGTATGGATCACTAAGTCAACTTCAGAAGACCTGTACTTTTTAAAGAATGGCATTGTGCTGACAAGAATAGAATTACTCATCATCATTTGGACATCCACAACAAAGTCATGTGGACCATGAAATGTATATTTTTAGCAATTTAAAACAAAACGTTTGTCAATTTGAAAGTATATTACACGTTAGGCGTTTAATTTTATGTCAAATTTTACGTGAAATTTGGCCACAGTGAATTTCAATTATTTGGCAATCATGTGCCAAATTCTTCGTGAATGTCCCTTCTAGAGGAATAATATGAAGGGAATAAGACATTGATAATTAGATGGCTCTATTTCAGAATATGAAGGACGCAAATTTTGAGGCAAATCATACAGTTAATTAGTTACTAGAGGTAACTAAAGAGGTAATGGGGCGGAGTTGGCTATCACATTCCTTTGAGAGTCAAATTGACCCAGAAGCCATGATGAAATTGGATGTGTCAGGGCGAAAAGCGCAAATATTACAGTTAAGCTGTAAACCATGGCACAAGATATATCGTTCTAAGGACTACGTCTTGTTAATCTGCATGAGTTTGAGATCGAACACAAAAGAAGAAGAATAGTTACCGACAACCACGGGCGGCGATGTGGTATGAAAACTGACCAGTGGAAAAGCTAAGCACAAAAATACATAAAATGTGTCACTCTTGTTCCCTATGCCATGAAGTAGTATTTTATTTACAGCTGAAGACATGTTTCTGTCGTCTTATTCTTGACGGGGAGATTTTCGCATCATTTACAAGTAACATGAGTTTTATTCATTGTGAGTATAAAGTGCAAGGTCGTGAGTTTTATTCATTGTGAGTATAGAGTTCAAGGTCGTGAGTTTTATTCATTGTGAGTATAGAGTGCAAGGTCGTGAGTTTTATTCATTGTGAGTATAGAGTGCAAGGTCGTGAGTTTTATTCATTGTGAGTATAGAGTGCAAGGTCGTGATCTAGAACATCTTGTACTCTCTCGATATCTCAAGCAATGTTGCAGAGAAAAGATTTGATTCCCTCCCAGTAGATCATGCATGGGTGTTCAACAGACTTCATCACAGCGGAGATCAAGGCGGTGGGTGTACTCAATCATATACAATTGTTAAATGTAAGTTGTCAACCATATACGATAGAAAGTGGGGGTAATCAATCATATACAATAGAGACAGGGATAAATCAATCATATACAATAGAGAGTGGTAATCAATCATATACAATAGAGAGTGGGGGGTAATCAATCATATACAATAGAGAGTGGGGGTAATCAATCATATACAATAGAGACAGGGGGCAATCAACCATATACAATAACGAGTGAGGATAATCAATCATATATAATAGAGAGTGACGGTAATCAATCATACACGATAGGATGGGAGTAATCAACCATATGGGATAAAGTTGGAGGTAATCAACCATATACGATAGAGGGTGGAGGTAGTCAACCATATACAATAGAGGGTGGAGGTAGTCAACCATATACAATAGAGGGTGGAGGTAGTCAACAATATACAATAGAGGGTGGAGGTAGTCAACCATATACGATAACCATCTGAGTTATCTCTTATGGCAGATGGTAGACGACTGTGTTACTATTATTGTTTGCATAGTTCAGACCCCTACCCTCTTTCAATACACTGACGAATAAACACATTAAGCTGCTCGGCATAACACATTAAAAATTGAAGTTTTATAAAACTTTGCTGAAATCAGATATATTGAACCAGAAGGCGCAAAAAACGCAGCTTCGCTGAAAACTAGCAGTACAACGTACCTCACACTCCCGGGCATAAATCTAACGAAATTTCGTGTATGTTATCCGAAAAATGTACGCAGACGTTAAAATACGGTACGTAATAATGAGATTATGAAAAGTGTGCGAACAAGCATATTTATCGGCACAATATATATTCGAATGACTGAAAACAAGTGAAACTAATCAATATCCCATGTGTTTTTAATCCGAAAATGCTGGATGAAGGTTCTATTTCTTATCCTTACAACATAATGCACTGCAAATATACATTGAAACTAACGACACGAAGGAAGCAAGTTCTACTAAACAGTGTCGTCAATCTTCTATATATGGCAATTGAAAACATCGTCACGTGAATAGTGACACTACCATCTCTTCAAATATACTGACTTCAGCATCGTCGACTTTATCGGGGAATTGCAAAACAAAGAGGCTTTTTGTGTTCTAGATCCGACGTAGTTCTGAGTGTGCTGTTGAGCAACTAGAGGGGTGCTGGATAGTTCCCAGTCAGCGGTTGACAGGGCCGATTTCTGAGCTAACTTTAACCGATCATTCTCATGTAAAGATAGTTGGAGATCAGTGTTTCCCAACGTGGGATGCAGGCCTCACAGAATTGGGTGGGGTGTATTAATTTTTAAAACATAGCTACAAAGACTAATAGATAAAGTAGGGAATATGGACTAGATATATTCAAATTTCATTAATAAAAGGTAATGCTGCTGTAAAACTGAATAACAATAGTACTAACGTAGAACACAGGTTTTTTAAATTTTACTTGACGACGACTAACAGACTCACTATTGGACTATGTGGTGTAAATACGAAAAAATACAAATAACAATATACTTTCAACGTTTCAACCGTTAGGTCTTTATCAAGAATATACAAAACAAACAGTGGAATAAATAATGAAAATAGTAATGAAATACTTATGTCATATAAATTAATTATATACAATTATATGAAATAAATAATACAAATAATTGGGGATTTCGTAGTGTTGGTAATTATGGACATTTGTTATTTACGTATGCTCTATAACGGGATTCCACCTGTATATTATGGACGTAATCACCGATGATGGTAGGTGCGATACAAAAGTTAAAAGGATAATTGGAATGGCTAAAAGTACTCGTACTTAATCTATTCTACATTAAAATCATATATTACACAGTGATGATTTTTTACAACATACCATTTCGACTAATATATTTTCGCTAGTGTTGTGTTCACAATTTCAACGGCTATTTCCCTTGAAAGCCAGATGTTTTTGATAAGTGCTTGATATTTTCAAGAAAATATATGATTTGTATGATATTCTGCATGCATATATATATATATGCATTTTTGCAACGTATATTTTTCTTATTTAATTTCACTTTAGTTAGTTTTCTACAATGAAATAATAAGCACTGATACTACTTTAGTTTATTTATGCATTCCATTTTTGTAAAAATATTCTCCTTTCCAAAAATCAAATTTTTGAGGAAAAAAAGTACCACGCCCATAGCAATAATATACACATTTTCCGATTTAAAAAAAACATATTCTGTATATCTAAACCTAATACACTTGAAATATCTAGTAATCATATTTTTTTATCATGGAAAACCTTAAATGGCGTAATAGAGAGTTACTGTTTAGAAACATGGATAATGACAATATTTTTCACAACATGTCCTGCCCATCTCAGTTGGAGCTTATTCAGCACTGTGTGAATGCTTGGGATATTGTCTCTAGTGAGGACTTCAGTATCATGTACCTTTTATCCCGAGAAGTTTGTGGATACATGATATGTAGAAGTGATTTAGCAATCTGGTGTCTCTGCTGTACAGCTGCTAGAACAAGTGTCCATGAGCTTCACTAAAACAAATATGATGCTCATCAATGTTCCCTCTAAGTCAAGAATACATGTGAACAAAAATATATATCTGTGAGCTGAACACTTTTTCTGAGCAAACTTTTTACATATAAAAGTCAATCTTTTTCAGTGTGTACTATTTACACAAGTTATAATTATTATTATAGGAACTTTTACACACATTTATATACGTAAGTCTTGAGCGCCAATTCCAAAACTCTGTGCGCCAATGAAAAAATTGGTGCGCTAGTGCACGGTAGAGCAGCTTAGCGAGAACAGTGATGCTAATCATTGCTTACGTGGCCAGATATGTCTGTTTATAGAACATCACAGGGAAAGTAAAGATTACGTAATGCTGTTGACGGCGTTTTTTCCTGGACATAACGTACGCAGGTCCTTCTGCGAAGCAACACAACCAATGGTAATGGAACTTGAGTTATGGATCAGCGCCGCAATGCACGCTTTAACCCATGATATGTTTCATACCCTGCTTTAATCCCTGCCTCCTACCATAGGCCTCTATGTGCTTTCTTATGTAAAGTATATTGTTTATCTGTCTGCTATCTTTTCTCATTAAGGTTTTTTTAAAGTCGAAACGACGTATGTCGATGTGCCTCGTTGCTAGTATGTTTTGATAAACTAAAGACAATGTTTACATTGACCGTTTATCTTGATATTTGCCCTGTATTAACCCAGCCCTCACCTTTCCGGTATTGGGTTGTCTCTCGTCACTGGTATTTTATCTCTTGATGTGTCTAGCCTGTGGTTGTCAGAAACCGATTGATTATTGTCACCCTCAGTAAGTTGTTCTAAGACATATCGCAATTCCACAACCTACCCAGAACATGTGTCCTTGCGTCTATTTTGTGGTGGTTGGATAGATCGTATAAGTTATTGTTTTCTTATACAACGCTTACAAATTATGATCATGTGCAAAACATGAGAACCATCGACTTCGTACCTGTGTTAGATAGATCGCGACAAATCGATATATAAGACATAGCAGAATCAATATAAAGCAGAATCAACCTTCTTACGTGACGTTTTTTAAAATTATTGCTGTGATTTTCGTTGGTCACTATTCATATACTTTGTGTCGCCAGCCAACGAAATTCACGGGAATAATCGAAAGCATGACATAGAAGGCTTTATTGAATTTTGTTGGTTGGTCTTCTACTGGTAAAAAAGTTACGGTTATACCAATAAAAGGTCTGCGGTATCAGACATCTGTTCGGAATTATGACTTTATTCGTTGCGTTTTTTATTATTGTCGTGATTTCGTTGGCAACTATTTATATAGTCCTACTTGGAGTCGCATACCAAAAATAGCCAAGGATGACCAACGGCTATAATTGATTAACGGAAATAATCAAAATTGGCCTCTCAGGTTTAGTTTACATTTTCTGTACACGTCTTGATACTGGAAACCCGTCATGTAGCAATGGTTTCTCCCAACACATCTACATTATTCTACAAGTGGCCCTGACCTTGGTTTATCTCTATCAAGCATAACATGATCACTTTCCAAGGTGTCACCACACACACTGCTGAAATATACTAGCAGCAAAAGTGAAATCTATGGACCGTGTTAACTGCTTGAAGAGCTAACAGTTGGTGTTCAGTGATTCATCACATTTCTTGCGTTCAGTGAATCGAAATATTTATCTTTCTGTTGGAGATAAGACTAATCAATTATAGCATGTTTATGATATATTGCCCACACAAACAAGGGAGGGATTATATCCTTCTTCTTCAGTGTTCGTTCTCAAACTCCCGCTGGATCTCTCTTGTAGCATGACAATAGTATTACTACATTTCAACAGGATGTAGTCCAGATAATGAAAATGGGTTGTGTCACCGTTTTATTCGCGTCGATAGCCTGGCACATTCGTCTTCGGTGGTATTATATCATTCAAAAATAATTTGACAAATTTCTATAAAATGTACATATGACATATTTATGGAATTTTTAAACATTATGGGATCTCCCTGGCGTAGTGGGTAAGCCTTGTGCTCAAGAGGTAGTGGGTTCAAATCAGGTTTGCGTAGTCCAGTTTATTTAGTGGAGATCCCTGGAGATTTTTGCTTGAAGCTACGGAGTACGTGATACGAGTGGTACTCTCGGCAAGTGAGGTGCCTCTCGTTGCGAGGGACAGAGCACAAATGGGATAAATCGAATACAATGAAGTCAATCTTCTGTGTCCTGTGAGGTCCCCCAAAATTACAAGTGTATTTTAGAACCATAATAACGCTATAATAAATTGTACAATGGCATCCCATAATAACTTGAAGTTGTCAATTTCGTCTGTACTGACAAAATATCTATGTAATAACAGAAATTCGCTATATACAGTACAAACAATATAGAATAAATATAATTGGGGATTTTGAAAAGTGTTGGTATAAGAGGGAAATTTGTTATAAAAGGATGTGTTATAGAGGGATTCCACTTTGTATCGTATACCAAAACACAATAATCTTCAACTAGCGATATACCTCCCAGAAAACCCATCCTCGTGGCATCTATAGGTTTGGTACGAGGTCGATCTATGAATGGTTACATAAAGCATTGGCAAATTTGTTTTATAAATGGGGGATTAAAGCCTTTTGCTTAGGCACGATAATTTGACAAAAAAGACAATTTACAATTGTTTTCAAGTAATTGCGCTTATCAATCTAGTGAACTTGTCTGATTCTTTCTAGGGTAAGTCAGATGTGGGCAACCTTTGTTTTGGTTGAAGGAGTGAATTGAGATTTTTATGTATGAAAGGGTGTCCATATAGGTAAAAATGAACATTGGTGTTTTTTAAGCTCGGAGTCCAGTGTATAACTGTAGTAATTTTCTAATGAAGAAATTGGCTGGAACAGATTAGGGGGGGGGGGGGGCGGTTGGGCTAACTCCTGGGTCCTAAAGAAAATTTAGCACAAACTGTGGTAGCCTTTGAATATAGTAGTGGATCATGGAGAAAAGCAATAAGGAGAAATTTTCAAAATATAGAAAAAGTACAAACTCTAGGAATGCAATTGATAACGGCTGCCATGAGATCTACTCCAATAGCAGCAATATTGAGTTAAGTTAGCTAACATTCCTTACGAGAAAGAAGAGATGTCAAAATGTTAATTGACTCTGTCA
This sequence comes from Meghimatium bilineatum, assembly GCA_034231615.1. Taxonomy (NCBI): domain Eukaryota; kingdom Metazoa; phylum Mollusca; class Gastropoda; order Stylommatophora; family Philomycidae; genus Meghimatium; species Meghimatium bilineatum. The sequence continues at coordinate 7,106,638 of CM067319.1, read as the reverse complement.
GATATGAGTCTTTTGTAAAGTACCCTCTATGCTGCAAACTTCTGCGTTTTTTTCTCAAATGTGGTCTGACAAATCTGACTTCATTGGTCAATTTTACCCTATATAGGATGGAGAAGCAACTCCACCCATAACCTCTTTAGCCGCTTCTTACAACATTCACAGAAGGTAAACAGTGTTTATTCTAAGCTCCCTTTTTTAGCCCTGGCATCACATGGGGGCAGAGCAAACAAATTTCCATTAGAAAAAGTGGCTACACAGAACCAACTATGTGAATGATGCTCATACACTTAGAGGAAACTACAACTACCTGATGTCCCCTTGCAAAAAGATAGCCCAATCAGCCCATATCCCCCGCTTGGGCCATTAAACTTGTATCAAGAATAGAAAACTATACAGAACATAAAGATAGATGCTGACCAAGATTTAAGTTTCCTAAAGCAATTAGTATTGAAGATGCTTGATAATGACTACCCAGAATCCTCTTTGACCAGAGTAAAGTATGTACAGATGGCTCAGCAGAGGAGGCAGCAAGAAATGGTGGTGGGAGGAACATCTATATACAATGGTCGAAAATGGAGGAAAATTTGAGAAATCAATAGCAACTGCTGTTAATTTTACACATTTCAAACCAGAATGTGAAGCAATCAAAGAAGCAAATCTTTTGCTACTGGGATCAACACATCTAGAAGAAACTAGGGTAATTGTCCTGACCAATGCCAAATCTGCTTTTCAAGCCCTCCAGAACTCAAACACATTCCACCTGAATGTCCTAAAATTATTTATATCTCAACTAAACAACCAAGCTAAAAAAGAACCAATTAGTTCTTTAGTGGACTCCAGGTCATTTATGAATCAGGGGAAATGAATCACATAGCACATCAGCTGGCTAAGACATGAAGTCACCGCCAGCCACAATATATAGCAGGACACTGTATTATTTCCAGAAATGAAGTCCTTTATCAAAAGCTCCATAAATATTGAATGAGTTCAACTCATCTATGCAGTAAAAAAAGACGATGCCATCCCCATGCTTGGAAGAAAATAATTTTTAGATTGAGAACATGCCACAACAGACTGAAGCAGCTTATGAATAGGAGATTTGGAATTGGTGACACTGACATGTGCACCTATGAAAAATCTGCAGAAAACAGTATATTTTACACAGAACTGCCCACTGAATCACACCCCAAGAAGAAAGATACAGCCATCTGATACAGTTCTGATAGACAATCATTACAGCCATGTATCATGGCTGATGGTGATATATTCATACCAAACACATAGTTTTCTTTATGGGTCTTATAACTCTTCATGATTCTGGGTGAGATGATCTGCCACTGCCTAGGGCATCGAAAGTGACAACCAGAGAAAATATATACTGTGACAAATGGATGCATGCATGATGATGATGCTGTTGATGAAATAATCCCATTTAGCTATTAGCAGGTAGCTCGTCACACATGATGATGATGATGAAATAATCCCTTTAGCTGTGAGCAGGTAGCTCTTGACACATGATGATGAAATAATCCCTTTAGCTGTGAGCAGGTAGCTCTTGACATATGATGATGAAATAATCCCTTTAGCTGTGAGCAAGTAGCTCTTGACATATGATGATGAAATAATCCCTTTAGCTGTGAGCAGGTAGCTCTTGACAGCCATTAACCTTTCTTACAAAAGCACAAGTTCTTCTCAGTTGTGTAACTGAGGTGACAGCTGGATGCATAAGGTTGTCCCAAAGGCATGATGTGTAAGTGGAATTTATGGATGCATGTTTAGTCTCCAAGGGAGGTATTCCAGTGTGAAAGTATCCAAGGATTCCAAAATTCTGTCAGAAGCATGGTACATACTTCTGGGCCAAGTGTCTCATAATTTTTCTGTCAGATTTGCTGACGCACCCGCAGTGATGGCACACCTAGCATTCCCTGTTATCTAGAAGTCTGCCACACAAGAACAAAGGTGCAGTGTCTGCTGATCTACATCTCTTTGTCATCCAGATAAAGATCCCCAAAAATCAATGCTACCCAGACACAACGGATACAAAGCCATAGGCAGACCTTTCAAAAGCTGGATTCCAGGAATAAATGACACAGCAGAAACAAACATATTTGAAGCCATCCCCAGAACACCCTTCTACTCCCCAAAGTTGCAAGACACAAAAGGAGGAATAGCAGATATATATATATATATATACACATATTCATGCATGCACACACACACACAGATATATATACACATTACGATATTCAACATCTAACACACATAGAAGAGCCATTCATTAGTTGAATGTAGTGAAAAATTAATGCAGGTGTTAACAATTGCTAAATATCAATTTGATCAATTGGTAAGGGGGTTGTGCAAAGGATGTGGGAAATCTTTATTTGTGTCAATGTTTATTTGCAAGGCTACAGTTCAATGTGTAGTAACTCATTAATCCAGGAGAGAAATGGTAGAATAGTGGTTAGTATATGGCATTCAAGCATTGTGGTCTGCGGTTTGAACATTACTTGAGCAGTAGCTTCACTTAGGAAGTGTGAGGGACTGCAGTGGGAGACACCATCACAGAGGAGGATGTGACACAAACATGGTAAAATATCCATTAAAACATTGTCTTTACAAAAACCAAGAAAATACCATAGATAGTTCATTTGTTAGCTAATCAGTTAGTTAGTAATCAATGCCATATATGGAGAGGGGTTATTTGAAGTCTGCACAGAACATGCCATTTAGTATTAAGAAATTGGTGATGATCCGCCAAAGTGACGCATATCTTGAACCATTGGCACAAATAAAATGACGACACAACAAATTATCTTTCTCTAGACTACATACTGTTTGGAAATCTAGTAGGACCATTGTCCTGCCACAAGAGATCCAGTGGGAGTTTGAGAATGAACGATGAAGAAGAAGCAGGTGAAGATGATGGCTTTTTGCATCTTTACAGAAGGTCAGTGTCAGGAAATAGACCAGTGTAAATTGCCAAGCAAGACACATTCACTGAGTATCACATATGACTGCTTTTATGGAGAAATTGCCGTATCCATTTGCACTAACTTCATCTCAGCCCATTTGATAAATTCTAAGGAAAAGGCAATTCCTGTGGAAATAAGCAGAACTGCAGGAGATGCCAGAAGATGGTTTACTACACCATCAATTGCCTCAGGCCTCTCCTTTGGATTTTCTGTATGGGTTTAATCCCTTAACATAAGGCACTCTTGTGCTAACTTATTAGGCAGCGGGTTAATAAATAAGACAAAACAAAAGTAAGAAATGGAGGTAAGACATGCAGTGATAATAATTTGTTCACAGGTGATAGGTTATTTGCCTATCCCCCAACTATCCTTAGTCACCTCCTAGAACATGCATGAAAAGAAGACAGTGGTCCTATTCTTTTCACCTTAGAAATCCAGAAATTAGAGCCTTAGAACTAGAAATCCAGGTCCCAATTGACAAATGGGCAAAAAGTGGTAAATATAGAATAACCCCTGCCCCTATCGGCTTAACTAAAAAAAATATAATTAAAGATTCTAGAAAAATGAAGTCATTACGGTAGTTTGTGTGCGTGATCTGATCATCATTATTGCTACATAGGACATAATATTAATTACAGAAAAGCCCTCTAGTGACATCAATTCTGACAATTGACCCCAAAAAAACATTCCTCAAATTCCACGATACAGTGGCAACATAAGTTACTGCATTTGGTATCAAAAACCTTTGGCACACCTTTATGGATGACATTATGTTCTACCCCTCCAGGTATGAAAAACCATAGACATGACCCTGTGAATGAGACTATGAGTTACCACATCAAGCATTACAAACCTTAGGGACATATCTCTACAGGTGACCATGAATTACAGCACCAGGAATCACCATACTTAAGGAAGTCTTTTGGATTGCCAAGAAAAAGTAGTAATGATTGAGCTGATAAACATAACCAGAGTATCAAAAAGTACATCTATGGATCTTTCTGACATAATCGATGCACCTTGTTTGGTCAAAGTCAATGCACTGAGGCACCTTGTCCAGTCAGAATCAATGCACTGAGGCACCTTATCTGATCAGAATCAACACACCGAGGCACTTTGTCTGATCAGAATCAATGTACTGAGGCACCTTGTCTGATCAGAATTAATTTACTGAAGCACCCTGTACTGTAAAAATATTTTTAGAAGTATGAATCATGGTCGTTCTCAAGATTGCGAGAGATTGAGTAAAGATTAGAGCAGTCTGAAAAGAGAAACATAATAGATATATTATGAAGCAACTGATAAATCAATACCAAACTGGAACTGTGAGCCATTACACTGATTGAATTATTGAGACTAAAACTGGAGCACCTATGTACTTGTTTACTGTGCACTGATTATAATACACAAAGCTGCAAGACACAAAAGGAGAAATAGCGGATATATTCATTCATTTTCCTTTTGCGCTGAAGTTAGCGCATAGGGCAGATCTCTCCAATTCTGTCTGTTCAAAGCTATTCTGTGCAGTTCTTGAATAGTATGAAGATATATATATATATATATATATATATATATATATATATATATATATATATATATATATATATATATATATATATATATATATATATATATATATATATATATAATTATAACCTGCACTAAGAACTCAATAACCAAGAAATCTGGTAAGGTAATGATCACTAGCATAAAGAACTCAATGAAGAAAAGAAATTGGTGAATAAAACAATTGCAGCCCTTTATTCCTCAGGGAACAATAAGTTTAGAAGTAATATTAATTTCACAACAAATTACCACTTTATCAAATGTCCATGTGTTACCAAGCCCAAAAGAGGAACACAGAATAGCAACACTGTTACCTGCCATAAAAGGCAACTGAGGAGGTTTTGAGCATGAAGTTGGATATCCCATCCCTTAGAGGGTCAAAGTAACCCAGAAGCCATGATGAAGACAAATGTGTCCAACAGAAAGGCGCAGATATCGCAACCAAGCTGCAAACCATTACACTGTGCATTTCATTCTCCAGACTACACCCTGCTAATCTGCAGAAGTTTGAAAATGAACGCAGAAGAAGATCTCTTTATCAAACCAAAAGTAATAGCCAAGGATTATCATTTGACTCACAATCATATTGTAAATACTTACAACACTTTATTAATATTGTAGCTATATCCAATTCTCAAACTAAACACAGCTTTACAATATGTGGATACACCGATAGTATTAACTATATTAATTATTAGTATCAACATATAAGCTCGAGCATACGCCAATATACTGTTCCATATATAAACACTAATGCAAGCTTCAATATCTTAAGTATAAGTTAACAACTAACAAAAATTATTGTTAATTTAATGTACACAGCTGATACTTCAGGAATAAAAGCTAAAGATGCACTTAGAGCCTTGAATTCTTGTGTGATGTCAACCGTGACATTTGTACGCACGATGTCCCAAATGAAAGTGGTAGTTTATGTGCTAAGTTCAGCTTCTGGTCGTGTATTACACATATTAAGCAACAATTGTTCTGTACCATCTGCATATTTAGATCTCCACAGGTGCACACAGTTGAAAAGTCCAAACAGGAATAAAAATTCTTAGGGAGATTTACTTTTGAAAATAACTAATAACAGTACACCTCTATGCATCATTGGTCAAGAAATAATATAAATCTAGGAACTAAAGAACAAATCAGAAGGCAGTAGGCAGGATTTGAACCAGGTCCATTCAGCTGGGCACCTATTTGCCTCAAACCGCGAGTCAACATATTTTTCTAATTCGATCATACCGCATCTCTAAAAAGATGTGATTTCAGTTAAGCTTCCGATGTGTATATTCTTAAGTTACTATGAACATGGACCAGCCAATTGACACACAGACAAGAACAACGAGCACACTGCACGTCAATTCCTCAAGGACAAACATCTAACATTAGTATGTGTCATCAGTCCTCATTACTACATACAAAATTCTTCCGGTACTTTCTGTACAGAATTTGGCGTCTGTGTGTTTGTTGTTCTGTCTTTGTGGGCACCATGTTTTCTCTACGTTTCTGAGATCTGATGCTTCTCAGCGATGCAAGTACCTTTTCTAGTGTTGTAAGGGTTCTCTGTTGCGCAGTGGTTAACTTTTTTTTTGTTGGCTGGTGTTGCTCCACCACACTGGCTGATTGTGAGCGACAGACTCACAGGATGTGGTGTCTATATTGAAGCTCTTTAGAGACACTTTGAGAGAGTCTTGAAGCGTTTCTTCTGTCCATGACCAGTAATTTTCCCTTAAGGAGCTCACAATACATCAGCTGTTTTGGGATGCGTTAAAGATCTATCAATAGTGAGTGCTGAGCACACCATATTATGGCTCCGAAACACGGGCTGCCTACCCACAACATGAGAGAAGAATTAACATCTTTCATCTAAGATATCTCTGTAAAATCTTGCGCATTAAATAAAAGGCAAAATAAAGTCACCAATACTGAAGTACTACATCATTCTCAGTTACCATCTACAAGGAAAAGATATAATAAAAACAGATTGCAATTGCTGGGCCACATGCAGAATGTCAAACTGCTGCATTCTCAAGCTAGTACTATCTGGTAAACTTTCCGACAGGAAACAGGACTGTGGTAGACCATTTCTGACGTACAAAAACATCTGTAGGCCTAAATACATAATGAAAGATTTCTCTATCAACCATAAAAATTGGGAACTCTTGGCAGATGATCTCTACATGTATTGTTTTTGGTAGAGAGATAACAGATACAGTGAGTATGTGATGGTCAAGGTACCAAATTCAAAACCCTGTCACAGGCAGATGTGCATCAAGACCATTCAGAAATACTGCCAAGAAAATAAACAAAGCCAAAAAATGCTGGATTGATGGCTACATCATAAACAGAATATTCTACCTTTTTTAAAATTCAGCCAGATGTGTGTCCCCCCCCCCCCCCCAATCACTGCTTAATTTCACTCATATGTCACTTACTTTAAAAGTGACATTTCCTTGTGTTATTCTATAAATATTTTGTGGAATACCACAACCACAGTTCTGAGAACTTTCCAAAGTGTCTCTCCAAGCTTCAAATCTTCTTTGTAATCCATGTTTATATTTATATTATTATAATATTTATATTAATAATTAGTTTGCTCCTTTTGTGCCATAGGCGGCACATAGGGCTGAGGTTCTGATTCTCCATGTGTTGCCATCCGCTGTCTGTACTTTTAATTCTTGTATTGACTTGTAACCTATTATTTCTCCTTCTTTATGTATGCCGTTTTTTAGGGTAATTTTGGGTCTTCCTCTTTTTTCTTTTCCTCTCAGGTGTCCACATAAGGGCTTTCTGGCTCAGTCTGTTTTCATCTAGTCATCGTGTCCTGGGTATTTCCATCTAAGTTTTCTTATAACATTTAAAACATATTCTTGGTGTGTTTTATTTCTTAGGTCGATATTTGTGATGAAATTGCTCCATTTTATGTTCAGCAATTTTCAGAGACATTTGTTTTCAAAGCTGTTTTTCAAAGTCAATGATGGAAAACCATAGGAGTTGAATAGTTTAACTTGGTGTTTTTTCATATGACTTTGGATTTCCAGATGTTCACTAGTTTAGTGAATGTGTTTGCTGCGACTGTTATGCGTAGTATAGACTATAGGCCTATTATTACATAATAATTAGGCCTATTGCCTATTAATATTAAAATTGGTAGCATACCCTATTCAGGACGTAGCTATCACGCCAGTATTTGTTTGCTGTGGAGATTTTATAGGCAATATAAATACGTTCAGTAGTTTGCCATTGCTTTCTGAACGGTCCGGATTATTTGTATTCCTTTTTATGCGTTAGTCTATCATTCTACTGGTGTTTTAGTTACGTACAATACAGGGGAGCCTAGTTATCTGGGATGTCTATGGGTAAGCCTTAATGGAATCAATTAATGCCTTTTATCTTTGCGTCTCTTCTAATTGTATCCTTTGTCTTTTCAGTGAATCATTCATAGCAACAACCAAACTAATAAACTTTCAACCAAAACAAAGTGTATTTACCGCAGTGGAGATTATTTATGCCGATTCTCCTAAGTATTCCTCTGCCTAGATCCATTTAGGAGACACAAAATTGTTGGTGTTTGACTGTTATCCAAAACAGCAACATAAATATGTCAAGTTGAACAACAAATGTTTAGACTTTAGTTCAAACATTGAGATACCAGGTCTGCTAACTTGAATTTGTACATCAAGCAACCGCTAAGCCAGATTTCTCACGCAACTCATTGCGAATTTTGTAACAGATACCTGTTATTACCCTGCTCTGTGGCTGGGTGGTATATGGCATGTCTCGAACTGACAAGGTACGAGGTCAATCCCCACCGCACGCAAGCTTGCATCTGGACCATTCGGAAAGTAATGTCAAACTACTAAACGTATTTATATTGCCTATAAAATCACCCCAACCAAAAATGTTGGGTTAATCGACCAACTTCCTTATTGCACGAAACAGTTGTGATCATAATAGGCCTATTTATATATATTTACCAAGCACAATTTTATTTATTAGACATATTTATATTACATTTAAATTGCAAAATCAAAATTTTGAACTGTCTATTTGTTTCTATTCAAAGTGCAACTAGTGTTATGGAGCTCTAACGAACGCATGCTTTTTATAGCCATCTGCAGTCAATAACCTGCACATAAACTAGAAATAGAATTTAGAAATAGACCGTGTGTATAATGCGTGTATTGCATGAAGCTAAAACAGTAACAGGTGTTTGATCAGGATTGTAGTGTATTGTAAATACAATAATTTACACACGCTCACACAAACATATAAATATAAGTTGTGTCACAATTGTGGGAGGGGGTGTACATATGGTGATACTAATTACTCAAAAGGGGGGGGGGACACCAAAATGTGAACATGGTTGAAAAAGGGAAAAGGCCAAGAAAATATTACACAATCTCATTAAGAAAAAAGGTAATCGAAATTATCTCCAGCAATCGACTTACGCAGAATACGTTATTCTTCTTCTTTTACGTTCGTTCTCAAACTCCTACAAATCCGCAGAATATACCCGCAGAACGGAATGAATTGTGTCATGGTTTACAGTTCGTTGTGATATCTGCGACTGACCGATATCGGCCTGACACACCCGATTTCAACATGGCTTCTTGGTCACTTAGACACTATGTGGAATGAGACATCCAACTCCACATCAGAACCTTCTTAGTGGCATCTAAAGACATGCATGGAAAATAAACAGTGTTACTATTCTTTGCTTCTCATTCAGGCCCCGACAGCACCCGGGCGATACGTTATTCAAAAAAGCATTATTCCTAGTACCAAATGTAATGTTTTATTTTATAAAAGAATGAAGCGTTTCAATACTACAACCACGCCCCCCCTTTTTTGAAGTCAATGTAGAGGAAAATCCCGTAGATATTGGGAGGGGGGACTTAGCAAATCATAACATGACTTTAACTACTAGCAACTTAGTCAAAAAAGTTGGGCCAAAATCTAAACACCACTTCCACTCCCCCGCCCCCCTTTACAGATTTTTCATAAAAACATCATTAAATATTTCTCTCCTTGAAGAAGGATGTGTCGGGCCATTGGCGCAAATAAACCGGCGACACCGCGCATTTCAATTCTCTGGACTACATCCTGTTAGAAATCTAGTAGGATCATTGTCCTGCTACAAGAGAGATCCAGCGGGAGTTTGAGAATGCGCACTGAAGAAGAAGAAGAAATATTTCATCAATAGAAGGAACTGATATACGAAAATGCGCTAATGATCTTTTATTAAAGTAAACCCCACCCCACCTCTCTCCTTGGGGATAACCTATATACGGCCATGGTAGCGGCAGATCACATCCACTTTGTGTTGGTTTGCCAGTTTTCTTTGATTATCTGTATTACGATCTTGTTTATTCAAATTCTCTTTCATTATGTTAGTTAGTTAATTAATCACAGGGCCATTGAAACGTCCTTAGTCAGTGAGGGAGGGGGGATTACTACGAGTATAAGAAAGGGCATTCGCCAATCTTCGTGTACAATTCCCTATTTTTCATAAGACAGTTGATAACCTTTGATGGAAATTGTTGGGGGGGGGGGAGATTTAACCCACATGTGGGTTAAATTTCAGTTACTAAACTAATGCAGATGTTCCCATTGATGCTGGCGCAAAAAGATCAATCATATCAAACATTAGTGGCAGGCATTCAAGGTTTCTATGGCATGTGCTGAGAAAAACACAGATTGAACATTTAATAACCACTGGAAAGATTAAGGGGAGAAGAAACAGGAGACGACAAAGAGACAAGTTGCTAGATGGACTAGTATTATGGCACGGTAGAAGTTCACCAACCGAGCGTATTGACAACACAAGAGACAGACAGGTGGAAAAACATGATCGCCAACGCCATATGGCATGACACTTGATTGATTGAAACGTCATGCTCTGATGGGTTTGATCATAGCAACTACCCTCCCATTATCCACGGGCTTGATTATTCGTCAGAGCATCATCATGCAACTCTGGATCTGTGTTCTGGTCACATATTTAGCTGGGTGTGAGAATATGAAATTTAGTGGTGATACTTCGTAAACATGTTTGATTTAGACATGTAATGAAACACGACTCACTTTCTAAAATTATTTTGCAAGGAACAGTCGAGTTAGAAGGCGAAGAGCTGGACAAAGAAAATCGTGAATAGATAACATCAATAAATGGTCTGGACTAGATTTTCTAAATTCTTCTGAATGGCTGAGGATAAAGGTATTTGGTTGGCTTTTTGTACTTGATTCTTGAAGCGTCACATCACTAGGGGCATTCCCATATATGCGCTGCTTACCGTTCCGTCAGTCATCTAAAAGTGTATAAGCTCAGTGTCCCAGTCAGTTGCTGATTACGCGTTCTTCTGATCTTTCCGGAGAGTGAGCACCTTCTCCCATCGCCTCTAGTCACGCCAACCTCCACCATTCTCTGAATATGTACATTGTCTCGTTCGACTTCCTTCATATCCATCCGCAGGGCATCCATGACTGCTCCAGTCAATCCAATCGCGTCTCTTCCCATCTCGGTGCCACTCACCAAGGCCCCATCAGCCAACACATCGGCCCTACGCTTCCCCGACCCCATCACACCCGGACTGCAGATCCATGTAACGCTCTGTGCGCTGTTGAGAATAGCGACCCATTCAGCCCTGATCATACACCTTTCTATCTTGCGCAGTATACTTTGAGAGTCCGATATAATCACTGAGTCTGTTGGTGGTTGCGTCGCCAGCCAAGTGAGAGCTGCGGTCACCGCTTCCATTTCTATTCTCACACCCGCTGCTGCAGTAAGGCACGCAGACGACCCCTCAACCAATCTTTCTCCATTTTGGTAAGTCACGAGACCCTAACCACACCCGTTTATTTCTTGTGGCACTGAGCCGTCTGTGTAAATTATCGCACCGTGTGGCTCCAAGCACCTTAGCACGAACCCTGGACCACTCCCTCCGCTCCATTAGTAACCCAGTCGCTGCATGCTCTTCCCATCTGTATGACAACTGTTGTCAATAACTTTTTCTCTTTGTCAAATGACACCCATTTACAGCTTCTTCCCACCTCATCCAGTCCAAAAACCCCGAGCAGGGCACCCTCCGCTTCTGCCATCCAGGACTCTCCTCTCTTGATACGCCTTCTTTTTGCGTTGTCTAGAGATTGACGCAAGAGATTCACACGTTTCGCGACAGATAGACCTCCATCAAACGTGATGCCCAGATATCCCACAGTCTGCTCCCTGCCAATGTTGATTCCCATGTAGGTGGCTGCTGGTATTGTGTCTGTAACTATACTGTTGTTCAGTGAGAACTAGAAGATGTTTGCCTTTGTGGAACCGAATTGACGAGTGCTTTGTGCACCAGAGCGACAAATTTTCCAGACCACTATGGACGTCTCTTCCACCTCTGCCTATACAGCAAGATGCATGTTAGTATCAACAACACATGTTAGTATCATGTCGGGCCCACCCTCCTGAAGCTGCGCTATTTTGTATGTGTAGACGTTAAAAAGCTGTACTTAAACAAGTTTAAGTCCTTAGGAGACTGCAGAAAATAATTTGTACCAAGAGGGGGCCACTGTCTAAAACAGTTGAGAACCAGTGGCCTAAACAGTGTAAATGTATCTTTATCTACGGATAGTAACGCAAAATGAGTTAAACAGGTTACTAAAACACTTACCTAGCCTATTAATAAAAATATATTTAAAAAAGTATATATAAAAAAACATACAATAAAACTAAACATGACAATTCTCCACGTATCGGCTCAAATTGAACCTTTTTCAAGAGACAAACAACAGAAAACGACAAAATAAAATAAAAAATAGATGTCTATATTTCATCAAGCCCCTTCTCCATAGCGCAGGGATGGCAACGCACCTAGTAAAAGAGAAAATGCGTGCATTCATTATAAACAAACCGAAAGTGGGAAATTAGAGACACTATAGATGAGAGCAAGAATAATAAAAGAAAAAGATAAGAAAAATACCCCTTTTGTCACTCTATCAGACAGGCAGGTTTTAAGAACATAGTCACAACAGGCAAGACTGAAGGGAACAGAGACAGATGTGTTAACCAGACCCTTGCGCTATGGAGACGGGGATTGATGAAATATAGACATCTATTTTTTTTTAATTTTGTCGTTTTCTGTTGTTTGTCTCTTGAAAAAGGTTGAATTTTAGCCTATACGTGGAGAATTGTCCTGTTTAGTTTTATTGTATGTTTTTTTATATATACTTTTTAAAATATATTTTTATTAATAGGCTATGTAAGTGTTTTAGTAACCTGTTTAACTCATTTTGCGTTACTATTTGTTCATCAGGTTACTGCGGCACCATCCACTTTGTCGGACACCCTCTGACCATTTGGTTATTTATATTTATCTTTATCCACACTGGATAATAAAACAAAAACTTTTAAATATACGTTAACAGCATAAAATATGAATTTTAAAATATTTTTTCAATAAATTATCTATAGGAATCTAAATTTTTGGTTGTTGTTGTTTCAAAATTGTGTACAGAAATAGTAAAAACATAATGTTTTCCGTACATCATATTAAAAACGACAAGGGCAGTTTACTGTAGTTTACTTTTTACAGCTGAATGTGTTGTCCAAAATACTGTCTGCTGCAGAAGACTAACAAAAACAATAACCACCGTTTTTGCAAAAACCGAAACACATATTCGCTGCAAATTTTCTTTCTTATGTATTACTTCATGTAATTTGACAACTAAATATATTTGTACATTTGGGTAGAAAGTTATATATGTATCTTGGGAAAGATTTTCATCAGTGTGTATTTAAATCGTTAACTATGAAATGCAATTAACTGGTAGCATCAAGATAACCCTACCACTAATACACTCTACTGACTAGTAACTAGTAGTTAAACGACATTACTAATTAGTCACTACTATCATCATAGTTCATAGGATTCAAGACACTTAACCCTGAATTTTGACAGTATTGATCTTCTAGGCAATATAAATACGTTTAGTAGTTTGCCATCACTTTCTCTCTCGTGCACAATTACCTGCGGCTTGATTTTAACCTGGTACCTTGATCATCACAGGTTTGATCTGTAACTCAGAACTGGATTATGCAAGGACAATAAATATCGTAATAATTGCTGATTCAGCAGTCGATGGCCTCATTCCTTTTGGCTCAAGAGCAATGGTCAAACCATAAGTTTTACATTATTGCAGCTGATTGTGCAGATAAATATTTGCATGCTCTTTAAACTTTTAGTTGTGATAATAGAGGCTAGTCTTAGGCCTGTGCTCCACATATACACAAACATAGATATAATAATAATAACTTTGCCATCCAAATTACACTATATTTTGCATTAATATAATCACTTTGTCTACTTTCATTCTCAATGACCTATACAAATTAATAACCTGCGACCTCATTAACACAGGGCACATGGCTTCACCACTATACTATGGAGGTCCATGAGAATTTGACTAATATTATTCTTAACACTGCTGCTTTGTTACACAGGTAATCCAATGTGAATGTGTAAGTATTCGGCTGCTGTGTTACACAGGAAACCCAGTGTAAGTGCTAAGCTGCTGTGTTACACAGGTAACCCAGTGTAAGTGCTCTGGTGCTGATACTTTCAGGTGAAAAAAAAAAGGATTGTTGGGGCAAAAAAACTTTAATTACTGCATGTTTTCCCATTAGGGAGTGCAGGAAAGTGTTTGTGGCTATGTGATAAAGGCCTCATGCCCTTGCTGTTGCCATGACATGTACTGGGTGGATTTTCAAATTTACTCTCTGACAAAGAAAAAAAAACCAAGTCCTTACTGGGAGTCGAACCCTGGAGAGATAATGAGACCTACACTCTAACTTCTTGGCCATTATGCCACACATAACCCTGTGATAATATTGATTCTTACCAGTTTACAGTTAATGCTAACATTTTTTGTGTGTCATGTGACCTATTCTTTCCAGAAGTTTGTATTTCTTATGATGCTTCTGACATCCCCATGGTCTCTGGAAAGTTATCCCGCCTCCTCTAGTGACATGTGAATGCATTCCTGAATATTTCTTATTCAGTGACATCTTGGTCAACATTTGTCTCTGCTGCCTTCTATCTCTTGCTCCAACAACTCTTTCCATGTCATCATCTCATAACATGGTAGAAGAAACCTTCTAACTTCCTTCTTAATCTATCTATCTATCTATTCACTAAACCCTTTGTTGTCTTTTCATCATCAGGGGTAGCAGAGTTTTCTGGAGATGACCCTCATGTGTGCTGAGTATATTGTGGAATTTGCTGCCTCTTTTATCTCATTGGTCCATCGTTTTCATGGCCAGCCTCTAGGTCTGTCTTCACTGTATCTATGTAGCACATTGTCTTGCTGATGTATCTTGCTGTGGTACGCTGTCTGATAGTAGTCTGCTGATGTGTGCAAATCATTAGATTTGTTGTCTCTTAATGTTTTCCAAGATTGGGGTGATGCCTGTTCTTTGTCTAATATCTTCATTCCTCATTCTCTTAATCATCAAGTCTCTTAGTGATATCCCTAGGATTCTGCTCAAACATGGCATTTAAGCTGTCACAAGTTTGTGTTTGTCTTGTGCTGTTATTGTCCACATTTGGCATTGGTAGCACAGCGTTGGCATACTAATCATTTTGAATAGTGTTATTTTGGTGTTTAAATCTACATTTTTGTTTCTGAAGATTGGTGTAATTTGCCCTAGGATAGGTATGCTTTACTACATCTTTTGTGTATTTCTTTACTGCTCTTGTTGTCTGTTGTTATATTGCTTTGTAGGTATGTGAATTCAGTCACTTGTTTAAGTTTGTGGTTTCCAATATATATATATTAGAATATGTATATGTGTGTGTGTTTATTTCTGTTCTTCCTATCTTCATTACTTTGTCTTTTTCATGTTTATCTTCATGTTAAAGGTTTGGTATGTTTGATGTAATCTGTCTTTTTGTCTTTATAGTTGCTCTTCTGATGATGCTACTAATGCTTGGTCATCTGCAAATAGCAATTTGTTTAAGTTATCCTTCATGTTGTTTTCTTCCATTGTCTTTACTACTTTGCAAATGTGATCTATGTATGTTATAAACAATAGGGGAGGGGGAATAGTATACATCACTGCCTCACTCCCGAGTGAATTTGGAAATTACCTGATGTATCTGTGCACATTCCTACTATGCATTGACTATTGGCGTATATGCTCTGACATAGGTTTATCAGATGCTGAGGAGCTCCATATGTCTGTAATGTTATCCATAGCTGTGCTCTATCCAATCTGTCAAAAGCTTTATCTTGGTCCACGAAAGCCAAATATAAGTCTTGGTTATGTTTGGTCGCTCTTTCTGATAGTTGTTTGAGGTCGAAGATTTCATATGTGCATCTTTTATGTTTCTGAAAGCCCAATTGTGTGCTGTTTAGATATGGTTCTATATATGTGCACATCCTTCTCTCTAGTATTTTACTGAAGATTTTTCCTATTCCGCGTAAGAGTGATATGCCTCTATACTTAGTACAATCCCTCTTACTGTCTTTTTTTCTTCCAGATGGGAACTATCACCTCTGTATTGCACTCCTGTGGTGTTTTTTGTGTCTTCCATATTACATTGAACAATCAGTGTAACCACTTTGTACCTGTCACTGTTAGCATTTTTATTAGTTCTATAGGTATTCCGTCTATTTCTTGTGCTTTTTTAATCATATTCAGAAAACTCTCCATTTTACTACAATCTGTTTAGTTCTTACAGACAGTTTGCTAATCCTGTCACAGTGTTGTAGCTGGAAATTCACAGTGCTACACTGTGATCACTAACTAACACATACTGAAAGAAACCACATATTTCATGTGAAGAGTCTTGAACATTAAACTGAACTTCCATTTGTGGTCACAAGAAATAACACAGCTGTCACTTTGTGCCATTTTAACGGAAGAAGACAATTTTAATATAGTGTTAAAAGCCAGCCTTTTTGGACGTTAATTTTGCTTAACATCTCTTGGTTGGCCTTCTTTGCTGTCTATGCACTCTTCTATATAAAGACTCTTCTATAACACTTCATTTAGAAAACCTCTATTATATTGCCTGTAGTTTTATGTATTATCCATGTTTCGCAGCTATAGGGCAACACTCGGAACACACATGTAGACTACAGGAGTATTGTGCCAAGGATTTCCTAATGAATGTGATTAAATTTTCGTTTGGAATTTGCGAGTGTTAACTAGGTAGTTGCTTACGACATGTTAGATCGTAAACAAATTTTACTACCATATGTGACTAGTTTCTTACGACATGTTAGATCATAAACAAATTTTACTACCATATGTGACTAGTTTCTTACATGTTAGATCATAAACAAATTTTACTACCATATGTGACTAGTTTCTTACATGTTAGATATAAACAAATTTTACTACCATATGTGACTAGTTTCTTACATGTTAGATCGTAAACAAATTTTACTACCATGTGTGACTAGTTTCTTACATGTTAGATCGTAAACAAATTTTACTACCATATGTGACTAGTTTCTTACATGTTAGATCATAAACAAATTTTACTACCATATGTGACTAGTTTCTTACGACATGTTAGATCATAAACAAATTTTACTACCATATGTGACTAGTTTCTTACGACATGTTAGATCATAAACAAATTTTACTACCATATGTGACTAGTTTCTTACATGTTAGATCATAAACAAATTTTACTACCATATGTGACTAGTTTCTTACATGTTAGATCGTAAACAAATTTTACTACCATATGTGACTAGTTTCTTACATGTTAGATCATAAACAAATTTTACTACCATATGTGACTAGTTTCTTACATGTTAGATATAAACAAATTTTACTACCATATGTGACTAGTTTCTTACATGTTAGATCGTAAACAAATTTTACTACCATGTGTGACTAGTTTCTTACATGTTAGATCGTAAACAAATTTTACTACCATATGTGACTAGT
Source organism: Meghimatium bilineatum (assembly GCA_034231615.1). Classification (NCBI taxonomy): domain Eukaryota; kingdom Metazoa; phylum Mollusca; class Gastropoda; order Stylommatophora; family Philomycidae; genus Meghimatium; species Meghimatium bilineatum. Next base: position 7,089,139 of record CM067319.1, on the reverse strand, counting down.
TTCTTACATGTTAGATCATAAACAAATTTTACTACCATATGTGACTAGTTTCTTACATGTTAGATCGTAAACAAATTTTACTACCATATGTGACTAGTTTCTTACGACATGTTAGATCATAAACAAATTTTACTACCAGACGTATAAAAGTAAAACATATATTACTTTATCACAGGCTTGACTCTTGCCTCAGAACATGACTCATATTATGAGAATGACATGGGAAAATTTATGGAGATCAGGATGCTGTATAAGAAAAGATATATTTGCATTTTGTTCAGCCTATAACTGCAACACAAACTCTATGAACAAGTATACTAGAGTGCCTTCTCTTTGTAATAGAAGGCATATTTTCACAGACAAGCTACCGTCTTTGGATAGACCTTATACACCTCGACGGACACTGATATACGTTCCTGGTCATGATACAAAGAAACTGAAGAAAATTCCTAGTCTGGGCAGCGATTGTGTCATCTTGGAGTGTGAAGATGGAGTAGCTATTAATATGAAGGTAGGGCTTTGTTTTAGATTTGCCAGATAGTTCTATTTATTTTTGGTAGCATATCCTTTACAAGACTTAGCTATCAACCCAGCATTTGTTGGCTGTGGTGATTTTCTAGGCAATATAAATATGTTCAGTAGTTTACCATTGCTTGCTGAACGGTCCGGATGCGCAATTGCCTGTGGCGGGGATCGAATTCGGTACCTTGGCCATCAAAGACGAGCTCTGTATCACTTCGCCACAGAGCCGGACTATTTATAGCCAAATGTAAAGACAATTGGCCAAATTCCTAAATTGTGTGCAATAACTCATGAAAGCATAATATAGGGTGTCCATTTAGTAACATGGGATTGATTTGAATTGAAGTAAAACATAACATCATTTTTACATCATGGTTCAAACTCCATTTAATTGTACTTCAGAATATCACTGCTATATGCAGATGTTTCAGTATGTGATCTCCTTCTTCTAACTAAACCTCAGTGGATATTTCCAACACCTTTTGTGAATAGAGCTGTAATGTGAAAAACTACCCAAAATAAGACACACAATAACAGTATATGTTTGAATAGTTTGAACAGCAATATTTTCACAACAATGTAGTTATCTTCTTCTTCATTGTTCTTCAGTCAGATATCAGGTTACAGCGCCAATAGCTTCAATGAATTGTGTGATTCGCTTCAGATCATCCATGGAACCCCTCAAGTCTGGAAGTAGTGCTGTCTCAGTGGGCCATATGTTCTCCCTCTCTTCTTGGTAGAGTTGACAGGCATGAAGAATATGTTCTGCAGTCTCTGGGCTCAGTCCGCAGTTGCACAGGTCTGTCTTGCCAATCTTCAGCTTTCAGAACATGTGACTTGTCAGTCTGTTGTGGCCCAATTTAGTTATTATTTTGACACACTGTACAATGGGCTTGAATTTATTGAAATGAAATCAAAAACTCTAATTCATTGCTGAAGTTGGATGTTTTGGGCTTTTGGCACAAATAAATGGCGACACAGTGCATTTCCATTCTCTGGACTATATTCTGCTGGAAATCTAGTAGGACCATTGTCCTGCTAAAGAGATATTCTGTAGAAGCTTAAGAATAAAGACAGAAGAAGAAGTAGAAGAACAGGTATAAATCTAATAAAAGGTAATACTACAGTGAAACGGAACAACAATTTGTATGTTTTCGTGTTTACACCTCATAACCCCTGAGTCTTATTGATAGTCCGTCTATTGTGATCAAGTGAAACATCAAAAACGTGTGTTCTATGTAAGTAGTATAGTAATTCTAATAACTGCATTTAGGAGATTAATTTACAAGAACTAAATAAATATTGTAAAGGTAGGTCCCATGACAGCAACCTATCATTGGGGATGAACATAACTCTTCATGTACTAAGCCACAGCAACTATGATGTGATGTGGCCAGTTCCGTTCCTTGCTGTGTTTACCTTTCCTAACTCAGTCGGGTATCCATTTGCAGCAAGATCAACTGGTTGTGTCAGGTGAGAAATCATGACTCTGGGCTTTTTTATCTGCCTGGGCATGGTTTTCAGCCTGGCATGCTGTAACCCAATGAGCAAGCTCACTATCAACTAGGCTACAGTGCTCCACAAATAAATATTATAAATAACTGAAAAATGGAATAAAGATTTACTCAGTTACCTGTACACCAGTTCAGGTCAAAGGCCATGAGCCAACAGACTGCTGGATCAACATCCAACCGGTCTATACAGCAGAAACAATATGTAGATTGAGATTTGCAGTAGCGCAGAGTTTAATGCTCTGGCTTTTGATTTGAGTGATTCATGTTTGATTTTCTAGTTCAACTGTAAACAGTTTTAGAGTACATTTCCTAGGTCAACCCATCCTTAAAGAATTGGTATAAGATCTGGGAAAGTAAAGGAGGTGGGCATGATCCTAAATAATTCCTATACTGTTAGTGAATGAAAAATATGAACCTAAAACCTTATTCCTCTATATCAGTGATGGGCAAAATATGGATCACTGGTCAAATCTGCTCCACCAGGCTGATTTATATATGCACTACATGCTAATCTTACAGTGTATGCGATGACTACTTTTTCATTTTGGTTAGAAAAGGCATGTTGGCTCCCATATCACACTATCCGGTCTACCAATTCAAAAAGGTTTCCCACCTGTGGTCTATACACAATGTGAACAGGGGCTAGTTTACTTTAGTTTCTACATTTAAAAATCATTTTATATATTCTATTTAATTATTCCTCATCGAAGACGGATATGTCGGGTCATTAGCGCAAATAAAATGGCAATACAACGCATTTCCATTCTCTGGACTATATCCTGCTGGAAATCTAGTAGGTCCATTGTCCTGCTGCAAGAGAGATCCAATGGAAGGTTGAGAATGAACATCGGAGAAGAAGAAGAATTTAATTATTCGTTGACCTGTTAGCAAGTTTTACCACAGTCTTGTTCACCTCGAGGTTTTGAGTTTGGCTGTTTTGTGGTAACTGGAAAACATCTTTCATCAAGGCAATCCCTTGTCATGGAGATGTTGCATATACTACCAGAGGTTGAAAAAGACCAACCAAACCCCTAGCACGACCACTGTCTGTCCGACCAATCCAGATCTCATGCCAATTAAAACCTTTTATAAACAGTACAGCATGTTCTATTTGAATATATATAGGACTACATGAAGCTAAACATGAACTCTTCCCACCATGTCCATCTTTTTAAATGTATAGAATTAAATTAAGCTAGACAAGCACTGTTTAAAAGAATTGAAATTGAAGCAATCACAACTCAGAAATAATAGAGTTACAAACTGGCATGAGCTGACAAAGAGTGAAAACTCGCAGCTATGGATAGAAGAACTGGAAAACATTATAAACATTTGTTTTCTGTTTTTCTCAAACTTCCATCTGATCTCTCTTATAGCTGGACAATAATTCTACTAAATTTCCAGCAGGATGTAGTCCAGAGAATGGAAATGTGTTGTGTCACCATTATATATGCGGCATTTGCCTGACACATCCGATTTCAGCATTGGTAGCTAAAGTATTCAGTGTTTTTACCACTTCCAATGAATGGTGGATATGTCACCATATTACTAACATAGTAAGCCAGCCATATGAGGGTACTGGTTCTCATACTTACACGATGGCTATCAAACTCAAAGTTAACCATGGCCACACATGTTTGACCTTTTTTGCCGCTGTTTTGCGCCACTGTTGACATAGTTACAGACCTTACTACAAACATTTAATATTTGTTACAATGAATATGTGATCAATTTTTTTCTACCAGGCCCAAGCAAGAATAAATATTAGAGAAGCCTTGGATTACCTAAACGCTGACAGTTTTGACCTCGCATTAAGAGTAAACTCTAGGTCCAGTGACTTGATGGAGGCTGATCTGGCAGCTATTATCGGTGATGACCTTGGACCTCCTGCAAATGTAACTAGACTGCCAAAAACAATTTTGCTTCCTAAAGTTGATACTGTGGATGATGTTATTTTTGTGAGTTTTATTTTTACTATTGTTACAGAAATATTGTCATTCAGAATTTTATACAGTTTATTACTGTATGAAGATAGACAAGATCTCTTCCCAACACGCCCATCTATTTCAATATATATAAAATTGTATACAGGATACCATCCAATTTTAATTTAGGTAATGTGTTTCAGACATCACCCCCCCCCCCGGCTGAAGTCGGATGTGTCGAGCCATTGGCGCAAATAAAACGGCGAACACAACACATTTCCATTCTCTGGACTACATCCTGCTGGAAATCTAGAGGACCATGGTCCTGCTACAAGAGAATTCAGCAGGAGTTTGAGAATGAACGCTGAAGAAGAATAAGAAGACATCACCAAAAATGACTCGCCACCTAAGTACAATCTTGAAGGGAACAATGAAGAATGAAAGAAGCAGTAAGGGATGGTTCACTGAAGAGAACAATCTTGTAGGGAACAATGAAGAATGAAAGAAACAGTAAAACAAATCATGGATTTACAACATCAAGAAATGGACAGGATTTGAATTCCACACACTCGTTAGCTCTGCAGATGACAGGATAAATAAAGATAAATTATGTGTTGATGAACCGTTGAAGTGAGATGTGATGGGCCATTTACTCACATAAAATGGTGACAAAATTCATTTCCATTCTCTGGACTACATTCTGCTGTAAATCTAGTAGGAATATCCTGCTACAAGAGAGATCTGGAGGGAGTTTGAGAACAAATAGAAACTAAACAAAATAATATGGTTGCCAGTTAAATAATATTGAAATCTGTGAACAGATTGGATGAACACATGGGCCATGGGAAACACTGGGAGAAAAATCTATCAATATATGACTGGTCCAAACCCAAAGACAACATTAACCTCAATTCCTGGGAAGGAAAGACAGATGTATCATCTTCCGACTTTGCGCATACATACAGCTTAAAAATCACTTTAATAGAATACAACAAGAACACACTCCAGGATGCCAGCTGTGCACCTATCTCTATGAAACTATCCATCACCACCTTTTTTAATGTGCAGCACTGGATGACATCAAGAAAATGCTTCTCCCTCCAAGGCCAGATAAATGGAAAACCTTATGGAACAAAATAGCAGCTCAAAAATACAAGCATATATCATTAAAGGCATTGGGTTGTTTGGTTGGTTGTTGATTCAGCAGTCCACGGGCTCATTCCCTTTGACCGACATTATAGTGCTGGAAAGTAAAGGTATTGGGTCAAAAGGGCATGAGCCCATGGGCCGCTGGATCAGCAATCAACCAACCATGTGCTGATGCATCCTTGACAACACTTCTATGACAGTTCTGGGATATCCTACTAGTGCAGATTAATATGTCCAATCTTGTGAATCACCTTAAAAATAAAAACATTTTAATTTTAACATTGCTTGCTTCTGTGGTAAAGGGGTTAATGGTCACTAAGTTCCAACTCGTTCTAACTACATCAATGTTAAAGTGTTGTGTGTCTCTCATGTTGCATTGGTAAGCTGCTGAATGTATAAGTGAACCTAAAATCTCAGCAATAGGAGCTATTTCTTTTTTCTGTGTTCGTGCTCAAACTCCTGCAGATTAGCAGGATATAGTTCGGAGAACAGAATACCCGGTACATTGTATCATAATTGACAGCTTGTCATTTCAGCCTGAAGATCCAATTTCAGCATGGTTTTTGGGTCACTAACTTCTGGGATGGGACAGCCAATTCCCATCCCTAACCTCATTTTCTGCCTCTTATGACATGCACAGCAAATCTCAGTGTTGTTGTTCTTTGCCTCCCTTTCTTCTTCAATCTTCATTCTCAAACTCCCGCTGAATCTCTCTTGTAGCAGGACAATGGTCCTACAAGATTTCCAGCAGGATGTAGTTCACAGAATGGAAATGTGTTGTGTCGCTGTTTTATTTTTGTTTGCACAAATGATCAGACACATCAGGCTTCAGTGAAGCTTCCCTTTCAGGTCCTGGCAACCACATAGCTGAAAATGACAGAGTGCTGATAGATTCCCCTTGAGTGACAAATATGTTGATTTATTTTACTATATAACTTGTAACCGGTTTTGGTTATTACGTGCACAGTAGAATCCCTCTACAATGCATTCTTTTATAACAAAGTTCCCTATATAACAACACTTTTCACAATTTCCCAATGATATTTATTCTATATTGTTTGTACTGTATATAGCAAATTTCTGTTATTGTATACTTTTATTATCAGGCCAAGTTGTTATAATGGGATTCCACTGTACTCTTTTCATAACAGGCTCTTTTTATTTAAAAATACTCTTAAATTTAACAGTAATTCTTCCCGCATAAAACTAAAAGCCAGATTGGAATATTCAATTAGCGTTTTATAAATTGTAAAGTGTTGTAAATTATTTTCAGTTCACAGAAAAACTACAGTCTGTGAAACTAGGTCGTGAGTACAGGCCTTACCTCCTGATCTATGTAGAAAGTGCCCAGGGATTGATAAACTTGAATGGTGTGTTGAAGAGGGCAAGCGGTTTCACCAAACAGGAAATCTTTCAACTGGATGGAGTCATTTTTGGTTCAGATGACTTCATTGCCAATATAGGTGAGAGTGATTAAAAGCAGTGGTTCTCAAGGTGAGCTATATAGCATCACCAATTCACGTGTGGTAAAAGTAAAGTTTTCCCCTTTTTCATGCCATTGAGGTGTATTGAGAATACATTGTTAGGTCCATATTTTTCATTGACCCAGCAAACCTGGGGATGAAGTGGTCAGCATCAATTCTGCCGCCTTCACTGTCCCAGAAGATCTGGTACCCATTTTTTAAGCTGAGTCGACCTAAGATTCGTTGGTGATTTAAAACTATTTCCAGTTGAACTGGAAATTGAGCCTTGAACCCCAGGGGTGGTGGTTTGAAATTATAGATCCCCATGTTTTCCCCAACTCCTTATCCCCCTCCTCCCCAGAACATTAGTTTTTAGTGGCTCATGCCAATTTGATGCTACCTGTCTATGGACTCACTGGGTACTTCAGTGAGGATATAAGCTCCGTCAGCATATCCTGCCCCATCCTGGTAGGCAGCAACAACCGCTTGGTTCATGACTGCTTATTCATCTCCAGAAATTCTGACATATTGCAGCCGAGCTCTATATCTAGGGGTTTCTCCACTTCCTGTACCAGTGGACGTGTAGTGGTCGTATCCCCCCTCCCCAGGTGATAGAGATCCAGCAGGAATTTGAGATCGAACAAACAAAAAAATAACTAAATATTAGCATATGTTACTGTGACATAAAAGAGGAACAAATGATAATCACATTGTGATCTGTAATACATGATATAAGAGATGGCTAAGGAAGGTTGAGTGTGTATCAATATCCCGTGTAGAACATTGCTTTTCAACTATTGGTGAATTTTTGGTGAACCCTGCCAGTGCTATGTGAAACGGTATGACTTATGCTGCACATTGAACCATGATTAATTCACACAAGTTCAGACTATTTTCATGGACATCTAAATATATACATGAGCGAAGCACGGATGTCACAGAAAGGGTCGGTTGTCACCTTAAATAGCCAAGATTTCTTCTTCTTCAGCGTTCATTCTCAAACTCCCACTGGATTTCTCTTGTAACAGGACAATGATCCTACAAGATTTCCAGTTGAATGTAGTCCAGAGAATGGAAATGCGTTGTGTTGCCGTTTTATTTGCGCCAGTGGCCCAACACATCCGTCTTCGGTGGTAAGTCCTTCTCCGCAATAGTCCTTTGTGCTGATCTCACACAGCATCACTCATCTTGGCAGATGCGACAGATTATTTGCCGCTTTGTGTATACTTTGTGTTGCTATCCAATGAAAAGCATGGGAAAGAGTCAAAATCCCCAATTATATTTATTCTTTATTTTTTTTATACTGTATAAAGTGAATTTCTGTTATTACATAAATATTTTGTCAGTCCAGACCAAGTTGTTATAATGGGATTTGAATTACAGTAGAATCCCTCTATAGCTCATCCTTTTATAACAAATTTTCCTATATACAACAATTTTCAAAATCCCCAATTATATTTATTCTATATTGTTTGTACTGTATAAAGTGAATTTCTGTTATTACATACATATTTTGTCAGTCCAGACCAAGTTGTTATAATGGTATTTGGTTGTAATTGTTTTTTTAATTATACTAGTGAGAGTTGGTTTTTCTTCTTCTGCGTTAATTCTCAAAACTCCAGCTGGATCTCTCTTGTAACAGGACAAACGTCCTACTAGATGTTCAGCAGGATGAAGTTCAGAGAATGGAAATGTGTTGTCACTGTTTTATTTGCGCCACTGGCACGACAGATCCATCTAGAATAAAAATTGGTTCAAAACGGGAAGACCCAATGAAAAACCCCCCATAAGTGTGATGCATGTTTTGTTTATGTATATATCTAGATGTCTGTGCTATTTTACTGTCTCACTATCCCTCCTGCCAAGATGACTGATAAATGTCAATTTATATCATATTTATTCCTTCCCGCACATTTATAATCAAAATTTCTTTCCGAAGAAGTTTATTTAGCCACCTGTTCCTTCATTTATTTTGGCAGAAATATGAGACAAAGGCTAATAAAGTTTTGTAAATCATTAGTAGCACATAGAAAAATGCACAAATCAACGTTTTGACCATAAGGCCTTTATCAGAAACACAACATTGTACACGAGTTACAGACGTCAATGAGTTATGCCTATGATGACATAATACTAAATGAAAACACAATGCTGGAAGGAGATGAATAATAAATAGTAATACAAAAACTGAAGGAATAGAGATTAAACAAAATGAATAGAAAATTGAGAGATCACAATAAGATATCTACACATAGGAAGGAAGGGTGTTAAGGCTGAAAGGCCATAGGGTACCAAACTAGTGAATATACTGATTCTTTTCAGTTTACTATGCACTTGAGTACCAGTATAGTAACAATTAATTCCTAGACATGAATTCTATGGTTTGTTTCTTACCATTTCATTGTTTAAATGGGTTTTTTTGTTTAGGAGCTGAGAGAACATCTGATGCCAAAGAAGTAATGTATGCAAGGCAGCATATTGTCATGGTCGCAAAGGCATATGGGTTACAAGCTATTGACCTTGTGTTTGTGGACATCCATGGTAAGTTTTAGTCTATCTTATGTCGGGGATATCATGCTGATCAGCCATCCGTGGGCTCATGTCCTTTGACTCAAGAGATGTTAATCAATTGGTGATAATATATTTTGCGGCAACATTTGACCAAATTATTTCCTTATTATAATTAGCTGTTGTGATTGACAGACATATGATCAATTTAAATTTCTGCAATGTTTAATACCACAAACCCTACCTTATTCCAAATGTTGGAAGTCTTTCCCCATTGGATTGTAAGGGTAAAATCGAAATAGAGAGTGAAAATCCACCAAAGACAGATGTGTCGGGCCATTGGCACAAATAAAATGGTGACAACGCATTTCTATTCTCTGTACTATTTCCTGCTGAAAATCTAGTAGAACCATGGTCCTGCTACAAAAGAGATCCAGCAGGAGTTTGAGAATGAACGGTGAAGAAGAGGACTGGGAACTACTGAAGTCCTTTATAACTGCCCAGACTGAGCTTTGTATAGATGCTGTATCTATGTTTGAATCAAAATAAGGACATTGGCAACAACTAGAAGACAGAATTGCCTTTGAGATGTGGATATACAGAAGAATAGGGAGAGCTTCATGAAAAGAGAAGAAAACAAACATGTCCTAACAGCACTTCGTATGATAAAAGAACTATTAAAGGAAGTAAAAATCAAACAAATAAAGTATTTTGTAAATATTGACTTTGTGGAACCCGGGTTGAAATGACTCATTTTACCGCTTGCCACTGGTTTATATTTTGGCAATTTGAGTTTTTATTGTTGGGTGTTTGGAAAACTTTCTTGTTTTTAAATATTTTAAAATAATTTGTGCACATGTAAATAAGAAATTGCATAGGGTAATTCATGTGCGTGGCTTTACCCCAAAATCACACAGTTCACAATTTTTATAAAATATCACGAAAACACAAAGTATCTTGACAAGGTAACGTGCTTAATAACTTAATGCAATATATGTTTCAGTTTAGATATGTAAAATAACATGACAGTGATGATAACAGCGGACGAAGAGTGAGAAGTTGAAAACAAGTTAGATTGAGAACGTTAAAAAATGAATTGACCTCATAGCTCAAAAATGACCTGCCTGTGACCAATGAAAATTCGATGTGTGAAAGAAACGGATGTTAGCATTTGGCGTGGCCACATGGTTTGCGGGAAAAACCCATAGTTCTGAAAAAAAACCAAATGCGAATCTTTGCCCCCAGCGCATCATTACCCCTGGCTGCCCTACTGCAAATATGTGTTTAATATTTTATGTGTAGGCCCTATATAGGATACGACAGGTGTAAGGAAGTTGTAAAAATGTTTTTTGAAGAAAAAAAAACACCAAACAAAGATGTGTGTTTTGAAAATGCAATAACTTTTTTGTTGTTAGAGATTTTAAAATAATTTATGTACATGTAAATAAAGAATTGAATACTGCATATATTGGTATAAGTTTTGTTTGTGTACATGGGATACAAGAGGTGTGCGAAGATTTAAAAATGTTTTAAAAGAAATTTCTCACTTTTATTTATTTTCCGATGTGGCAACCCTGAAAGAATTATTTTACACACTGTAATGCACCTAAATCGATTGTATTTATGTAGTTTCATAACCAAACTAATATAATGCAGCTGGGGAAATTTTTAAAAACATAAAAATAACTTACTATGTCAAAAAAAATATTCTTTTCTAGAGTTAGACCTAGTCTGTAATCCGTCGAGATATTAGATCATATTATGTAATGTTATATCATAACGAAGCCAACATATTCCTATATTTACTTTGAAAATAAATGTAATTCCCAAGAATTCCTTACTATCAGAATCACAATCCATGATATGATTTTACATCAATTGATTTTGATTTTACATCTATTACATATTGACAGACATTGTAACCTGCCGATGGATTTCGATATGGACAGATGTCTCAATATTAACAATTTTTTATCAGACAGTGTCGTATATTACATACACAATTATAGGCATCTGCAGAATAATACTACCCTTAACTATGATTCGCTGATTCTGGGAGCACTGAGGCGCTTTTAAATACAGCAACATTCTTTTTCTTCTGCATTTGCTCTTTGATAACCAACACAAAAGTTCGTATAATTTTCAGAGGAGCGTGAAGTTACGTTGTGCTGCTGGTTTAGCTGTAATTTGCACCTCGGAAAATCCAGCACATCAGTTTTTGCCATGCCTTTAATTCAGGTAGTTGTTTTCCCTAGTCTGTGACTGCCTGTCTATCTGTTGCCAGGCGATGGATTTGTAATGACTCTACACCGTGACTGTTTTCCACCCACTGTGCCCTTGGACTTTACAGGCCAAAACATGTCCCTGTATAGCAGTCTCTGAGGAGACGGTAGTCCAGAGATTTAGGCTTGGGTCGTCTACGTCACTCTCGCATGAGGTGCTCGCTGCCAATGAACTCTTCTCACGTAATTAGATGTATTGTACCTGTGCCCATTGGGTAATGAACCTCACTGCGAGCATGATTCTGGTATAGTAAATCATAGATGGTTGAGTTGGGCCCTGGTTCGTTTACCCTCTTAGCCGAGGTGTTATTCACAGACATCATCAACCCCTTGTCCAAGTTTGAGTCTCTAGACATTTTTTAAGAGCACTGGGAACTAGAAGCTTGTTCTTGAGCTGAACAAAACTTTACTTCTGATTTCCTTTTAAAGTTTTCCTGTTCTGTTTGCACATAGCACTGCTCTCTGATGCTGTGCTGCCTGTTCATTGTGCTCATGCACATAACACTTATCTCTGGCGCTGTGCTGCCTTCTCATTGTACTTAAAATGTTATCCTTGCAATTCTCACTATTCGTCTTGACATCTACTCTTTTTGTGAGATTTGTATTGGCCGCCCCTTCAATTCTCGAGCTGGACTGTACTGCGTCACCATGTGTTGACAGTGACGCTGTATGTGTTGGCACAGAGGTGTGGGAGATATTGCTTTTCATTTTGCAGTCAATTCTCATTCCATCTGCATCCTCCACGTTAACGGACATGATCCCCAGAAGTGTTAGCCAGAAGCAGCATGACTCACTGTACTTCTATTTTGAGGGTGCACCACAAGGTGGTACTTTTGGGATCTTGGTTATCTGTTAACCCTGGGTCCTCCAAGAACAATGAGGTACCCTTAGCACTCCACAGCAGCATTTATCGAGAAAACTGGGCTTGCTGTGTAGACATGTTAAACTGCACAGAAGAAGATTGCCACTAAAATTTAGTACTTGACAACCTACAAGTTTGTGTGTTTGTTTCGTAACAAATGTTCTCCTTTCTTTATCTGAAGTTATGTCTCTTCTATAAACTTTGCTGTGTTTTGTAACTCAGAAAGAGTTCCGTATAGTTATTCTTCCAGTGTAGTTTCTCTGGTACTGTGTATGAGCTAATGTATTGTTTGCCCAATATTTTTTTAATAATAACCACATATTACATCGTGGAAGAACAGGTAAATCCTTTTCTTATTCGTTCATTCTCAAACTCCTTCAGATTAACAGGATGTAGTCTGGAGAATTGAGTGCGTTTTGTTTTGATTTACAGCTTGGCTGCAATAACTGCACCTTTTGACATCCAACTTTAGCATGGCTTCTGGGTTGCTTGATCCTCTATAGAACATATCCAGGGATACAGTAAACAGTTGCAGCATAATTAAGTAACCCATAGCATTTATTAATGCCGTAGGGGTGTGAGATCTCACAATTCAGAGGCTCTGCAAATGAGGGCGGTAGCCATCACCTTCCCTCGCAGTCTTTACTTCCCGGATTAATCCGGTACCCATTTAAGGCTGGGTCGACCCGGGAGCCGTTGTGATCTGCAAAAACATTTCTGCCTCAACTGGGGAATGAACCCAGGACCACTCATATGCGAAGCCAGTGCGCTAACCACTGTGCTACACGGCTCCCTCATATCCATATATGTTGCTATTGCAGCATATCCTATTCTAATTATGCAAATGCGATGTGCATGATACAGAATCATAGGAACAGGATGTCATGGATTTTTGGGTGTATACCAGTATTTTTTGGTGTAGTGATTTTCTTGGTAATATTTACATTCCATAGTTTGCCAGTACTACCACATTCTTCTACCACTTGGTCACAGAGCCAGACATGTGCATAACCATCATCAAATATGTCATTTCCGATGATTAAATCAAGCAGTTTGAATTAACCGTCAATACTCCATTTTTTCCTGTTAAGGAGTTGCAGGGAGGGAATTTGAATTAACAAGTTTTGAAATGTTTGGGACACACTAGGATTTTGGAAGATGGTAGAACACAGAAGGATTTATTTTATGGGGTGTTACAGTCTGGGAAAAGACCTCAGGGTTGTTCTACTTTGTACAAAGACGTATGCAGATGCAATATACATGATACAGGCATTGATACAGAATCATAGGAACAGGATGCTGTAGATCGTATGGCATGGAGAGGAAAGATCAGGAATGGTAGACAGACAAAGCAGAAAGTGATAGCAGATAGAACACACAACAGCACACAATGGTACAAGTGGGCAAATGATTGCTTGTACATACTGTGGAAGGTTCTTTGTGTCTTGGAATGGTCTTGTGAGTCACATCCAGCATCACTATGGATCATAGATTATATTTCTTACAACACAACAATAATACTATCGCCTGGAAAGACAGAAAGGTGCCTACTACGGTGAAATCCTGTTATACCAACTTGGTCTGGACCAACAAAATATGTGTGTAATAACATCAATTCTCTATACATTCTAAATAATATAGAATAAATATAATTGAGGATTTTGAAAAGTGTTGTTATATAGGATAATTTGTTATAAAAGAATGCGCTATAGAGGGAGTCCACCATACTACTACTAAATTTTTATATTTTTTTTTAAAACAGATCAAGAAGGTTTACGTGTGCAGTCTGAGGAGGGAGCTAGATTTGGTTACACAGGTAAACAGGTGATTCATCCTACCCAACTGCCTATTGTTGAGACATCCTTCACTCCTAGCAAGGCTAGAATAGAGTGGGCAACTGAACTGATCAAGAACTTTAATGAACATCAGAGTAAAGGAAAGGCAAGTAGTTGTTATTTTGCGAGTCTGTTATTTCTTTTCTTTTCTCCTATATATGGCATAGTAATGGGTGGATGGAGCTTGTAGGGTCTGGACTGGAACCCGCTTACAGTCAAGACCTTCATGAAGCACTCCACAATAGCCTCTCACAACCTAGGTGCAGCTGATTGCTGCGGAAGCTACTGTCTGGCTGATACTAAGCTTCTTGCATTAAAGGCATGCACAAACGTGCCTATAACACCACCTTCATGAGGTACCCCTGTTTCAAACAAAACAAACAAAACAAGACAGAGTGCTTGGCGGTAAATCCAGGTCTCTTCTTCTTTCTCTTTTCTTGCCTACTACACTTTCTCATCTAATCTCGATGCTATCACCAAGGTTCCTGAATGGTGAGGAGGAACATCTCTACCTTGAGTGGATCCGGGCCCTACAAATGTCCCAGCTGCAGCAAGAGTGTCTTGCAAACTGACATTGCACCCACAGTCAGAACATGTCCTAATCTTGAGATATTGGAAGAAGGGTCAAGTAAACTCATGGGAAATCTGATGCTAGGGAGAATCGTTAAGGCATGGTATGCAGGATGTGACACGGTCATAACAAATACTCTGCCACAAAATGAAGGATCAAGGCCTGCCTCTCAAGCACACCAACAGTTTGATATTTAACAAAAACCATAAGACATAGTAAATTTTCCAGACTCTATGTCAGTTTTGGAAGCACTTAAACATACCCCATATGAAAATCAAGATATTCTACATATAGCAGGAGCAGCACACAGTCTTATCTCTGCATAACCAATCAGTGTGATCATGCAATGGATCCCTGGACATAGTGAGATAGCAGGAAATGAAGCAGTGGACAGACTTGCAAAAAAAGGCACCTCAAAACAACAAAAGCAAATAATTTGTATTATGGAACAGTCAAACAGATTCTCAGAAACAACATCAGGGAAATCTGGCTGAACAGTTGGAATGGGCTGACTGGTTGAAAAGTATTTAGTAAAATGACACGGCCAAAGAACAATGACAACATAAACAAACTCTGCAGGAGAAACCAATCTCTTATCTTTCAGTTTCGAACAGGACTTGCAAGGATCAATAGCCATATCAATAAACCGTATCAAACTCCAGCATCTACCCACTTGTTGGACACTGCTCTAATCCCAATGAAAAACCTCCTTATTGACTGCCCTTACCTTTTAACTGCCAGGAAAAAACTTCTATAAGTAAGTCACTAACTTACTGTATGGATCACTAAGTCAACTTCAGAAGACCTGAACTTTTTTAAGAATGACCTGCTACCAAGAGTAGAATTCAGCATTTAGATATCGACAACAACGTCTTGTTTGTATTGACAGAAGGTCTGAAGCAAGCTTGTATCAGATGGAGTTAAGCAGCATGAGTCAAACATGTCTTTTAATGGATATATTCTGTTGATTGATTTAGTCTATTGCAGAATAAGCATGGGAATATGTTTAAACATTTCACCTTATGTTTGAGCCCTCAGTTTTGCTCAATGCTGTGTTCAATATTGAATTCTTAAATGTCCTATCACCACTACACAGGATTGTTCTCCGCGTGACACAATCTTCTACCAGTTTTCCCCCAGTTGTCAGAAGCAATGCCAAATGCATTAATTGATGACTTGTTTACATCACTGTATTGCAACTTTGTTTTTTGTTTGTTGCGTTTGCTCCATTGTAATCAGCATGGTTATCCGTGCGATTTCCGCTGGGAGCGTATTACGTTGTGCCACCGTTATGCGCCTTGTAGGCCTAGAACATTCAGAAAGCAATGGTAAATTACTGAATGTATTTATATTGCCTAGAAAATCACTACAGCCAAAAATTGCAGGGTTGATGGCTACATCCAGAATAGAATACGCTGCCAATTAGTGGGTCAGTCTCAAGTGCAAACAAGCTGACCATCCATATTGTATTTTCAATATGATTGCATGTGGTAGTGGCGCCTAAAAAGCCAAAAATAGATGGAAAACAATGGTTAACAAGAATATCGCCTGGTAATGGTAAAACATCACAAATTTGTGTAGTTGGGCACATGATAATCCATGATTCCCTTACCAAGACTGTGGTTTATATAGCTTATATGGGAAATTTTCATGGCATAGTAGATAAGCCATGTACCTTGTTTCATGAGATCAAATGTTTGATACCGGGCTATGACATCTAGTTTACAAATGAGTTTTTTTATTAGGTTTCTGGGTATTGGCATTTGAAGCAACAGTTACATGCTTGGAGCAGTACACTCTGCTGGTGGTTAGCTGCTTTGTATAAAGAGATAGAGTGCATGTAGAAAAATCTAAGTACATTGAAGTCAGTTCTCCACATATACCTTTTTGACCCTTTTACATAGCATATAACCATTATAATGTTTTTTCTTTTATTCTAACAGGGAGCTTTTACTTTCCGAGGACAAATGATTGACATGCCTTTATTGCTTCAAGCCAAGAACACTCTCAGAATTGTCCAAAATGTTAAGAAGACAGACATTGCATCTTGATCAATAGATATACTTTATTTATTTTTTTTACAATAAAACAGATTGTCACAGATTATCTTCTTATTCTTCTTCTGCGTTCATTCTTTTACTCCTGATGGATCTCTCTTGTAACAGGATAATGGTCCTACTAGATTTCCTGCAGGATGCAGTCTAGAGAATGGAAATGGGTTGTGTCACCGTTTTATTTGGGTCAATGGCTCGACATATCTGACTTCGGTAGACATACAAATTATGAAAGTGATATTATGTTTTGTAAAGATCACAGGCTATTGTAATGATCTCTCTCAGTGCATACTGCCATCTTCACCAGGCTGCACATCTGGCACCCTGTCATCACCAGGCTGCACATCTGGCACCTTGTAGCGTGTTGTGGTTGTATTCTGTTCTGGTGGTTGTTAAATTGTACATGTTGAGTGCGAAAAAAGAAGATGGTACTGTGGTCCTTCCATTCCATTGAGGATTATGTTGTCTTTGGCTGGTCATATATTTGTAGATTTCTCTCACAGCATTTCCCATGGCCATCTGTTCAGCGAAGTCTTTGTTCACAGAAACAATAAGTAACCTACTTTTACAAGGTGCAATATCATACGTATCTGGACATTTCAAACAAGGCTGTATACAAAGTACTGTGTCCGTGCAGATTATCTCTCTCTCTCATCATTCTCTTGTGTGTGCCATGAGTTGTTACTTGTATGTTCTGTGAACTATCACTTTTCTGATCCGTGAACTATCATGGTTGTCTATTCTGTGAACTATCACTTTTCTGATCAGTGAACTATCATGGTTGTCTGTTCTGTGATCTGTTACTTGTCTGTTCTGTGATCTGTAACTTGTCTGTTCTGTGATCTGTTACTTGTCTGTTCTGTGATCTGTTACTTGTCTGTTCTGTGATCTGTTACTTGTCTGTTCTGTGAACTGTTACTTCTCTGTTCTGGGATCTGTAACTTGTCTGTTCTGTGATCTGTTACTTGTCTGTTCTGTGATCTGTTACTTGTCTGTTCTGTGATCTGTTACTTGTCTGTTCTGTGAACTGTTACTTCTCTGTTCTGTGATCTGTTACTTGTCTGTTCTGTGATCTGTTACTTGTCTGTTCTGTGATCTGTTACTTGTCTGTTCTGTGATCTGTTACTTGTCTGTTCTGTGATCTGTAACTTGTCTGTTCTGTGATCTGTTACTTGTCTGTTCTGGGATCTGTTACTTGTCTGTTCTGTGAACTGTTACTTGTCTATTCTGTGAACTGTTACTTGTCTATTCTGTGATCTGTTACTTGTCTGTTCTGTGATCTGTTACTTGTCTGTTCTGTGATCTGTTACTTGTCTGTTCTGTGATCTGTTACTTGTCTATTCTGTGATCTGTTACTTGTCTGTTCTGTGATCTGTTACTTGTCTGTTCTGTGATCTGTTACTTGTCTGTTCTGTGATCTGTTACTTGTCTGTTCTGTGATCTGTTACTTGTCTGTTCTGTGATCTGTTACTTGTCTGTTCTGTGATCTGTTACTTGTCTGTTCTGTGATCTGTTACTTGTCTGTTCTGTGATCTGTTACTTGTCTGTTCTGTGATCTGTTACTTGTCTGTTCTGTGATCTGTAACTTGTCTGTTCTGTGATCTGTTACTTGTCTGTTCTGTCATCTGTTACTTGTCTGTTCTGTGATCTGTAACTTGTCTGTTCTGTGATCTGTTACTTGTCTGTTCTGTGATCTGTTACTTGTCTGTTCTGTGATCTGTTACTTGTCTGTTCTGTGATCTGTTACTTGTCTGTTCTGTGATCTGTTACTTGTCTGTTCTGTGATCTGTAACTTGTCTGTTCTGTGATCTGTTACTTGTCTGTTCTGTGATCTGTTACTTGTCTGTTCTGTGATCTGTTACTTGTCTGTTCTGTGATCTGTTACTTGTCTGTTCTGTGATCTGTTACTTGTCTGTTCTGTGATCTGTTACTTGTCTGTTCTGTGATCTGTTACTTGTCTGTTCTGTGATCTGTTACTTGTCTGTTCTGTGATCTGTTACTTGTCTGTTCTGTGATCTGTTACTTGTCTGTTCTGTGATCTGTTACTTGTCTGTTCTGTGAACTGTTACTTGTCTATTCTGTGATCTGTTACTTGTCTGTTCTGTGATCTGTTACTTGTCTGTTCTGTGATCTGTTACTTGTCTGTTCTGTGATCTGTTACTTGTCTGTTCTGTGATCTGTTACTTGTCTGTTCTGTGATCTGTTACTTGTCTGTTCTGTGATCTGTTACTTGTCTGTTCTGTGATCTGTAACTTGTCTGTTCTGTGATCTGTTACTTGTCTGTTCTGTCATCTGTTACTTGTCTGTTCTGTGATCTGTTACTTGTCTATTCTGTGATCTGTTACTTGTCTGTTCTGTCATCTGTTACTTGTCTGTTCTGTGATCTGTTACTTGTCTGTTCTGTGATCTGTTACTTGTCTGTTCTGTGATCTGTTACTTGTCTATTCTGTGATCTGTAACTTGTCTATTCTGTGATCTGTTACTTGTCTATTCTGTGATCTGTTACTTGTCTGTTCTGTGATCTGTTACTTGTCTATTCTGTGATCTGTTACTTGTCTGTTCTGTGATCTGTTACTTGTCTGTTCTGTGATCTGTAACTTGTCTGTTCTGTGATCTGTTACTTGTCTGTTCTGTCATCTGTTACTTGTCTGTTCTGTGATCTGTTACTTGTCTATTCTGTGATCTGTTACTTGTCTGTTCTGTCATCTGTTACTTGTCTGTTCTGTGATCTGTAACTTGTCTGTTCTGTGATCTGTTACTTGTCTGTTCTGTCATCTGTTACTTGTCTGTTCTGTCATCTGTTACTTGTCTATTCTGTGATCTGTTACTTGTCTGTTCTGTCATCTGTTACTTGTCTGTTCTGTCATCTGTTACTTGTCTGTTCTGTGATCTGTTACTTGTCTATTCTGTGATCTGTTACTTGTCTGTTCTGTGATCTGTTACTTGTCTGTTCTGTGATCTGTTACTTGTCTGTTCTGTGATCTGTTACTTGTCTGTTCTGTGATCTGTTACTTCTCTGTTCTGTGATCTGTTACTTGTCTGTTCTGTGATCTGTTACTTGTCTGTTCTGTGATCTGTAACTTGTCTGTTCTGTGATCTGTTACTTGTCTGTTCTGTCATCTGTTACTTGTCTGTTCTGTGATCTGTTACTTGTCTGTTCTGTGATCTGTTACTTGTCTGTTCTGTGATCTGTTACTTGTCTGTTCTGTGATCTGTTACTTGTCTGTTCTGTGATCTGTTACTTGTCTGTTCTGTGAACTGTTACTTGTCTATTCTGTGAACTGTTACTTGTCTGTTCTGTGATCTGTTACTTGTCTGTTCTGTGATCTGTTACTTGTCTGTTCTGTGATCTGTTACTTGTCTGTTCTGTGAACTGTTACTTGTCTATTCTGTGATCTGTTACTTGTCTGTTCTGTGATCTGTTACTTGTCTGTTCTGTGATCTGTTACTTGTCTGTTCTGTGATCTGTAACTTGTCTGTTCTGTGATCTGTTACTTGTCTGTTCTGTGATCTGTTACTTGTCTGTTCTGTGATCTGTTACTTGTCTGTTCTGGGATCTGTTACTTGTCTGTTCTGTGAACTGTCACATTCTGCACCATGAGTTATACATGAAATTTTCTTTGCATGCTAATGTTGGTCTACTTTGAGAGAAGATTGTGAACTTTCTAAGATCTGTATATCATCGAAGGACAAGTTTCTCACTAGCTCAGAATTAGTTGACTTTGGTTGAGTCTCCTGTTTGAAAACAAATATAAATGGTATTATTATTATTTTATTGCTGTTGAAGATTAATGATATAAAGTCGCTTACTTGTTGCTCTGATTTGGAAAAGTGTTGTTAAACAGGGAAATTTGTTATAAAAAGATGCGCTATAGAGGGATTCCACTGTACTTATTTCTTCTTCTTCTTCTACATTCACTTTCAAAGACAAACACAAATTTTCACTGGTATTTCCAATGGGAAGTGTTCATACTTATTTACCTATCCAATCCCTGGGGTTGCAAGCTTTCACTCTTTCTTCCCTGTGCCAGGTGGTGATTATCATAAAGCCGGTACAGTGGTATAGTGGATAATGAGTCCATCTCACAAACACGACTTGGTCGAAATGCTCATGGTTCAAAGCCGATCATTCATATAGTACGGGTGATGCAAAAGGTGACAGAAAAAAGAAACAGAGGAGGCCACAGAAAAAAAAAACTATGGACAGACATATGAAAGACTTTATGGCTCAAGTGTTTCCCACACTCATCCACATTTCTGAGGATAGAAATTGCTGAAGGACTCTGTGTGTTGGCTCATACAATATAGTACTCCCATGATCATGACATGGTTTTATGGATGGATAAACTATACTCCCAAGACCATGACTGGTTATCTGGTTATATGACATGGTTTTATGGATGGATAAATTATGATTACGGGCATAAAGGATTTATCTAGACTTTAGTAATCATACATTCAATATCATTCGTAACCTTCAGACATGTTTAGGTCAAAGGGCATGAACCAACCAACCAACTTTCAGACATTAAACAGACATCATACCAAATATTCCAGATGTTTTTGTTCCCTAATCAAAGCTAATCTGATCAGCTGTAATGCCATCTTCTTGGCCATTTCTTCATTCTCCTCTGACAAAATTTCTCCTTGGAACAGTGTCTCCCATAAGGATCTATTTAATCATAGAAGCAGAACTTTGTTAGCATTTTCATTACAGTGTCTTCATAGTTAGAAATGTATTTATGGTAAATAATAACTGAAGCCCTGTTGAAGTCTGATGTACTGGGCCATTGACACAAATAAAACAGTAAGACAATGCATATTTGTTTCCTGGACTGCATCATTCTGGAAATCTAGTAGAACCATTGTTCTTCTGCAAGAGAATTGCTGTGGGAGTTTCTTCTTCTTCAGCATTCATTCTCAAACTCCCCCGCATCTCCATTGTTGCAGGATCATTGTCCTACTAGACTTCCAGCAGGATGTAGTCCAGAGAATGGAAATGCGCTGCGTCACTGTTTTATTTGCGCCAATGGCCGGACACATCCGTCTTCGGCGGAGCAGTGGGAGTTTGAGAACAAACACTAAACAAAAATTATTGATGTAGATCCTGTGTATTCAAAAAAATTACACTGCAACAGAGGGCAACATTAAATAACATTGAGAAATTATTCTTTACACTGCAACAGAGGGCAACATTAAATAACATTGAGAAATTATTCGGTGATAATGGAAGTACATAGATTTTTCTTGATCTTCTGTGCTCGTTCTCAAACTCCTGCAGGTTAGCAGAATGTAGCATGGAGAACGGAATACATTGTGTCATGGTTTACAACTTCATTGCGATATCTCTGCCGTTTTATAAGTTACATCCAATTTCAGCACTGCTTTTTCGTCACAATTGCCTATGAGATGAGAGAGACAACTCCACCCCAAAATCTCCATAGTCACCTCTTATGATATGCATGGCACCTCACTGTGTTGCTCTTCTTTGTTCCTCTTGTAGGTCTGGCATCACACTGAAAACCTTTTTTTCATAAAGACCTTTTGGTCAAAACATCAATTCTGTTGTGTGAACTGTTAACTATACTTCTTCATGTGATTCAGCCTGCACTATGAACAGTAAACCTGATTACTTCTTATTCTATCTTCCTACCTATTGGTATACAATTTTACTGCAGTTCTACCCATTATTAATTTGTCCTGAATAGATAATTGCAACCAACAACGGCATCATATTACGCATGCAGAAGATATCACAGTCCAACCACCATGCAACAGCAAATCTCAAGTAGATACTTATACAGTAAGGCTTTCCTGTACTTTTGTGGAAACCCACAGCACTTCATCCTAACAATTACTTTTACCCCTCTGAATAGCAAAGAAGCAACCAATTCAAAGGGAATGAGCCCATGGACAACTGGACCAGAAACCAACCGCCTCTGAGTAGGAGACTTTGTCAAAACAATGCACAACTCTAAAAGTGGGAGTCTTCTATACATGAAATGGGAGAAACCTCCCATTGCATAAGAGCTCTATTTCTCATTTCCTGTGGATCCCAACAAACAAACAGTACCATATTACCTAATTCCTGAAAATCTTTTTTTTTCTTTTATTAAGATTAACTTATCTCAAATTATTTATGTTATGTTCACCAATATATCTCAAGTTGTTGTTTGTCTATCACATGATGATGATGACTATTTGTTACATCCACTTTTGAAATTCAGTTAGTTAAGTCCTATATTATTAGTTCGTAGATGCAAATGTCCTTGGACAGTTCAGGCATGGGATGTCCACTGTAGATGGTTTTTGATCTACCAGTGACTTTCTAGTTTCTCTTTGCTGTTGAGCTGCTTCATTTCTACTTTTTTTTACAAGATGCTGTGCCTTTTTTGACTGTAGAGAGAATCATGTAGGTCTATTTTGTGCAAGTTCTTCCTATGTATTTTGGTCTATTTCAAAGGCTTTCAATGAGGTCTTTAATGAGTCCTCGTAGCTCTTCTATTAGCTACCTTGAGAATGTATGCCCTTTTTCAACTCACCATAGAGAAGTATTTTTGGCAGGTGATGATCTGGCATACCTACCAGATGACCTGCCCAACACATCTGTGTCTGCATCAGAATAGTGTCAATTCTAGGGATATCAGATCTATCAGAGATGTTTTGTATCCTAAATTATATATGTCATGTTGACCAGCATATCCCGTCATTTATGTTGTCCTTCAGTGTATGACACATTATTTATGTTATGTCCACCTATTATTTTTAACAAAATAACAAGCACAAAGAATGCAGATGGCCAGCTTGAAGACAAACACATTGAGACCAATGATTGCAAATACTTACAACTGTTCCTTCTGCAGAGAAAATATTTTCAGTGCTGTCATCAATGACCATGATGCACCATCAACAGCACATACCAGATTTCTGTTTGAAAACAACCAAATTGTTAATATTTCAGTTTTATTTTATTAGCAAATAAAACTTTTTTTATTTCAAAACATCTCAATAGTCATCATTGTCACTAATATTGCCTTTGCCACAATGATAGTTTAGCTATTCTTCTTCTTCATCGTTCTTCAGTCAGATATCAGGTTACAACACCAATAGCTTCAATGAATTGTGTGATTCGCTTCAGGTCATCCATGGAACCCTTCAAGTCTGGAAGCAGAGCCGTCTCAGTAGGCCATATTTTCTCCCTCTCTTCTTGGTAGAGTTGACAGGCATGAAGAATGTGTTCTGCAGTCTCTGGGCTCAGTCCACAGTTGCACATATCTGTCTCACCAATCTTCATCTTTCTGAACATGTGACTTCTCAGTCTGTTGTGACCAGCTCGTAGTCTGAAAATGATGGTTTGTTCCTTGCGTGACATTTGGTGGTAGGGGTCATTTGGTTCTGCAGTTGGGTGCATTTGCTTCCAGTTTAGCTATTGATTAGGATGAATCTTGAAATTTAACCAATTTGGCATGAGTTTATATAGATTCTGCAATGGGGTATGCATGTTATTTGGTTATGTTATTGCCTGCCAAAAGTAGACTTTAATGGAGAAATGGAAGAATGTTAGATCACAAACTTTCATAAGTTTACTTACTGCTAGACTGATTAATTTATTCTTATGTATTTTCTGCATTAATTCTCTAACTCCTGCTGATTCACTGGATGTAGCCCAGAGAACAGAATGCGTTCTTATGGTTTACAACTTTACTGTGATATCATTGTCTTTTGACCTGACACATCAGACTTCAGCATGAATTCTCTGTCACTTTGACCCTATATGGGATGGGACAGCCAACTCCACCCCTAACCTCTTGAGTTGCCTATTATGACATGCATGGAAGGTAAATAGTGTTGCTATTCTTTGCTCGCCATTTGGGCCCCAGCAACACACTGGTGAGTTGTAATATTAATGTGGGGGAAGCATGTGTATAAATGGCTAGAACTCTGGTTTCAGAACCATAAGGTTCCAGATTCAAACAACGGTTGGGACTGGATTTTTATCTTTTTAGGAATAAAATTTAAAATTCACCCTGCACACATCATGACGACCACTATGTCAAACCAGCCTTTATTTCTGCTGCCTACATAAAGCCTTCCTATAAATAACCAAATGGTCAGAGGGTCTCAGTTGTTTCCAAGCCTTGCTAGGTTGTCACATTAATATTTTCTCACGTCCCCATCTGTCTCTGTTCCCTTCAGTCTTGCCTGTTGTGACTATGTTCTTAAAACCTGCCTGTCTGATAAAGTGACAAAAGGGGTATTTTTCTTATCTTTTTCTTTTATTATTCTTGCACTCATCTATAGTGCCTCTAATTTCCCACTTTCGGTTTGTTTATAATGAATGCACGCATTTTCTCTTTAACTAGATGCGTTGCCATCCCTGCGCTATGGAGACGGGGCTTGATGAAATCTAGTCATCTATTTGGTTTTTTATTTTGTTGTTTTCTGTTGTTTGTCTCTTGAAAAAGGTTCAATTTGAGCCGATACGTGGAGAATTGTCCTGTTTAGTTTTATTGTATGTTTTTTTTATATATACTTTTTTAAATATATTGTTTTTATTAATAGGCAAGGTAAGTGTTTTAGTAACCTGTTTAATTCATTTTGCTTGACTATAAAGCCTTCCTGCATTCCTTAACAGGAAAATATGCAGTAACAAAAGTTTATTAATGCAATATCCACTGGCCTACATTTCTTCATCATCCATGGCGCTCATATACCAGAAAACAAAATTAGGAAATCGTGACAATGATGATTTTTTACAAGTTGTCCATCTATTCCCTCAACTTTTCTTTGTCACCTTCTATGACATGCCTGGAAAGAAGACAGTAGCCATATTCTTTGCTCTCTGAACTAGACGTTTAGGCAGGAGCAGGGGCATAAGGACAGGGTAGATTGGAGAGAATTTGTCAGTGATCTATACTCATATGAGGGCCACAAACTGCATTGAATGGATATATAACTAGACCGCCTTTGTGTTGCCGTGCCCTGAAAGGAGATTTTCTGTTTACCTTCCACACATATTGTAAGCGGCGTCTAAGGAGATTTTGGGGTGGAGTTGGTTGTCCCATCCCATATAGGGTCAAAGTGACACAGAAACCATGCTGAAGTCAGATGTGTTAGGCCCAATTGTGCGGTTATCACAGATAAGATGTAACCATGACACAAAGCATTCCATTCTCTGGATTACATTCCACTGATCTGTAGGAGTTTGAGAAAACAAAGAACATAACCAGACATGATTATACAAACTATCAGATATAAACAGGGATAAATTAACTTGCATTTGACTTGCTGTGTAGACATGTCAAACTCCAAACGAGAAGAAGAAGAAGAACTTGCATGATTATACTGATAAATAACAATGATGAGGTTATATTTACTTATCAAGCTGAGTATCCCTAATGATGCTCAATTTGTCATTCACAAGCTGAGTATGATCACGAATGCAGGTTGAGATCTCTTCTGTTGAAGGCAATATAAATTAACAATATATCAATCATTTGCAATTACTACTAAACTTATGTAACACATTGTGCAGTGGTGCCAGAACAAATTTTGAAGTGTCTTCTCAAACTCCCACTGGGTATCTCTTGTATCAGGATAATGGTCCTACTAGAATTTCAGCAGGGTGTAGTCCAGAGAATGATGATGTGTTGTGTTGCCATTTCTTCTTCTTTTGTGTTTGTTCTCAAACTCCTACAGATTACCAGGATGTAGCCCGGAATGTGTAGTGTCATGGTTCACAGCATTGCTGATATATCTGTGCCTTTCGGCCTGACACATCTGATGTCAGCATGAATTTGGGTCACTTTGACCCTATATGGGATGGGACAGCCAATACCACCCCATAACCTCCTTAGTCACCTTTTATGCCATTTATGAAAGGTAAAGAGTGTTGCTATTCTTTGCTCTCCTCTCGGGACCAGGCAACTCACATGCGATTTGCTGTTTTATTTGTGCCAATGGCCTGACACATTTGAGATATTAACAATGAAAAGAGAGGAATAATGAATATTCACCCTCAAGGAGCAATGGCCCAATGATGTAATGGTCCGATGATGTAATGGTCCAATGATGTAATGCTTCCATGCTTCTGCAACATATCAAATTGATTATAGATAGATAGATTTTGCCAAGTCAACTACAGCTGATATAAGCTTACTTCAGATTGTCTGTCAAAAAACAAATAAGGTTGCTCACACACACACACGTGAGCGCACACACATCCACGAGATATATAATTTAACACACTACATATGAAAGGTCTGAAGGACTCACCAACCACTATGGAATAGTAAACCTCTAGTAGAGTAGATGACATCACATATAACGTGAGGTATTCCTCTTGTAGAAGTTCCCAACGGCATGTTCCCTCTAAGTGAGAAACATATTCTCAAAGATTTGCACAACTCTGAGAGTTAAGAGTCTTCTTGGTATGAAATAAAACTCTAGAGAATACCCCCCCTCGCCTCGACTTCTTCCACTGGAGAAAAGACTACAAGTATGTTATTGCTCATAATTCATGGATATAAAACAAACAAAGAAATAAACAATACACTGGCAAGAAATGCTTCCTTGGTAATGAGCTACAAATGATTCATGCATAATGAGACACTCAAACAGTGTTATAACCATTCAAGAAGCTTGGTGCCTAAACAACAAGGTAGCAGAGATTGATCAGCTATATACAGAGACATGTTTGTTTATTTAAATCCACAGCAATTATGAGCAATATAGCCCTTATATCTTCGTGCAATAGTTGGGGTGTGTCTAGAGTGCAGTTCATTTCAGAGAGCGAAATGCATTATGTCATTTAGCATGGCTGTGATATCCCTATGACTCAACATATATCATGTTAGCATGGCTGTGATATCCCAATGACTCAACATATATCATGTTAGCATGGCTGTGATATCCCAATGACTCAACATATATCATGTTAGCATGGCTGTGATATCCCTATGACTTGAACATATATCATGTTAGCGTGAAATTTTCATTAAATACATTTCAACCAGTCAGCCATTTGCCCATCTGTTCAGCAAAATTTCCCTGGTGTTTCTGAGAATCTGTTTGACGGTTCCCATACCACAAGATCTTTGCTTTACCTGTTATAACATATATTTGGTCCAAATGTTATTATTCTGGTTTTCCTCTCAATCTCTAAAACATATTTTACAACAAAAGTTACTGACAGGAAAACTATTATTTCTACTCACCCAGAGTGAATGTATATGAGTTATAGATGTTGCAGGGTAGGGCGAATCCATAATTGATAAGTAGCATGACATTGTCATGGGCTCCATAGCATATAAACACCTGGTCATGTTTCTTATATGTGTCCAGAGATACAATGTCATAGCAGCTGGATCTGGAGTTGATTCCTGCAGACATCTAATCACATACAAGATTGCAGCAATGATAGTAAAATTCTAATAATTAAAACTGAAATGGGTTACTGCAGTCATGGAAACCTGTTTAGGTTATTCAGGTCACATTCTTTCCAGAACATTCTTCTTTATCACAGTCTCCATCATGGCCAACTCCTTGAAGTGGAGGTGGTGCTTAGTCCAGCCATCAGAGGTTGGAAACTAAGATTTGTCGGGCCAACCCAAAAATATTTGGATTTCAAGTGATGATGTCAGAAAACAACAGTGCTTTCAATAATGACAGTGGAGATTACTAACTTGCTGAAAATTTTGACAGTGGAGATTACTAACTTGTTGAAAATTTTGACAGTGGAGATTACTAACTTGTTGAAAATTTTGACAGTGGAGATTACTAACTTGTTGAAAATCGAAAAAGAAATAGACCTAATATTATTGGAAAGGAAAAAATAACAGCTAAAACATTCTAACAATTTTCCCACTGATATTGTTTCTGAAGAATCAGATAGGGCTAGTGACAGCAATGATAAACTTGCACTATGCTATACAGAAAATAGGGTTATGACTAATTTCTTAAATTACTATTAATTTCTTACTATTAAATTACTATCATAATATTGAGTGGAATAAAGTTCAACTTTGGAAATCAAATACTTGAGAATATTTTGTAAAGTTTTACAATATTTGTTCAGTTCTGAAATTTGACATGAAACACAAAAAATGTCATAAAACACTAGTCAGTTGATAGATTTACTTTAAATAAACTAATTATGATCAGGAAATGAACAGAAGGCATCAACTTTAGTAAGATTGGATGGCAGCATTTCAAAACAAGTAAAATTGAAGGTGAGTAGAACACAATGCATGCCAAAAAAATATATGTTCGTCATCCCTGTTCACAAACATCCATGTTTGTAGTGTAATTTTTGTATTTTATTGTTACAATTCTTAATTTATATATTGTGTCTGGATTCCACATTCAATTATCTTTCTTTTGATACCTATCTTTCTTTCTTTATGTGACCTTCCATAGCTAATACTTTGTCTTCAGGAATTTGCGCCTAAATCATGTTGCAGTCCAAAAATAAAGCCTAAAATTAATTACGTTCAAACCCCGGGACGTATTCCATCCTGAAAGAGTTAACACGAAGATAAACACAGAAATAAACTGAGGTACTGTCAATTGCAAAAACAGAAATAAACACGACTATTCTAATCAATGATCAACAACTTAAACAGGTGAAAGAATTCACTTATCTTGGAAACATCATATCACTGAATGGGAAATACACCAAATACATCCAACATAGATACAACATAGCACACCGGATCCTGGGGCAGATCTCTCCTATTTTCAAAAACAAATATCTGAACATGAACACCAAAACTGTGCTATATAAAACAATCATCATACCATCACAATACGCACAAAATATCAAAAGACGACAAATATTTACCTTTTAATGTTTTTTGTGTATCTTGATAAAGACCTTTTGGTTGAAATGTTGATTATGTTGTGTATTGTTTTTTGTATGGTTTTGCTTGTTTTCCGTTGTGTGTATTATTTCACATGAGCTTCCGATAGTGACATTGTGTTAGTTGTCGTGCAGTAAAACTTCACTTGTTTTCTATGTAAGTACTAAACCATGACACAAGACATTTTGTTTTCGGAACTATATCCTGCTGATCTGCAGGAGTTTGAGAATTAATACAAAAGAAGAAGTTATCTTTCTGTCGTTCCTCTAGATGAGTACGCTGCTATCCAATTTCCAACTTCCTTTTTCTTTTCATCCCCCCCCCCCCTCCTGGCATAAAAAAATGTGGCCACCTGAAGGAGACTGGCTCATATGCTCATGCAAGTGACAGAACACTCATCTTTTTACCTGAGAGGAATAATGGTGATTTAAAAGATCCAAAAATGGAGCAAGTGCTACGTGGCTCTCTTCTGGGTCGAGAATTAGTAATGGATGAGGAGATGTTTGAAAGTAAACAGATCGGGTGTTGACGGTTGACCACGCCCATCTCACATCGGACTCACTGCACATGTGCTCCATAGATGGCATATTGTTCTGGAGAAAGTTTTTAATTTTGTCAAAGGCCTTGTTGAATCTGAAACGCAATGTAAGGGAAATAATTCAAAGAAAATTGACTTAATTTGAATACATTTACGGGAATTATAGTCCAATGAGATATCTATGTTAAGTAGACATGATAGAGGAGGTGTAGTTATCTAGTTATTAGTGCAATGGATTACTGGTATGATAGTCATGGTTCAATTCTCAATTAAGTGCATTGAGTATGAGCGACAATGTGTTTTACGTACCGGTAAGTATTATTAAGTCAGGAAATAATTTTCTTTGGTTTTAACATTAATTATCTTTACAGATTCTTCTTCTTCTGCATTCAGATTCTTTTGATCTCACTAGATCTTCAGGTCACTCACCAGGATGAAGCTCCCAGTCTTCTCCAGGTCAGAGTAAGTTTTACTGCAAATGTTTTGCCTCAGTTCAGTCAAGTGTGGCCATGTCTTACCTATGTCTTTCAAAGAACAATAAGTTCCTTGAAATCTGGACAGTCTTGAAGTATGCATTCAGGGGAATATATAATAGCCAAAAAAGCCGGATAAGATCTAACATTCTGATATGGGCTACAGTAACACAAAGTGATAATAATGAATAAGTAAAGTGTTACAAATACCTGCCACTACTAATATAAATATGATAAAAATAATTATAATAAAATAAAAAATACAGACGACAGCAGTCCAAACAAATACCGAAAATATAATAATTTAAAAATATTTTTTTAAATAAATAAATAAACAGTCCTTGTAGTAGCCTGCCGAAGGACTGACAGATAAATAAACAGTCCTTACAGCAGCCTGCCGAAGGACTGACAGAACAACAATACTTCATATGTGGCATGTTCTGAGAATATCTATTGAAGAATTATAACAATATATGTCCTACCTATCTTCTGCTAGCACTGCAGAACTTCTAACATGAGGGGTCAGTGAGTTGATTTCCTTCTCAGAAAAATACAAAGTTGTGCTGTATGTTTGAGGAAGTGAGTTCATATAAGGAAACCATGGTGACTTCTCTCCTTGGTAACGTTCTATCAACAAAAATATAGTCAGCAACTGTTGTGGTGTGAAATGCTTGTTTGCCCTAAGAACAGGAGAAAGTGTCCACAAAAAATTTACTTTACCAAAAATTATTAACATGTAACACATTTCATCCTTTTCTTTTGTTCGCCAGAAATATGCCTATATCTATAGTATATCAGATATAGGCACATTTTCAAAAGCATTGTTGTGTGGTATACTGGTTGCTATCATGCTCCACTTTTTGGGGGGTTTTTGTCTTAAGCATCTTTACTTGCTAGGGCAGAGATTGTGATCATGCTCGTGTGTAGGAGGACCTGGGATCAGACCAGACTTATTGTTTAGCCACTTGTGGTATACTTTAGCCTCATTGTTTTCGGCAAGGATCTGGTCTCAATGAGGGCATTCATGTTGAATTAATTACTCTGCACTAATTCTCAAACTCCTGCAGATTAGCAGGATGTAGTCCAGAGAATGGAATACATTGTGTCATTAATTACTTCTTAACTGTGATATCTGTGTCTTTTGGCCCAGCACATTCAACATGAGCATGCTTTCTGGTCACTTTTAACCTCTATAACAGAGGGGTCAGCACCCTAGAAACACTGGTAATCTACTTTTACGATCTCACATTGTGAGCAATGTACTCTTTCTGAAATAACCACAATGGCTATATATATTTATACTTCAAACAATGGTAAAATATTTATCTAAGCAGGGTCCAATATATGTCTTCAGTAAGGGCGAGGTGGATCAGTTTAGTTAGTTTGTTCCTTTCATACCACAGGCAGCACATACGGCAGAGGTTTTGATTTTCCATGTGTTGCAGTCTGCTGCCTGTACTTTTAGTTCGTGTATGGAGTTGCAACCTATTATTTCTCCTTTTTTAAGAATGGTGCTTTTTATAGTAATTTTGGGTCGCCCTCTTTTTTTTTATCTCATGTATTCTCATAAGGACTTTCTAGTTCAATCTGTTTTTATCTAGTCTTAGAATATATCCCAGGTATTTCCATCTTCATTTCCTTATAACATTTGAAACATATTCTTGGTGTGTTTTATTTGTATTTCTTACGGTTGCTATTTGTGAAAAAAAATGGTTCGGTGGATTACCTAAATAAAAAGGGGATTACCGATTTTTGTGTATCGTTCCTTCTTTTTTTCTGAAGAAAATTGATGACCTTTTTTACAGAAAATCATTGGGGAAGGAGGGGGGGGGGTGTGAAGTTTTTCCCCATTATTTGGTTAAGTTTCTAGTACTAAAAGTCTTTCTGATTTCTTGGGGGGGGGGGGGAAGAGTTGTTCAGACCATGTGCTATCTTGTGCTGGTATTTAAGGCAATATACAGGGCAGTAGTTAAGTCTACGGTAAGATTTACCTGGAAAAAAAATCAAACCCTTTTCGTAGACCTTTTGAGATCATGGATACGGTTAAATGATTGCATTAAAAAAACTTTTCGAAATAATGTTGCCGTTCTACTAAATCTATTCTCCATAGATCGTGATCAACATGTTGCCGACCCCTGCTCTATAAGATAGGACAGCCAACCCCCACCTCTAGAACCTCTTTAGTCATCTTTTACAGCATGCATAGAATGTTACAGTGTTGCCACTCTTTATTCCCTTTTTGGGTCCCAGCAACACATGGGCAAATAAATCTCTAAGTTCCTATGAAAATACCATGGACAGAAGAAAACTGATTGTGTATTCAAATGTTTAATAAGTGAGACTGAAACATCAACAGCACAGATCAAATACTCACTTCAACAGCACATATCAAATACTCATTTCAGCAGAACAGATAAAATACTCAACTCAACAGTACGGATCAAATACTCAACTCAACAGCACAGATCAAATACTCAACTCAACAGCACAGATCAAATACTCAACTCAACAGCACAGATCAAATACTCAACTCAACAGCACAGATCAAATACTCAACTCAACAGCACAGATCAAATACTCAACTCAACAGCACAGATCAAATACTCAACAGCACAGATCAAATACTCAACTCAACAGCACAGATCAAATACTCAACTCAACAGCACAGATCAAATACTCAACTCAACAGCACAGATCAAATACTCAACTCAACAGCACAGATCAAATACTCAACTCAACAGCACAGATCAAATACTCAACTCAACAGCACAGATCAAATACTCAACAGCACAGATCAAATACTCAACTCAACAGCACAGATCAAATAATTAACTCAACAGCACAAATCAAATACTCAACAGAACAGATCAAATACTCAACTCAACAGCACAGATCAAATACTCAACTCAACAGCACAGATCAAATACTCAACTCAACAGCACAGATCAAATACTCAACTCAACAGCACAGATCAAATACTCAACTCAACAGCACAGATCAAATACTCAACAGCACAGATCAAATACTCAACTCAACAGCACAGATCAAATACTCAACTCAACAGCACAGATCAAATACTCAACAGAACAGATCACATACTCAACAGCACAGATCAAATACTCAACTCAACAGCACAGATCAAATACTCAACTCAACAGCACAGATCAAATACTCAACTCAACAGCACAGATCAAATACTCAACTCAACAGCACAGATCAAATACTCAACTCAACAGCACAGATCAAATACTCAACAGCACAGATCAAATACTCAACTCAACAGCACAGATCAAATAATTAACTCAACAGCACAAATCAAATACTCAACAGAACAGATCAAATACTCAACTCAACAGCACAGATCAAATACTCAACTCAACAGCACAGATCAAATACTCAACTCAACAGCACAGATCAAATACTCAACTCAACAGCACAGATCAAATACTCAACAGCACAGATCAAATACTCAACTCAACAGCACAGATCAAATACTCAACTCAACAGCACAGATCAAATACTCAACAGAACAGATCACATACTCAACAGCACAGATCAAATACTCAACTCAACAGCACAGATCAAATACTCAACTCAACAGCACAGATCAAATACTCAACTCAACAGCACAGATCAAATACTCAACAGCACAGATCAAATACTCAACAGCACAGATCAAATACTCAACAGCACAGATCAAATACTCAACAGCACAGATCAAATACTCAACAGCACAGATCTAATACTCAAATCAGCAGCACAGATCAAATACTCAACAGCACAGATCAAATACTCAACAGCACAGATCAAATACTCTACTCAACAGCACAGATCAAATACTCAACAGCACAGATCAAATACTTAACAGCACAGATCAAATACTCAACAGCACAGATCAAATACTCAACAGCACAGATCAAATACTCAACTCAACAGCACAGATCAAATACTCAACTCAACAGCACAGATCAAATACTCAACTCAACAGCACAGATCAAATACTCAACAGCACAGATCAAATACTCAACTCAACAGCACAGATCAAATACTCAACTCAACAGCACAGATCAAATACTCAACAGAACAGATCACATACTCAACAGCACAGATCAAATACTCAACTCAACAGCACAGATCAAATACTCAACTCAACAGCACAGATCAAATACTCAACTCAACAGCACAGATAAAATACTCAACTCAACAGCACAGATCAAATACTCAACTCAACAGCACAGATCAAATACTCAACAGCACAGATCAAATACTCAACTCAACAGCACAGATCAAATAATTAACTCAACAGCACAAATCAAATACTCAACAGAACAGATCAAATACTCAACTCAACAGCACAGATCAAATACTCAACTCAACAGCACAGATCAAATACTCAACTCAACAGCACAGATCAAATACTCAACTCAACAGCACAGATCAAATACTCAACTCAACAGCACAGATCAAATACTCAACAGCACAGATCAAATACTCAACTCAACAGCACAGATCAAATACTCAACTCAACAGCACAGATCAAATACTCAACAGAACAGATCACATACTCAACAGCACAGATCAAATACTCAACTCAACAGCACAGATCAAATACTCAACTCAACAGCACAGATCAAATACTCAACTCAACAGCACAGATCAAATACTCAACTCAACAGCACAGATCAAATACTCAACAGCACAGATCAAATACTCAACAGCACAGATCAAATACTCAACAGCACAGATCAAATACTCAACAGCACAGATCAAATACTCAACAGCACAGATCTAATACTCAAATCAGCAGCACAGATCAAATACTCAACAGCACAGATCAAATACTCAACAGCACAGATCAAATACTCTACTCAACAGCACAGATCAAATACTCAACAGCACAGATCAAATACTTAACAGCACAGATCAAATACTCAACAGCACAGATCAAATACTCAACAGCACAGATCAAATACTCAACTCAACAGCACAGATCAAATACTTAACAGCACAGATCAAATACTCAACTCAACAGCACAGATCAAATACTCAACTCAACAGCACAGATCAAATACTAAACTCAACAGCACAGAACAAATACTGACTTGAACAGCACAAATAAAATACTCACTTCAACAACACAGATCCAACATGACTATCAAAGACTGTTGAGGTAGTTATCAATAGTTCCAGTGGTAAAGAGACAATAGTATCTCCAGGATTGATGTTCTTGGTGGCTCTCAAGCCCCTTCCAGTATCTAAGTCAAGAATGGAATCAGGGCAAACAGTTACCAACATATACATACAAGGTGGACTATGTTACTCAAAGCAAGAGAGAATAACAGCTTAATGAACTATATAAACACACAATGTAGAAAACCAACAACATAGCACAGGAGATATTCCTATAAGTGCTCTGCTCCTCTTTGCAGTAGGCATACAAGAGTATATAGACTCAAAGTCTCAGTCAGATGTTGGTGCCAGGAAAAGCCTTGTCCTGACATCAACTTTATAAAATGATCAGATGACCTGATTATGACTAAAGTGGATCCTTATTTGTAGTTGAAAGAATATCTAAAGCAAGGATTGGATCCTTCACTTTCAGCTATAAATATATTCGTTAAATTATAACTCATATCTACCTTTGAAATATGCAGGTTCAAGACAGTGCCAGACACTCGACTTCCACTGACTGCTGCCCACAGTGACCTTCATCCATTGCAGCAAACTGACATATTCTGGCATATGTGTCTGTGAGACTCCTGATAATGTGAAATAGACAGGGATACAAATGATTTATATATTTATATGAGAACTATAAATCATAACACTAAAATACCAAACTTGACTTCAGCTGAAAAAAAGCGTACCTCACCATAATAATTGGTCTCATTTCTATTCTCGATGTAGCCATCAACCCAGCATTTTGGGCTGTAGTGATTTTCTAGGGAACATAAATATGTTCAGTAGTTTGCCATTATTTTCTGAAAACAGGATGCATAATTACATGCAGCAGGATTTTAACATG
This sequence comes from Meghimatium bilineatum, assembly GCA_034231615.1. NCBI lineage: Eukaryota > Metazoa > Mollusca > Gastropoda > Stylommatophora > Philomycidae > Meghimatium > Meghimatium bilineatum. The sequence goes on along the minus strand of CM067319.1, from coordinate 7,052,558 downwards.
GTATCTTGGTACCACAAACACAATCTGCACCATTCCACCACAGAGCCTCATAACACTATAGAGATTAAAAAAATAGGAATGACCAAAAGTACTTTAAATGAAATAATTACTAACATTCCAATAAATCACAAATATACTCAAGATGAGAATTATCTGCTGGAAAGAATATGTCACATGTCACACCTTTCAGTCTTTCCAGATGATATTATTCTATATAAGTATATAATCTATCCATCTATAAACCCGTAACCCATCAAGGTTGTAGGGGTACCATATTGGATGCTTCAGCACACAGAGTTGTCCAGCAATTTCTATCCTAAACGATGCGGAGGAGTGAGGAAAAATCTTGTCCTGTCCATTCCTTGATGTTGTCTGTCCATATCTTTATTTTCCCTCCTCTGCTTCTACCCCATTTGACAGTTCCCTGCAGTATTATTTTTGACAAGGAATCATGTCTACATACATGTCCAAATGTATGGAGCTGAAACTTGGACAATGAACAAAAATTTATAAAATCTTTGAAATGTTTTGAGATACAGAAAAATAGGCAGAATTTCATGGAAAAAAATGAAACAAATTATAGTTTCTGTATAGGACAAATATCAAGCTAGATATAGATATTCTATACAGGACAAATTTTTATGTCCTGGAAAAATTAGGAATTATAAAGAGAAATGCCATGGGACATAAAAAAAACCAATATAAATATTTGGGCTCCAAAACAGACATCTTGTTGAAAACCTTATCTGAAGGGCAAAGTTCAAAGTTGTTGACCAAGAGACAGACAAAAATACATATGCGAGTACAAAATATACACACAAGGAGTTGGCCTCGATAGTGGTTTCAAGGATGTAATATGGAGTCGGAGGCATATTTTTTACACTTTGATCAATCATGACATGTTTGATCAGTTTGAGCTGTTTTAATTTTGCTGAGATGTGCTTGCAGTTTGCTGCAAGAGCTAATTTTAAGCCTATATTAATAGTTTGCTAAATTCTGTTTCACTTTTATATAGAGTTCTGTGTGCAGTTATTGTCTGTTCTGTTTCCATGCAGTGAATTAAATTTTCAGAATGGCCAAAAGGCATACACAATTGGGTCACTCAATCAGAAACCAACAAATCAGAACCATTTCTTCTTCTTCATTCATTCTCACTCATGTAGATTAGCAGAATGTAATTTTGAAAATGCAGTGCATTGTCTCATGGTTTACAGCTTTGTTGTGATATCTGTGCCTTTCAACCTGACACATCCAATGTCAGCATGGCTTCTAGGTCACTTTGACCCTATATGCCTATGGGATGGGATAGACAACTCTACCCCAAAACCTCCATATTTACCTATTGCAAAATGTATGAAAGGTAAACAGTATTGCTATTCTTTGCTCCCCTTTTGCAGCCCAGCAACAATCAGGCATGAACCATTTCAATTTTTTTTCTCTATAACATCCTCAAAAAAAACCTTACCTGTTTGGTTAAACTTTTTATAACTTTCCTACATTTTAAAAAATGCATTCAGAATTTAACTTACCTCTGCAAACTCTGCTTTTATGTTTTGACCTGCGATGTCTTCCACACCTACCAAATTTTTTCATTTCAACTGCCTCAATGCTCCATCATTTGTTGTTTTTGCTGCAATTTACAAATCACTGAAATAGGAACACAGAACACAGATAAAGAATACTATATTAAGAATGTATCTTATTCTTCTGCTATTATTCTTAGAATATATATAATATAGGACCTATAGCTTTACTGCTTGGTGGCAAAGCCCAAACTTAAAATATATATAATATAGGGCCTATAGCTTTACTGCTTGGTGGCAAAGCCCAAACTTAGAATATATATAATATAGGGCCTATAGCTTTACTGCTTGGTGGCAAAGCCCAAACTTCGAATATATATAATATAGGGCCTATAGCTTTACTGCTTGGTGGCAAAGCCCAAACTTCGAATATATATAATATAGGGCCTATAGCTTTACTGCTTGGTGGCAAAGCACAAGCTCTATACTGGTTGAGAGTATTCATCTTTCAAGCAACAGTTTATTTTAATGGACAGAACAATAAACATGCTCTACAGAACATTGTCATCATGAAGGCAGTAACTCAAAAAGTATGTAAATACCATGGTACACTTTAGAGATTAGGGACTATAACATTGTATACAATTAGAAGAGACACAGATGGATGAAAGAAGAAGATATTAAGTTGTCCATTCTCTCAACAAGATCTCCATTTCTCTTCACATTATAAGAGGTTTTTCTGAGTCTGAATTTATCATCTGTAGACTCATGAACATCAAACCTAATATGGACTTTTTTACACAATGTGATTTTAATTTGCAATGGTCTACTACAGTGGTTCTCAGAATGTGCCAGATGCCCCCTGAGGGGGTAACAAAAATTAATATTAAAAAGACTTAGTGGCTTGTAAAGAAAGACATATGGGGGGGGGGGGGCCTCGCTTGAAAATTTTTTCAAAAACAAGGTCATGAGCCAAAAAATGTTCAGAACTGCTGTTCTAAACAAAATTATGTAGCACAGTTCAGTCTGTTCTTATTTCTACCCCGCGGTCGACATTATGCCCTTGCCAAGCATAAGCCTACATTAACATAGGCATAGGCGCCTACTAGTTACATGAAAATATTGGGAGTGACCAGAGAAGAAACTGTGTCCATAGGAGAAGTTGTGTCTTTTCTGGAAAGATTAGACCATAACCAACAACTGACTGAAACAACTTTGGTGTCGTAGAACAGTAAATAGATGGCTAAGGGCGGATAACAAGAGCAATCATGCCGCCGCAATGTCCCCGCCCAGTGTCGTGATGTTTGCTCCTAATCAGTAATCAGTGAAAACATAATCATTACACTACACTACACTACACTTACACTTTTACACTCGAGCGCTGTTAGGCCGATTTAGGAGATTACGTGCCTATTTCAACACTATTTTAATATCACTAGATGTGCTAACCTATTTTGTTAACTTAAATTTTCGCATTTTCAATAACTACTACAGCTGATATAACTAGCTGTGCTAACCTATTTTATTAACTTAAATTTTTTCACTTACAATATCTACTACAGCTGATATAAAATTCGTTTCGCTTCAGACGAGATTTTAAGAAAATAAAGCCTGCAAATATGTGAAATAAAAACTTCCGGGTAAGATGAATAGTCCAGATTTAGCAATCATTATCATCATCATCATCATATGATATTCTTTTCAGGACGTGGTTTTCCTTATGAATTCTCTGAAAACTCCGCGATTCTGGGCGAGTTGACCTGCCGCAGCCAGAGAAATATTTAAACAATCTGAAATATCCCTGTACCATCGACGTGTTGGGCGCCCACTTCTCCCGTTGTCGTTAACGTTGCCTTCAGCTATTTTCCATGCTATGTCTGTATTAGGTATTAGGTCTGTTGATTATCCTCTTCGCACACCGGACACGTCCATTGATGCTCAGATCTCCACTTCAGTAAATCTATCAGGGTATAATGGCTGATGGTTCCGGTTCTATGTTTGTTCACTACTCTTTTTGAAATCTTTGTCAGGGGTTTTCTGAATCACTACTTTCTGAATCACTTCCAATGTTGGCATTCTCGATATTGACTCATGCTTATTCATCTCAAAAGCTTCTGTTCGTGAGGACTCACGAAGAGCAATGAGTATGTCTGCTCGGTCCATAGGCTGACCGTCGGTTGTGGTGGCTAGCTAATTGGTCGGCTCGTTCGTTTCCCTCCACGCCCGCGTGTCCGGTTACAAAAATAAACGTGGTTTTCGTAGTGATAGTAAAGCAAAATGAATTAAACAGGTTACCAAAAACACTTACCTTGCCTATGAATAAAAATATATAAAAAAGTATATATAAAAAAACATACAATAAAACTAAACAGGACAATTCTCCACGTATCGGCTCAATGGAACCTTTTTCAAGAGACAAACAACAGTAAACACCACAAAAATAAACAAAATAGATCACTTAGATTTCATAAAGCCACGTCTCCATGACGCAGGAATGGAAATGCATCTAGTAAAAGAGAAAATGCGTGCTTTCATTATAAACACACTGGAAAGTGGGAAATTAGATGCAATATACATGTGGTTGGGGTGTTTATAATGAATGCAAGAATAATATAAGAAAAAGATAAGAAAAAGACCCCTTTTATCACTTTATCGGACAGGCAGGTTTTAAGAACATAGTCACAACAGGCAAGACTGAAGGGAACAGAGACATATGGGGACAACGTGAGAAAATATAATTTTGCCTTGCTAGGTTGTCAAACTAATACTAATACATTCTCTTTTACTAGATGTGTTTCCATTCCTGCGTCATGGAGACGTGGCTTTATGAAATCTAAGTGATCTATTTTGTTTATTTTTGTGGTGTTTACTGTTGTTTGTCTCTTGAAAAAGGTTCCATTTCAGCCGATACGTGGAGAATTGTCCTGTTTAGTTTTATTGTATATTTTTATATATACTTTTTTATATATATTTTTATTCATAGGCAAGGTAAGTGTTTTTGGTAACCTGTTTAATTCATTTTGCTTTACTATTTGTTCATTCGGTTACTGCGGCACCCTCCACTTTGTCGGACACCCTCCGACCATTTGGTTATTTTTATTTTCGTAGTGATGCCCGCATTTTAATTCTCTCTAATGACTCTGCCCATTCCCTACGTAATCACCTGTTTTTACTTTCTGAATCATATTTAGTGAGTCACTTAGTATGCACGCATGGGAATAGGCTTGAGATTCCAGCCAGTAAAGTGCCTGCGTTACGGCGAATACTTACATTGTTAGACTAGTCATTGTTGCGGTAAAGGCACTACTGGCTTCGTGCACTGTTCTTCCTTTTAATCTGGCAGTAAAGGCCCATCCGCATCGGCGGTGACGGATGACCAACTCGTCCGTGTAAATCACGACATCTGTGTCATCGGTATTCTCGCAGATTAGTGCCTAGACCTCAACATCAACGCTTAATGTGCTATTTTCCCTGCACTCTCCTTTGAGTGCAATAGGTATCCATTCATCGCCAGGAGTTATGTCTCCTGGGCGCAGATATGTTTAACGGTATATTCGGCCCGACTCATCAACGATTTTCCTCTCTTGAGCCTGCTTCCCTTCACATGAGGGAGCTTGCTGTGTAGTGGGTGGTCTATGTCAGAACTAACTCTAAAGTGTGCACGGGCACGCCACATATCACTTCAAATTCAATTCACATGTCAAATTCAAGGAGAAATCTCATAGCCAAACAGGGTGTGTCCCTTGTACAAGCAAGAATGATCCGCATCGCTTTGTTTTGAATTCTCTCCAGTCAATATATGTGTGACATGCGGTGATAGGGGCGTCTCCATATTCAATTACAGAGAGTACAAGAGCCTCATATAAAATTACGAGCTGTGGTTGTTTAGTGTCATTAATCTCAGGGCTGAAAATCCTTTGCGGGTCTTTGTGATAACATGATCAACGTGTTTTCGTAGACACATACTACAATCAAATAGCACGCCAAGGTATTGTAAGGATGAAGTTCTAATTACATCGTACCCTCTCATCTTCAAACGTCCCTTCGCTGACTTTACGATGTGATTGCTAAGAGAGAACCATTTCACCGCAGCCTTCTCTTGGTTGATCAGTGCCACTGAATCATCACACCAGGATGCAATAGTCTAGGTCATTCTGCAGTGATCCGACAGTTTTTGTTATATCTCTTCCCTGTCTGTATATCAGGATATATTCTTATATATCTGTTGATGAATGTCTCTTTATATGACCAAACAAAAAAACAACAACCCAGCTTTTTTGTTATGATGTTGCTAAGGAGCCATCCTTCTTCGGCGTTTATAAAAACCCCATTTTTTTATAAACGGGGTTTCTACGACGTGGGTTCAAGCTCAATCTTGACTTGTCAGAGGTCAAGTACCCAGAATATCGCCGAAGACAGATGTATCGTGCCATTGACGCAAATAAAACGGTGACACAACGTATTTCAATTCTCTGACAGCGTGCTGAAAATTTAGAGCATCATTGTCCTGCTACAAGAGAGATCCAGCAGGAGTTTGAGAATCATTGTCCTGCTACAAGAGAGATCCAGCGGGAGTTTAGGAGTGAAATCTAGTAGGATCATTGCCCTGCTACATGAGAGATCCAGCGGAAGTTTGATAATGAACGCTGAAGAACAAGGGGTATTGCTATTTGTGCTTTGCATAGTCTCGATAGAAAAATGCGCTTTGGGATGTTTAATGGGAAATGATGTTAAGGGGTCTTAAGTGTGTCAGTCACTCGAACTACTGAATTCCAAATTTTAAAAAAAATATACCGACAAAAGTGATTCTAGACAACCAGGCAATTAGTGTGGCAGCTAATAAAACTGCTGAACTCCAACTCTGGCCTACAGCCTGTGGTATTCCTGACAGATGCAAGGTCAGTGCTTCAAGCTCTCCAGTCTGGAAAACTAACAGACTTGAAAAAACTACTTAGAAAATTATCGTACCAGTATAGGGTAACCATGCAGTGGATACCCTCTCACTGTGAATACCAGGAAATGAAAAAGCAGACCAACTGGCTAAGGAAGGTGCTGCCGAAGACCAACCAGATATACCAATCACCTACCATCAGAAAAAACAGATGATCAAGTCAATAAGAAAGCCACAAACACCAACACAAGATGATTATCACATTATGAACAGATCAGAACAAGTTATAATTCTACGTCTCAGAACAGGACACAACCGACTCCGCAGTCACATGTGTACAAAGTTCAAGATTGGCAACACGGCGATGTGTACATGTGGACAGGCAGCACAGAGTGCCAAACATATACTTCAAGAGTGTTCTGAGCATGAAACGCTGAGGCAGACATATTGGCCAGAGGAAACAACACCGGAATCATAGCTCTATGGGACACTGTATGAATTACAAAAGACAGTGAGTTTTATTCAGGAGACAGAATTACAGATATATACATGTTTCAAGTGAACGAAAGAAGAATAATAATTCTAGACAACCTGCAGTTTTGCCATTTTTCTCCCGAAGGAATATAGGCATATGCCATATTTATCTTATGTATCCACCTATGTTAGAAAGCGTCACTGGAATTACATTAGAAACGTGCTACGAATGGATACCAAAAAAAAACTCCCCTGTCAAGCTTTGATGTGGTCACCAAAGGGCAAGAGAAAACGAGGATGCCCAAAAGAAACTTTACGTAGAACTATTACAAGAGAATGTTTCACCATCGGTATCAGAAACAATGAAGATCTAAAGCAAATTACAATGAAACGAGAGACATGGAAATCTATGACATCCGCCCTATGTGCCGTCTTTGGCACTAGAGCAATAACTAACATATTTATCTTATGTTACAGGGCCTACACATCAGATTTGTATAGGCATAGGCCCTATTTATCTTATGTTACATGGCCTACAAATCGGATTTGTATAGACATCTGTAAACCTTATAATATAAAGCATGCCTCTTTCTTCTGTCTTTTTTAACCCCAGGAATTGCGAGCGATTAGCTCTTACTTTTAGAAGAACAGGAGGTAAACATAAACATACAGGGAGAGAAACTACAACAAGTAAAACAGTATCAATATCTTGGACACATAGTCACAAATGATGGCAGATGTGAAACAGAAGTTAAAAGGAGAATAGGAATGGCTAAAAGTACCTTCAATGACATGAGGAAATTATTAATATCTAAACAAATTACAAACAAGTTAAAAATGAGAATTATAAAATGCTACATCTATTCCATATTAATGTATGGCTCAGAAACATGGACACTAAATAAACAATTAGAAGACAAAATTGATGCCTTTGAGATGTGGGTATATAGAAGAATAGGGAGAACATCATGGAAAGAGAAGAAAACAAATAAAGAGGTGCTAAAAACACTTAATATGAAGAAAGAACTACTAAGAGAAATAAAGATCAGGCAAATAAAATACTTTGGACACATTAAAAGACATGACACCCTATTGAAGACCTTACTTGAGGGTAAAGTCAAAGGGAAGCGAGCAAGAGGTAGGCGGAGATACAAGTGGGAGAGTAACATTACACGATGGACAGGTTACAGTCTAGCAGAGTGCACCACCAAGACAAGAGACAGGAGATGTTGGAGATACGTTGCAGCCAACCTTCGTTGCGGAGACGGCACTTGATGATGATGATGAGCTCTTACTTCCTATGTGAATTGTGGACGTTTCTCCGAGCTTTCTTTCATACCCAGAAGACTTCAGCTTTCAGCTGAAATGTCTATTGAAGGAGTCTTTTACTCACAGGGGGTATAGGCCTATGTCACGAGACGAGCTGATAGTTTGCTTTAGTCACCCATTGTTTGTTTTTCCTCCGACGGGGCGCTTCGCATCCAGCGAGCTGTTTCTCGTGTATGAAGAACATTCCATTACCACCCTTTGTGTCCCTAGGTCCCAGACATAGTTTCTTCCGTATAAGTCGTGTTCGGTAATGGTGACGATCGAATTAGACTCAGAATTGATACACCTTCCTATTTGAGGTGCTGCGTTGACAAACACGTTGGGGGCCTGATATTTTACCAGTGCAGTTCTCACGTACTCGCCTTGTCCGCCTGAGATGGCCTTCCAATCCATCGCCAGACTTGGTTTGTGTATTTTGACTCTTTGTCATTTTGTATATTATCCAAAGTAGTAGGTAAAATACGAATCTTGGACGAGGAGCTTCACAGTGTACCCTCGCGTACTGAACCCAATTCTCTCTGTATGAGCCGTATTGGGCAACAACCGACAGTCAAGTTTGGCTTGGTTTGCAATGTCGTTAGAAACATCCCCCCCCCCTACATTGCCCGTAGTGTCCAGAATTCGAGTCTCAACACGGCTTTGATCACATTTGAACAGTGCGCTCCCCGACATTTTAAATGCTTGTCATGTGTGCAATGGGGGGCTGTATTCAACGCTTTTTTCCATACCCAGGAGTGCATGTTCAAGTTCGCATATCCAATACCTGAGTCATGACTCATACTTTGAATGGGATAAGTTTTGGTGGGACATATGGACTTCGTGTGTTCTCGAACATGAACAGCAATTCCGCCAGTCAGTCTCGTGTTGGACTATTGTAGCTTCGTTGCCACTGGATTCACTACGCTGCCCTATAGCGAGTGTTGCCTTTTTCCAGATTTGGTGTGTACTCGTAAGACCACCATATGTTAAGGACATTGGTCACCCCTCCAATGTTCCTTCTATTTTTAGGCCGCCGAGACGGAATGAATAGATGCATTGCATTACCGTATCGGCGGCCTAAAAATAGAAGGAACATTGGAGGGGCGACCAATGTCCGAGACGGAATGAATAGATGCATTGCATCACTATATGTTGACAGTGATACTGAATGTAATGGCGTAGAGGTTTCGGTGATTGTTTCCTGTCTCTTTGCAGGCAATTCTCATCCAATCTACAGCATCCGCTGACTCGAGCCGATACGTTTTGGCCAGGAATAAAGCGCCAAATGCTGTATTTATGTGTAAAGGGTGCATCACGAGGAGGTACTTCTAGGACCATGGTTATCTGCTAACCCTGGGTCCACACGAGAGCAATGTGAGAACTTTTGCAGCTCATGCCTCTCTCTTTTCGTGTCTGGATTTAGTGTCCATCTCTCATTTGTATAACATAATAGTTAACACAAGTGATTTATATAGAACGATCATTTTCAAACTCCTCCTAGTTATCAACATGTAGTCCAGAGAACGGAATTCGTTATGTCAGAGGTTATTAAACTGTGATTCCCGCAACTAAGGTCTCCACTGTACCGTAAAGACTTGAAATATAATGAGCTTTTACATTTATGCTAAGTCTTTAGGCCAACATGCCTACACTAAAAAGTTAACTGATATTTTGCAGGTCTGCTGCATATAAAAAATATTACAAGGAGTCCGCTACTGCAGAGAAGTTTATGAATCGCATAGTTAAATCGTGATTTACAACTTGGCTATGATGTGTGCGCATTTCTACTTAACACAAACTTCAGCATGATTTTTAGGTGTCTTTGACCTATGGTATTGGACAAACAACTTCATCCTCAAACCTCCTTAGTGGCTGCATGCAACATGTAGGCATATAACAGGTCATATCGTTATTTTTCCTTGCTTTCCCCCAGACCCCGGCAACACACCTCATTAAATGCCGCCTCCACAATGAGGTTTGGCTGCAACGGATCATCATCATCATTAAGTGCCGCCTCCGCAACGAAGGTTGGCTGCAACGTATCTTCAACATCTTCTGTCTTGGTGGTGCACTCTGCTAGACTGTAACCTGTCCATCGTGTGATGTTACTCTCCCACTTGTACCTCTGCCTACCGCTTCCTTTTGACTTTACCCTCAAGTAATGTCTTGAATAAGGCATAAGGTGTCATGTTTTTTAATGTGTCCAAAGTATTTTATTTGCCTGATCTTTATTTCTCTTAGTACTTCTTTCTTCATATTAAGTGTCTTTAGCACCTCTTTATTTGTTTTCTTCTCTTTCCATGATGTTCTCCATATTCTTCTATATACCCACATCTCAAAGGCATCAATTTTGTCTCCTAATTGAACGGATCATATCAAATGTATAAAAATACAGGTCCCAATAACAATTCGTATGGCTTTGTTTGTTCCCGGCACCATGTCAACAAAATTCTGGGACTGCCATGTGGGAAGTTGCATATGCGTGGAGAAATTGTGGAGACGAATGTATCCTATATATAAACAAAACAATTAGTCTATTCAGAGAATGGTCACAACACGTACCTAGTAAAAAAAAAAAACATAGTCCAATATGTGTCTAAAATGCTTGTATTTAGATAGCTTTGTTTAAAATAACGAATTTTCTTGGTAAAGTGAACGTGGGTATTAAATTTAAATTATACTATTTGTTTAAATTCTCCACTCCATTTGTTGTCAGTGGGCTGGGCTAGGGGCCTTCAACTACTGTCTAGTCTTCTAATGTTAGTTAGAACTTAGACTTAGACCTATTTTAATTTATAATTATTGCACTAATCTACACTAGTGACCAGACTACACTATTAACTATTTACAACTTAGGCCTACAACACAGTATTTGTTTGTATTCATTGAATCATTGTGTTAGAGACTAACTAACTAACTAAAGTCTAAAGTAACTAACTTAAACTAAACTACTCACTGCTGTGCGAATTGTGACGTTATAAATTTAATTATTAAAGAAGCAGCCGTGTAGTGAAGTCTAAGAAGTTGGCCCAAATTTTGAGTAGAAATATTCAAATATTAATGTGTGAGTGTTACTAGTCTGTTAGTGTTACAAGAAATCATGCCACATCCAAAGAAAGCACAACGGACAAAGGGTAATGTAAAGGTAAGTGATGATTGTAGGACTTAGACTAGATATAAAGTTTATTTCAACCCCAGTTGATTGTGGATGAGTATTAATTTTTAGCTCTATTATTATATTAAAAAAATAAGGTTGAATCCTAGTTCAAGTCGTCGTTGTGCTATAAATAAATAGCACACTGTTGTCACGGATTTCCGTGTAACACCAATGAAATTATCGAAAGTAATGGATGCCGTGATGTCACATATCTCGACACAAAGGACATCAAGCACACTTATAATTACAATTTTGATAACTACTTTAGTATTTCATTTATAACTGATCCTAACCCTGACCCCCGTCATCCCTAATGTAAATACTAATACGAAATTAATATGCCTTTTGAATTAATATACCTTAATTTTAGATACAAATTCTACTAATCATGCTGCAAAGGTCAGGTAATACCTCGAAAGTAGAACAAAGGTCACAGTAGAGAATCAAACTAGGATTCAGCCAAAAATAATTTTGAATTATTATAACTAGACCAGGCTAACTAACTTATATGCCTACTAGTTAAAGTACTGTATAATAACTATAACTAAATTTGAAACAAGTTAACAGGTGAGACTGAGAGATACAATAAATAATCCCTAGGGCCTACTTAAATTTAATAAAATACTAATTTTATAAGCCTATCACTCAAAATTTGAGACACAATTGGATAAAAAAAAACTATAATAAAGAATCTATGTATTATCATTTCCACTTGTGCTGTTAAGCGTGGGGGGAGGGAAGTCAGAGTTTTTGTCTTTGACCATTTGAGTTGCATTGGCCATGGTAAGCCGTGTCTATTTAATGTTTCTTTGATTGCCTCTACCCATCTAGTTCTTAGTCTTCCTTGTTCCTTGTAGCCTGGTCTTCTGCTGATGTTTGCATGAGGGGCTGGTTGCGCAGGTTCCATTCTCATGACATGACCAAACCATCTGGTTTGCTGCCTCTCGATGTAGTCTTGACTTTATATAGTCTTTACATCTTTCCTGATATCTTCATTTCATTAGGATAATGAATGAGACTGAAAACAGATCTGTTGCCAGTTTTTGGTGTAGATCAATGTTGGGGAAACCTTTTCGAGCCAGATTTGGGTCTCTTTAGCGATGTTGGTCAACGACCTTTTAAAAGTTCTTTTACCAAAGACTGCATAAGCAGTTGCACCCAAGCGCAAAGAACTTTCTCTGTACTGTATAGGCCCTATTTACTTTGAAATCTCTAGTCAGTATGTCAGGCATCAAATGAAAGTTGGCGGTGAGCAATTCTGTTTTCAGTTAGTAACATTAACGATAGTGGTGTGATGTCTACGCCTGTGTAATGCCAGGGCCCGAGAGGGGAGCAAAGAATAGCAACACTGTTTTCTTTCCATGCATGTCATTAGAGGCGACTAAGGAGATTATGGGATGCAGTTGACTATCCCATCCCGTATAGGGTCAAAGTGACCCAAACTCATGCTGAAGTTGGATGTGTCAGGCAGAAAGACGCAGATATTGCATCAATACTGTAAACCATGACACAACACAAGGCACAGCACATACATCTGTGTCAGTAATCTAATTATTCTTCTGTCAAATTTGTTGACCTCACACACAGTGATGACACATCTAGTATTATCCATCGCCTAGGATAGGAGTCTGTCACAAAATAACAAAGATGCAATGTCGGCTGGCCTCAATCTCTTCACCATCTATGGGGATTATTTGATAGAAGACAAAAGTAAACAATTGAGACAAGATGTGACAGGTTTCACAGGTGACAGGTTGTCAGCTTATTTCTCAACTTTCCTTAGTCGCCTCAAATGAAATTCCTGGTAAGAAGACAGTGGTCCTATTCTATGAACCCTGAAATAGAAGTCCTGCCACAAGTGCGAATGTGATGTGTCGTGCATTGTGTTCATATTCTGTAATAGCAAGTAATCTTCTCTTGGTTGGTGTGTTACTGATCTATCAGTCCATTGAGACATGCCCTTTGAGCCAATGCCATTGTGTGATATATGCATTTGTTTGTGAGCTGTTTTGTTCAATATAGGGTATTCCATTTATCTGGCCCAGAAGGGAGAAGCATATGTCTAATATCAGACCGCTGATATTTAAATTTAAAATGATGGTAGTCAATAGTATTGTAAGGATGAGTGCATAGCCGGCACCCTGGAGTGTGTTGTGGCTGTATTATGTTCAGGTGATTGTTAAAAACTGTACATGTTGAATTTGAGATCGGAAGATGATGCTCTGGTCTTTCCTGCCCAAGAGGTTGATGTTGTCTTTGGGCTGGTCAAATTTTTGTAGTTTATCTCCCAATGTTTCAGCCATCTCATTTTTCACAGATTTCAACAATTTATAACATTTGTGCATTATCGTTGTTTTGCTGTTTTTTTCTTGCTTCCTTCTTTGTTAATCTGTCTGCCGTTGCATTGCCAGAAATAGTTCTTTTGAAACATTGATTTTAAAATAATACTTCTCTATTTGTTCTTCCGTAGCCATCCAGCAGTAGTCAAGCTGCACAATTATTAGTTGCATCAGGACAAGCTCCAACTGGATTCATAGGCTTTTCAAATCAACCAGCATTTGTCCCAGCCAGTGAAACATTTGATGATGCTGAGGCAGCCATTGATGATGATTTTAGACTTGTGCTACGCAAACTCTCAAAACGAGACTCTGTAACAAAAATTAAGGTGAGCGTTCGAATATTTGTAATTGGGCCTTTTTTTTTACTGAGATGCAAATTTTCAGGTTTAGAACAGGATACTTGCTGTCTGTAAGTTATGTCTACAGGTGGTTATCATCAGCACACACCGGACAAGTGTACTGGTGCTCAGATTCCCATCTCAATAAATCCATCAGAGAGTAGCAGCTGACAGTTCCAGTTCGATGCTGATTCATCAGTCCATATACGCATGTCGTTGCATCTGTGGGTCCCACCAATGGCCCACTAGACAAACCACCTATGCAACAGAACACTTTAGTAGATGACATACCGTTATATTGAGGTTATCTTCTTATAGAAGCCTCATGGTTTGTCATCTATACAATTATGCTTCTCATGTTTTTATTTTGTTGTTGCAATGTGTTTCATGCTCTGTTATTTGTATATATTTCCCTCTGTGGTTGGGAGGGAGCCAGAAATGTACTGCGCAGCACTGGGGAGGATGAAACTGCTCGCACTTTTTTCCTTAAATTGAAGCCCACCATAGAGGCACAGTGACTCAGGACATGACAATCCTTTTGACTTGAATATTTGGTTGCATGCTTGAAGCAGTAGAGAAGTTCAGCATAACCAGTAGTCAATTGGTGGCGGGGAATGAGCACAGTGAACCATATCTTGGCTTCAGTGGTTCAGAGCAGTGTGTAGGTTGAAACCTATCTTCCTGGAGGTGTGATAGTTATTCTCTGGCTTGGGATGGGCCAAAAACCCACAGACTTCCCAGCAATATAATGCAATTTTAATGACATTGGGTCAAGGGTCATGAGCCCATGGACTGCTGGATCAGCAACTAACCAACAAACAATCAGTCCATATACTTTACTACCTGCATTTATGGAATAGCAAAGCAATCTTCTATAGCAAATTTACAGAATTGCAAGGCAGTCTCCATAACACATTTTACAAGACTATCCAAGACAGAAAATTAAAATCTGACCTTTATGATCAACCCTTCAGAGCAAACTGGGGGACTTGTTAAGATCTGAAGTACACTGTCCAGTTCATGACTTATTCCGAAATAAACACATAGCAGACATCGATTCTTGAAGAAAAAAGAACTAGGATACTACAGACCTACACTAATATTCATAAAGAAATTAATGGTAAGTTATTTTTACATTTTCATCAAAGCTAAAAAAAATTAACAATGTGAATATATATGAAACCAAATTCTGCTATTATTTTGTTTATTTCAAACAAAACAAATTTAATTTAAATGAGGCTCATGTTATTTGCAATTATTACAATTCTTTGTTGATCTGATTTTTCTTAGGCATTGCAAGAATTCATCACCTTATGCAGTAATAAAGATGAGGAGTGTATTAAACTAATGATTCCTTTCTGGCCACGAGTCTATAATAAAATAACAATTGTGAGTTAATTTGTGAATTTTTTGTGTTAGGAGGTAACAATGTATTGAGATATATCATATTGTATAAACGAAGTAGCAGACGGAAGACAGTTATGTTTCCTGGCTTAGTTTTAAATATAAATAACCAAAATATCGGAATGACGTCCGACAAAATGGAGAGTGCCGCAATAACCAAACAAATAAGTAGGAAATACTAAATAAGGTAGAAAGGTTACTAAAAAAAAGTTACATTTGTCTTACTTTCAATCCTTACATCTCAGTTACTGTCTAATGTTGTCTTCCTATCTTACTTTGAGTTTCATTTCTAGATGCCTGGCTGTTTGCTTCCCATGCTTGTTGTGGTATACGTTCTTCATTCATTCTAGAGATGGTTGAGCTATCTTAATTTAAACTGTTTTGTTTGGGTCTGTAGGAACAGGAAATACCCCTCTGAGTAGAAGGCTCTTTCAATAGGCAGTGCACCAAGTTGAAAACTGAAACCTCTTGAGTATGAAAGAAAACGTGGAGAAACCTCCCCACTGCTCATAAGAAGTAAGAGCTAATTGCTCGTATTTCCTAGGGTTCAAGAAGAAGAAAAAATAAGGAATTTAGAGCTTGGCATCAAGTGCACATTTCATCCTGGGATAGACCTAAAGCAAATGCTGATTGTTAAGAAGACAGTAGCATTTCATTTGATTGCACATCATATCTAATACAAATATTAAAATTAGCGGTACTTTACGGGGAGTCATGTCCACATTTTTAGTGAAACAAACCATAGCCTTGAAACGACGTGATCCTACATTATTTAATGATACACAATTATATCAAAAATGACGCATAAACTGCTTGATCCATCAATCTTCTCGCTGCACACTAAGATCCCTCCTCCTTTTGCCCTCCTTGGGATTAAATGAACCAGTTTGTTTTTCAGTGATGCCACGAATTCTGAATGAAACTGTATAATATTAAAATGTTGGAATGTTGACATGTCTCTCCATAATGAACCAAAATTATTAATTACCAAAGGAAGTAACCCGACTTGCCAAATGAGGTGCCCTGAAACAACAAAAGGAAAGGTCCTGTAGCATGAGAACAGTTGAACAAATTATCTGAAACAAATAAGAGAAAGACAAGAGAAATCTGGTTGTACTCATGGGCAGACTGGTCACTTCTTCTGCATTCATTTTCAAACTCCCGCTGGATCTCTCATGTAGGATAATGAATTTCAGCAGGATGTAGTCCAGAGAATGGAAATGCATTGTGTCGCCGTTTTATTTGCGCCAATGGCCTGACACATCTATATTTGGCTGAAAGGGCTAACTGGTCAAAATGTATATAGTGAAATGAAATGGTCACAAAACTATTGGACGGACATATTACTCTGCAGAAGAAATCCATCTTTGGGCATGCTAGACATGCTAGAGTCAATAGCCATGTAAATCGTATAGCCCACAGTAACTATTAAAGTGTAGACACTTCTCCATCCTAATGAAACATCTGAACACCTCCTTATTGCCTGCCTTTCTTTCCCAAGTGACAGGAACACATTATTCTAAATACACATAACATTTACCAATTTACTGTATTATGCTGTCAACTTCAGAAGATCTGCACTCTTTTTTAGAATGACATTGAGCTGCCAAGAGTAGATCAACTCAGGAACATTTGGATATAGACATAAACAAAAATCTGACATCTATTGACCTGAAATCCACAGAAGGCGAGAAAAGTAGGGCAGCAGAACACTTGTGGAACAATAAAGGACCTGGAGCATCAGAAGCTTACTCCGAATAGAAATAGAGGATGAATGACTGTTCCAGCTAGTGATCGTGTAACAGTGAGAAAGTTTAAAAATGAAAGAGGCTAAAATATTGGAATAAATTATGTATATTGACTATTATTCTGTTGCATGTTGGTATTCCTTAATAATCCATTTAAAAAAAACAAAAACTATATAATATAAAAATCTATATAAAATTAGTTAAATCTATATAAAATAAGTTAAATCTATTTAAAATAAGTTAAATCTATATAAAATAAGTTAAAACTACATATGTTAAACAATTTTTAATACCAATGCAGGATGTTGATCATAAGGTCCGTGAGTTGAGCCAAAAGGCTTTAGCGGCTTTAGCAGCCCGTGCAGGGAAGGCTTTAGGACCACATCTGAAAAATATCATGGGGTCATGGATGGTCAGTATGTGTGATACCTACCCAACTGTCGCCTCAGCGGCAAATACTGCATTCAATAACACATTTTCAGTGGCAAAGCAAACTGAAGCAGTTCAGTTCTGCAAGGCTGAAATAGCTGAGGTAAATATGACTAATGCTGTTTGTTGTAGTTTCTGAAGTTTTGTCTGTTTTTTCTAAAGTTAAATTTTATTTTGTTATTTGTTGGTTGAAGAATAAACAATATGTAACATATCTTTGTCAATTGAGGTGAGAGAGTTCTTAGAAGTTATATAGAACCTTCGCTGAAGACAGATGTGTTGAGCCATTGGCAGAAATGAAATGGCGGGCAACAAAAAACATTTGGATTTTCTGGACTACATCCTGCTGGAAATTTAGTAGGACCATGGTCCTGCTACAAGAGAGATCCAATAGGAGTTTGATAATGAACGCTGAAGAAGAAGAATATAGAACCAATTCTGATGTATTGAAGTGAGTCTTGGACAATCAGCAGAATAATGCACAGTTATATAAAGGCAGCTGAGGTGTGGTTTTATAGAATGTTAAGAACACTATGCTGTGTGGTTAGAATGCTGTTTTGAGACCCTTGTGGTCCACGGTTGGGACATGATTTTTTTCTTTCGGAGGTACAATCAAAATCCTTCATGTACATGTCGTAGCGTCTGCTATGGCAAAGTGGCCTTTATTTTCACCGCCCATAGAAAGCCTTCCTGCACTCCTTCACAGGAAAACATGCAGTGACGAAAGTTTAAGAACACTATGGGCAGATAAAAAATTATAATGAATATATCTTGAAAGAAGTTAACTCAAAAAGAGACTACATGATTCCTTATCAAAAACAATACTACAGGGAACTATCAAAAGTGGAAAAAGCAGAGGAAGACAAATAAAAGCATGGACAGATAACATCAAGGTCTGGACAAGACAAGAGATTTCCTCATTCGTCTGCATTGTTAACGATGGAAATCACTGGAGGACTCTGTGTTGATGCATCAAATGTAGTATCCCTATAACGACCCTGGTGGGTTATGAGCTTATAGATAAGATATAAAATAGACTGAATCAACATTTCAACCATAAGATCTTTCTCAACAATAAATACAAACAGAACAGATGATAAATATAGCAACAAAATCACATAGACTAGATTGCAGACATATAACAACTGAAAAATCCAAGGTAGCAGTGACGTATGTACACAAATGACTCACAGAGATGCAAAATAAAAACATGGGGAAATGAGAACAAAATAAAACTATGACTGAAAACAAATGGAATGACAAAACAACAGAAATAGCACATGTTTTTCCCACACACCCCAATCCAAATGAATGAATGATTTGTATTAAGACCGAATAGCTTAAGGGTGCCATACTTCAATATTTAATGATATTCAAAAGCATACCTAGACCTATTAACTTATTATCGATATACACATTCCAGGAAACAATATAAATCTTACTATTTTTATATGATAATACGTTTCTTATAAATTGTTTTTGCTATAAATTTACAGAAATTCAATAACACAAATGAAGCTTTAACCTTTAACATGCTGTGTATACAATTTGGGTGAAGCATTTCGCCGGAATTTGGCATATAGTGATCGCTGAAGTCGAAATCTACCACCCGATTCAGAAAACCCGATGGCGAACAAAAAAATTGAATTCCGAAAATTTTGTAACTTTTTGACAGAATCCGATGACAATATTGGGTAGAAATTTTACGGCCATTTTGTTTAAATTGGCGGGTAAGCCGATATGAAGTGATTTTGTCATGGAAATTGAAGGAATTTGTGGTTTTCTGCATCATGTTGACAAGACAATGAATCATGTTTATTATATTATTTGCTAATAGTATATTTAGTGAAATCAATGTTTAAACAGCTGGAAATTCGCAAATTATCACAGGTAAGTTCTTCATTTGTGATTATTAAAGTATTCCAGTGTTTCCATTATGTTAAATATATAATATTCAACAGATTTCACAGCTTACGATTCGATCAAAATTACGATAGATCTAGATCGAGATAGGTCTAAATTTGACTTTATCATTTTCTCACATGTCTCATATCACAAACACAAACAAAACTTACACCAATATATGCAGAATTTAATTCTTTATTTATATGTGCAAATATTATTTAAATATCTGTAAACAACAAAAAAGTTATCGCGACTTCAAAACAGCCACAGACGATTGCGTAACATTTACGAAAACCAATGCCGCGGCAGTCAGCGGCAGAGGAGAATATTACGTAATTGTAAACTAGCGCGCTCAAATTAAAAATTAAAAAAACAGCAAATTAAAAATGTATATCCACTGCTACAGCAACAAAATATTTAGCTCTTATATTCTTGTGTGACCATATTCTTATACTTATCTGAAAATTGAATTTGTTTTAGCAAGTGGCCTAACCATTTCATTTTTTTGTTGCTTTGTAAGTAACTGAAAATGTTGACAAAACATGTCTCTGAAATTATATTGCACAAATAAAAGACTTTGACAGACTCAGTAGATAACTTGTTTCTTTTCTATGTCTATTTGGCCTGCATAAAAGACAAACGTTGCTCCACGTTTGCTCAATATCCAGTGTATCAGTGATTAATCCAGAAACAAATACCAGAATTGGTTGATATGTATGTAATATATTGTTTGCTTACAGTGTCTGTTGAACTACATTCTCGTACAGACTGCTCGAATGCTAAGTGATCCTCTGTAAGTACAGATATATTCAAGTTTTACGATATCATTCAATTCTAAATATGTTCATTGTTTGTTTAGAAACCCCAGAAATTAAAATGATGTTCACATTGTTTCCTTCTTATGGAGTTTTATTCTTCAGAGATTTCTTTCATATCCAGAAGATATATCTGATATCATGTCTTGTTCTACCACACACTAGTGAGACAGTGGAACACTACATGATTTTCTGTCTTGTTCTGCCACACACTAGTGAGACAGTGGAACACTACCTGATTTTCTGTCTTGTTCTACCACACAGTGGAACACTACCTGATTTTCTGTCTTGTTCTACCACACACTAGTGACACAGTGGAACACTACCTGATTTTCTGTCTTGTTCTACCACACACTGGTGACACAGTGGAACACTACCTGATTTTCTGTCTTGTTCTACCACACACTCGTGAGACTTTGGAACACACCTCTGATATCCTGCCTTGTTCTACAAGATGTAAGGCATATCATTCTGCAAAAAAACTCATGTATTGATAGCTTTTTTTTTACACCATCCTTGAACAACTGAAAAGAACAGCACAGTTCCATATTGTGGCATTGAAGTCATCAAGAACTGATGCTCAGTGACTCGTGAATCCAAGAAAAGATAAGACAACTCAGAAGAGGGTCTATGTTTTTATGTAGAATGCATGTTCCGCTATTTTGTATACAGACATTTGTAAAAGTAATTTGCAAGAACAGTTAAGGCGGTCAGAGACAATCTTGGATAGACAACATGAAGAAATGGTTTGAACATAATTTTTCTTCAGTCATTCGAATGGCTGAAAACAGAGGCGTTGTGAGGAATTTTTGTACTAATGTCTCCAATGTGGCACTCGTGTGACCTTGATGGATATTGTGCCTTATTATTATTATTGTAAGTGGGTACGCTTGACCTAAAGGTGCAAATATCACAGAATATTTGTAAACCAGCAATATAATATACCTTCCTCTTTCCACAACATAATTTTTTGTATTGGATCTTCTGAACTCCTCGTGATTCTGGGAAAGGTGACATGCTGCAGTCAATAGCATGTTTAAATTATCTGATGTGTCTCTTATCCATTGTTGTTTTGGCTGCCCTTACCCCCGTTACCATTCACCATGCTTTCCTTTATTAATTTTTCAGTGCTGTTATGTCTCTTTTTATGGCCAGAAAACTTCAGCTTTCTTGTAATAATGTTGTATATGAGCCAAAATTTTATGGCCAGAAAACCTCAGCTTTCTTGTAATAATGTTGTATATGAGCCAAAATTTTATGGCCAGAAAACCTCAGCTTTCTTGTAATAATGTTGTATATGAGCCAAAATTTTATGGCCAGAAAACTTCAGCTTTCTTGTAATAATGTTGTATATGAGCCAAAATTATAGCAAAAATGAGAAACAGACAATCAATATTTTTAGGGCATGTGTTGAGAAAAGTACAACTTGAACATTTAGTAACCACCGGAAAGATCAAGGGGAGAAGAGACAGAGGAAGACAAAGAGATAAATTTTTGGATGGGTTGTCACTGTGGCATAGAGAGAATGTCACCAACCGAGCTTATTGACAACACAAGAGACAGAGAGTTGTGGAGAAACATGATTGCCTACGTCATTCGGAATGGTACTTGATTGATTGATAAGGGCCAACCTATAAATAATGTACATACACTAAATTTATAACAAATCTAAATGCTGATTTGCTGAGAACCAGTATGGGTTCATTCTCATTAAGTGACAAAACCATTTCAGTCTGTTTTTATTTGACCACAGACATTTTTTCAAGATCTTGAAATTTATTTATTCCTTACATGATCTCTTCTTGTTCAGTTTTCAGCTTTTCTTAGACATCTCATTTCACACGTAAACTTTCTCTCTTGTTCTTTAGTTAATTTCCATGTCTTATATTGATAACACAACGTTGGTATGAAGATTCAATTTCTGATTTGTTTTTTAGTTTCCATTGGGATGAATATGTGTTTCAAAATTGGTGTAAGTTTGTAATTTGCGTATGCAGCTTTCTTGAATTCTTGCCTCAATCTATTTGTGTATTCTTCCATTTTCAGTAAAAAATTTATCTGTTCATTTATGTTCCTTCAGCATCAAATACTGTGTGTAGGACAGAAACCAGAACTTACCACTTCGAGCGATGTGATGCTGCTGCCCTGATGTATTAATAATGCCTCAAGATTCAACAATACTTGAATAGTCTATATAATGTATGCTTCAATTGTTATTTATTATGTTTCACGTATAATTTTATATCTATTATTAGAACCACAAATGAGGAAGACATGGAATCTAAGTACCAAAGGGTTGTGAGTTCGAGCCTCCAGGCTTTTAGTAAATTGCTGCACATGCTGCCAGCAGATTCTGTTTGTGGCTCAATGTTGACATACGTGACTAAAATCCTGGATAACTCTGTGTTCTGGAAGCATGCAAAATCAACTGTACCACAGGTAGGCAAATATAATTAGAAGTAGTTAGAACAATTCAAGTTAGAAGTACTATTGTGTAACGTATAACTTTATGGAGTTAATCATTGCTGTTATATCAATTCACTGTGTTGTTTCACTTGCTTGTTGTTCATAGTTTTTAGTTGCCTTCATCTTTAGATGTCTGTTTATAAAAACACTCCTCTTTAACCATCTGTAGTGTATAGAAAATCTCCTTTTTACCATCTGTAGTGTACATAAGAACCAAATTGTGTTTACTATGAACATGTGTATTTCCTGTGGCGACATATGGATGTGAAGCATGGGCACTAAATAAAACAGTGGCCAATAGAATAACATCATTTGAATTAAAGTGTTATAGAAGAGTTTTGAGAATACCATGGACAGCAAAGAAAATAAACCAGGAGGTGTTACGAACAATTAACGTCCAGGAAGGCTGGCTTCTGAACACTATATTAAAGAAAAAGCTAGTTTTTTTCTGTCATATTAAGAGACACGACGGCATGGAGAGAGTGTTAATGGAGGGGATGATACACAGGGGCAAAGGCCAACCAAGACGCCTTTGGACAAAAAACATTCAGGAATGCTTGTGCATGTCACTGGAAGATGCAGGGCAACTTGTTCAAGACCGCGGAGAATTCAAGAGATCCATAGGTAAGACTACGTTCTGGAAAGAATATGTCACTTGATGATTGTATAAGAAAACTTCTCTTAATTATCAAAATTTACAGAAATAATAACCGCCACATTCTTTGGTAAGTTATATTTGCTGAAATGTTACAGTGAAATTGAATCAACTTGACTGCTATTTTCTGAAAGAATTCTACTCATTATACAAGTATCATTATCAGTGCACATTGCCCACTTTTTTATTTTAACTCTTTATTGCAAACCTGTAGAAAATATTAATATCACCGACCGTATATGGTATTTTTATGTACTTAATCTCATAAAAGTTTTGAAAACATAACTTTTTGTTGTTAGAGATATTTAAATAATATTTGTACATATAAATAAAGAATTGAATTCTACATATATTGGTGTAAGTTTTGTTTGTGAGTGTGATACGAGATGTGTGAGAACGTGATACAAAATTTGTCACAAAAAACAAACAAATTATAAAAATGACAAAAATTACTTAACTGTTTTTGGGGTATGTTAGGGAATGGCAACCATGTAAATTACACCTAATTCTGTAGTATTTATGTTCTTTTATTGCTAAATTATCAAAATATTGCTGGGGAAACTGAATAAAATGTAGATTTGCAGTGAAACCATTCTTGAAGGTCTAGCTTGTCATATTTGGTGCCACTTCAAAACAATCGATGTCCAATCTCTACATGTTTGGAAACCAACATGGTCTTCTGTATATTCTAATGTGAGAACTAACTAACTCCAAAGAATTCATCATCCAAATCACAATCCATTATGATTTTATTGAAAATACGATAAAACAAAAGTCTATAAAACCTGATTCACTTTCATGGCGCTGCCTTGCCGATGTGGACAGATGCCGTTTATTTCGATATTATAATGAGATACACCAAAATATAAAAAATTTGGGTTTCTTTATTGAATACAGCATGCCTAGCAGCAGAGGTGAATGCATTAGCCAAAAGCGATTCGGACATGGAGAAATGTTGGTGAAACCATTAGCCTAAAGCGTGCTTAAGGTTAACAAATTGAACAGAATTAACAGGTCACAATATTGTGAATGAGATTGGGACATTACCGTCTAAACGCACACTTACACTGAATTGTCTCAGTTTCGCTGTTCACAGAATGACAGACTAACTCACAGGAGCTTTTCTCTTCGTAATAAACTGTGGGGAACTCAAGACGACCTAAAACAAAATGATATTTTTAAAAAATTGGTAGCGTATGCTATGCAGTACATAGCCATCAGCCCA
The DNA here is from genome assembly GCA_034231615.1 of Meghimatium bilineatum. Lineage (NCBI taxonomy): Eukaryota > Metazoa > Mollusca > Gastropoda > Stylommatophora > Philomycidae > Meghimatium > Meghimatium bilineatum. The sequence goes on along the minus strand of CM067319.1, from coordinate 7,027,881 downwards.
GCATTTTTTGGATGTAGCGATTTTTCAATGTGATTTTAGTAATTGTAAACGTTCTATACATGACCAATATTTGACTGGATGTATAACAATTGATTGCTGAAGAAATCCTTATTTACACATTACAATAATTTGTTACTCATGAAGATGTTATTGAAATTGATGCTATATTGTCTGAAAGTACAGACAACTACAATGTCTTTCAAATGGTCACTCCTATGTTACGACCTTGGATGATTATTGATTTTTATTGACTGGCGACGTATAATATACACAGTGATAATTTAAAGGCTCAGATTATGGAAGTGACCAATTGGAAGAGTTTATTTCTTCAGTCTGTTCTGTTTAAAGCAATCAACAGAAAATAATTTAGTGCACATAAGGGAGATAACAGCTAAATTATTTGTGATTCTTGTTTGGAACACTTACCCCTTCTCCACTGTTATTATTAATTTGATTATTTCCCCTGGCAATCTTTTCCAATTAATATTTATTAATTTAACTATACATATTTTTGGGGTTTAGGTTAGGAGATGTTTTGTTTTACATAACTAACCCTGCCCCTAAATAATTTTATTTTAAACTTAATAAAGAATAAACATAGACTGACAAACATTGCCAAGGGAACATCACATGGGGAGCGGTGCATGTTCTAAACAAGACTTGTTTTCTACAAATTATGCTTTTTGCCCATGTTTAATATGAAAATACAATGGATTTTTCTTGTATGTTTCTAGATCACATGTGGAGTTTTGTGTGTTCTGTCAGCAGCCTGTCAGCTGTGTCCTGAAGCTTCTAGCAGAGTCATCAACAAAGTTGCTCCCTTCATCTTCTCATTATTGGACTCCAAGGATCCTAACGTTGTCTCGCACACATGGGAGGCAGTGCTGTCCTTGATCAGTGCTCATGAGGTTCTTTATATTGTTCAAATATGTCACTATATGATTTATTTATCAGTGTAATGTTGAAGATTTATGTGTCTGGCCATTGGTGCAAATAAAATGGCAACACAACGTATTTCCATTTTCTGGACTACATCCTGCTGGAAATCTAGTAGGTTTAATCTAGACCATGGTTCTGCTACAAGAGAGATCCAGTGGGAGTTTGAGAATGGATGCTAAAGAAGAATAAGTTTATCTATAGGTTTGTATTCAATCAAGTGCCATACCGAATGGTGTAGGCAATCATATTTCTCCAGAACTCTCTGTCTCCTGTGTTGTCAATAAGCTCGGTCAGTGAACTTCTACCGTTCCACAATACTAGTCCCATCAAGCAACTTTTCTCTTTGTCGTCCCCTATCTCTTCTCCCCTTGATCTTTACAGTTGTTGTTAAGTGTTCAAGCTGTGTTCTTCTCAGCACATACCCTAGAAATCTTTACTGTCTGCCCCTTATGTTTGATATGATTGATCTTTTTACGCCAGCATGAATGAGGACCTCTGCATTAGCTTTCTTAGCTGTCAATGGTATTTTCATCATTATTTTTTTGTATTATTAGGTTTGTATTAGTCTATTTAAAAGTTATTTGAATGCATTTTCTTCTGTGTTCGTTCTCAGAATCCTGCAAATTAATAGAATGTAGTCCGGAGAATGAAATGTGTTGTCATGGTTTACAGCTTAGCTGTGATATCTGCACATTTCGGGCCTGATACATCCGACTTGAATATGGCTTCTGGGTCACTTTGACTCCATTATGGGATAAGACAGCCACCTGCGCCCAAAACCCTACTCAGTCACCTGCTACAACATGGTGACGTAAAAATATTGCTATTCTTTGCACTCCTTTCGGTCCCAGCAACACATAGGCAAAATGCATCTATATATTGAAACAAATGCCAATGTGGTAACCGGGGTCTGAACGTTTAGTTCAGGGTGCAAAGAATAGGGCCATGACAGGTGTGCCATCACTGTGGTTAGCTTAACAGGTCTGATGATGACAGAATAATGAACTGGTTGGCCCCAGAGGCATGTGCTATTCTCATGGCAGGATGTGATGATCTTAGGAAACTGCTGCACTGGAATGTCTCACTTTAGGGACCAAACATGCATTCATAATCTCCACACAAGCATCCTTTTGTGATAGCGAACCTTATGAGCTCGCGTGCCATCTTGGTTACTCATTGAGTAGGATCTGTGGATTTAATCATAAAGGCTATGGGCCATCACAATCTATATAAAGGGATGACTTCATCATCATCATGATTATCATTGAAGCAATATGTATACTCCCGTACTGAGTGTTGCAATGAGTCTGATTTATAAAGTCAAAACAGATGTTGTGCATATGCGATGGGTGCAGTCCTTATTGAGACACACGGAAGTCACTATTAACTTTTTCTTTCTTTCTGCACCCTATATGTCTTTATCCAGATAAACCTAACCCTAACCTTATTAGAATTAGCAGTTGTTATCACAAGCTTTGCACCAAGCATGCACACCAACAGTGAGGAGTTGTACCAAGCATGCACACCAATGGTGAGGAGTTGCACCAATCATGCACACCAACAGTGAGTGCTTACACTAGTAATCTATTCTACTCACTGAAGTTATAAGACTTTACCTCAGTGATGTCATCTATGGAAACCCATTTGGAACAAAAGCAGTGAGATCTATTTTGCTACTAGGGATTTTGTAACCAAGTGAACACGGTTACATTTTTTACCACCAAATGACAAAATACTGGTATATACTAGTTCAATGTTATTTTAATAAATGTTACTCTCTTTTCATTTTTTTGCAGGAATGCTGGCAACATGTGAACTGGCAGAAAGCAGTTTGGCCTAAGATTAAGCATGTGCTGGAAAATGGCTGCTCTGGTCAAGCAACAGTAGTCTGCCCATGTCTGCTACCTCTACTCAGTAAAATACCCACAATAAATTTCACACACTTTTTTGACTCATTTTGTCTGGGGTAAGTTGTACTGCAAAAAATGTTACAATATATGAGAACAAAGGCAGTAAGGGTGTTTGTAATAATTATAGAGAAATATCATTATTAAGCATAAGTAAAAGGTTCACAAGTGTGAGACTGTAATAACTGCATGATCTAGCTTGATTGATATACTCCCAGAGTCACAGTGTGGGTTTATATTAGGTTCACTACTGACACAAACTTCACTCTTAGACAACTTCAAGAAAAGTGAAGAGATCGAGAAAGATCTTTCGTAGTTGCATTTGTCAACCTAACAAAGACAGTTTGATACTGTTAGCAGAGCATCTTTCTATAGGGTACTTGAGTCAATTGGAGGCCCACTGTTAGCAGAGCATCTTTCTATAGGGTACTTGAGTCAATTGGAAGCCCACTGTTAGCAGAGCATCTTTCTATAGGGTACTTGAGTCAATTGGAGGCCCACTGTTAGCAGAGCATCTTTCTATAGGGTACTTGAGTCAATTTGAGGCCCACTGTTAGCAGAGCATCTTTCTATAGGGTACTTGAGTCAATTGGAGGCCCACTGTTAGCAGAGCATCTTTCTCTAGGGTACTTGAGTCAATTGGAGGCCCACTGTTAGCAGAGCATCTTTCTATAGGGTACTTGAGTCAATTGGAGGCCCACTGTTAGCAGAGCATCTTTCTATAGGGTACTTGAGTCAATTGGAGGCCCACTGTTAGCAGAGCATCTTTCTATAGGGTACTTGAGTCAATTGCAGGCCCACTGTTAGCAGAGCATCTTTCTATAGGGTACTTGAGTCAATTGGAGGCCCACTGTTAGCAGAGCATCTTTCTATAGGGTACTTGAGTCAATTGGAGGCCCACTGTTAGCAGAGCATCTTTCTATAGGGTACTTGAGTCAATTGGAGGCCCACATAGGCTGCAACAACTCATTGTTTTATTCCATGAACGTACGAAATTGGTCAGTTAATTTGATTGCTGTATATCTGATCAGCTTTCTATTGTGTTGTATGGTTGTGAGAGTTGGACACTCACTTCAGACATGAAGAGACGGTTACAGACCTTCTAATACAAATGTGGTCCAGATTTCGCAGCTAAGCTGTAAACCATAACACAATGCACTCTTTTCTCCGGACTGTGTCCAACTAATCTGCAGAAGTTTGAGAACAAATGCATAAGAAAGAGTACAAGAAATACAAATGTTACAGCCGAATTCAGCACATCTCCAAAAGAGAACATAAGATAAATGTGCATGTAACAAATACAATAGGTATGTACAGGTCCACAAGAACCAGTACTTTCAATAGTGTAATGACAAAAACGAATGGACACGTATGTTGACATGATTCCTTGTAAAAAAAAACCGATACTACAGGGAACAGTCAAAGGTAGAAAAAGCGGTGTAGAGACAGCATCAAGAACTGGACAAGTCTGGTTTTTTCTCACTCATCCACATCACAGAAGATAGAAATCGATGGAGGACTCTGCGTTAATGTGTCCAAAGTGGTACCCCTACCACCCTTATGGGTTATGAGCTTCTAGATGGATATCTGACAACTTGGACATATCAAGAATGGAGTTAAACAAGGATGTGTCCATGCTCCAACAAATGTAGACCCTTCTCCTAGGAAAGAAACAAATGTGATAATGTTAAAATGATGACAATATTCTTCTCTGTCCTCTGTTCACATTTGAAAACTAAGGTTGACGTTTTTCATTTGCACAAGACATGACTCCATGCTTAATCTGGCCTCTGTATGCAGATAATGTGACTCTACTTGCTCATAATGAGACTGTATTATAAGATCTGATTAACAACTTGGCAAGGACATGTTACCAATATTCCCCCTCTAAGGTGTTAGACTTAGTAAAACACAGGTTTATATATCGCGTCAATGAGACATGACAGACTATAACTAAAACTAGTAGGTAATGATGCGCAAACAATAAATCATACAAATTACATTACACAAATCATATTCGACGTTTTAACCAAAAGGTCTTTATCAAGAAACAAACAAAACATCAAAATGTCATAACATTGTTGATGTAATTTATGGCCAGCCCCCAGAGAGATAACTTCAGTATCAACATATTCCAAGTGAATAGAAGAAGAAGAGGAATCATGATGTCTGTATTCATAACATTATTATCTGTCTTATCCTGCAGCCTGAGAGAAGACAGTGTCCTGAACAGTCTGCATGACTTGTCTGCTCTAGTACGAAGCTTCCTAGAATGTATTCAGTTTGGTGTGAAACGTGCAGCAGAAAATTCACCATCGGAAATTAGAAGTTTGATTCTTGACCAGGTCTGTTGAAGTTTTGTTTGTTGTCATTTCCTGACCAGGTCTGTTGAAGTTTTGTTTGTTGTCAATTCTTGACCAGGTCTGATGAAGTTTTGTGTGTTGTCATTTCTTGACCAGGTCTGTTTAAGTTTTGTTGGTATTGTCCTAGTAGAGACCAACACATATTAAACAGAACACACTTTAGTGAAAGGCAGTTTACCTGTAACAAAGGGGCATAAAAACATATTATACAAGGGACACAATAAAAAATAATGCAGCATGTTTTATTGGGACAAATAATTTGCATAAGAACAAGATAAACGTAAAATTTAGTGTCTGTGGTTGTTGTGCTTGATGCCCACATAAATTCTGCATGATAACTTTTAAGATGCTATAGAGATGTGACACGGTGTGTACTGTTTCTCCATTCCACACTACCCCACACTTGTGTAGTGTGCAGAGCATCATTATTTTCATTGTGCTTCCGTAACGCGCAGATAATAAAATGGCAATCATTTGTACTGCATGCTACACACTGAGAGAGGCCCCCCAGTGTGTCACATGCAGAAGGAATGTAGAGTACAGATATTATCAACATGTAGTACTTTTTCTTTTTATGCTTTGTAGAAACACTACTGATTCCTGCTTATTTCTGGGGAGACTCAAACCATCATGTTTGAGTTAACAGCAGCCATGTTTGTTATTGTATGTAGAAAAATATACCAGCGAATTGTCATCTGCCTATCTAAAAAGAAAAATTAAAAACCTGAAGAGTGTATTGGTGTCTACTAGGAAAGAACCGCTTTGTTTGTTTTCATTTGTTATTTCGTTCATTTGAATTTGATTATGTTAAAATAGGACTGGTCAGTCAAAAATTGTTCAGGTCATTACATGTTTGTTTGTAACCTTAAATATACAATCATAGGAGGTTGTGGTGACCAGCTTACCTGAACCATATTAGTGAATTGTAAAACATATCCTGGTTCAACATGTTGAAATGATGATATCTCAATCTATGTTGTGAACGGTAATCTATGTTGTGAACGGTATAGTGTCTTAGTGACAGACATAATTAAGATTGTCTCAAATTAGGTGTGCCTACCCAAGCATGTAAAGACTGGTCTCAGTAAACTATGACGATGGTACCATTAGCTAATACAATGGGTACAAAGGCGACTCAGTGGAGCGGTGTATACTGCATACAGGCAGATGCACGCAGGCGCCCTGGTCATCCATTGCAACCTGAACTATATTCCAGTCATCTCTGCTTATCTTGTCACTGGTGTCAAATAGGCCAGGATAAGAGAACAAAGTGGGCATGTAGCACAACTTTTCCTCAATTAAATCCAAATACAGCACAAGCTACAGTTGCAGGCTCATTTACAAGCACATATAACACAGTAAAATGAAGCATCAAATCTCAGAGAGTGTGTGTGTATCCAAGAGGGGAACAAATAATAGCAACACTGTTATCTGTCAAGCATGTTATAAAAGACAAATGAGGAGACTTTTAAGTGAAGTTAGCTATCCCATATATGGTTAATGTGGCCCAGAAGTCATGCTGAAGTTAGATGTGACAGACCAAAAGGTGCAGATATGGCAGCTAAGCTGTAAACCATGGCACAATCTGTTCCGTCCTCTAAACTACATCATACTAATCTGCAGGAGTTTGAGAATGAATATAGAAGATTATCAGGCTGAAAACCGCATATATCGCAGTCATACTGTAAACCGTGACACAAGACATTTCATTTTCTGTACATCCAGCTACATAGCAGGAATTTGAGAACAAAGAGGAAGAAGAGGAGGCATTTTTTGTGAAAAATATTAATTTTGTGTGAAAAAATTACAGTTTTTATGTGGAAGATGTAAAAGTTTTTATATGAAAGATTGTACAGTTTTATATGAAAGATTTTACTGTTTTATGTGAAAGATGTTTTATGTGTACATGGTAGTTTTATGTGAAAGATGTTTTATGTGTACATGGTAGTTTTATGTGAAAGATGTTTTATGTGTACATGGTAGTTTTATGTGAAAGATGTTTTATGTGTACATGGTAGTTTTATGTGAAAGATGTTTTATGTGTACATGGTAGTTTTATGTGAAAGATGTTTTATGTGTACATGGTAGTTTTATGTGAAAGATGTTTTATGTGTACATGGTAGTTTTATGTGAAAGATGTTTTATGTGTACATGGTAGTTTTATGTGAAAGATGTTTTATGTGTACATGGTAGTTTTATGTGAAAGATGTTTTATGTGTACATGGTAGTTTTATGTGAAAGATGTTTTATGTGTACATGGTAGTTTTATGTGAAAGATTTTACAGTTTTGTGTGGAAGATGTTATAGTTTTATGTGGAAAATGTTAGTTTTATGTCAAGGATGTTATGTTTTTATGTGGATTACTTTTTTATGTGGAAGATGTTATAGTATTATGTGGAAAATGTTAGTTTTATGGGAAAGATGTTACAGTTTTATGTGAAAATGTTAGTTTTAAAATTTTCTTTAGAAAGTTCATTTTTGCACAAATATTTGCTGTTGTTGTGTATGTAGTGATTTTGTCATAATTTTAGCTGTAAATATGAATTAGTTTCAAGATGTTAAATATTCTGACAAAATCTTTAAATTTTTTGTAGGTGCTGTTGGTTGTGCAGGCTTCAATGACAGACTCTAAAGCAGGATTATCAAAAACAGAACTGTATACTCGTCTTTGTCCCTTGCTTTCTGTTGTCGCACAAATTGACAGCAGCGTAGAGGATATGTTTTGGTCTGAATTGTCATCTTCTGTCAGGGACATACTTATAATGGAGTTTGCTGCAGTAGATAAAAATTCCCAGGAATCATTTGAAACGATCAGCAAGGAACCAATAATTTTTCAAAGATTAATTTTACTATTTGAGGGAATAGTATTTCAACAGACATCAGTGTTGATCAAGACAGAAAGAGTGAGATTTGGTTCTGTAGAAGGTAGATCTCACCATAGAGAAAAAGCTAATTTCGGCAAAGGCAAACAAAATATTTCAGATTCCGCCGAACACTTTATCAGTGATATTTTTGTCACAGTGTTCATGCTTGCATCAATTAAGGAGCATACGTCATCGTTATTTTTCAGCTTATTCAAGGATCTCTCTTTGATACATATACCTAGCCAGACGGCTAAGAGACTGAATAACAGAAGTGACCATATTGCAGAGAAGATAACAGCAGAACTGGGGACAGAATCCATAATTGATTTTAGCAAGTGCTCAGAAGATTACACTAACAAATTAGTTCAGTTAAATTTAGTTCAGACAGAATGTGATAATGTAAACACGTTCAGGAGTTTCTTGTGTGATTATTTGATGAAGATTCTTCTGTATGCTCAAAGAGAGGACAAATTGAATGGGTCATTGAGAGGAGAGTTTACAGACAGTGTTATTGTAACAGTGTTTGCATTTGTAGCGCATGTTGATCAAGAGGAAGGGACCCAGGTTCTGTTTGAGATCCTTAATGTAAGTAATTCAGTTTAATTGTATATTTTGTGTTAGTTCACACTCATGTTAGTTGCATGGCAACTGTTAATTACACTTGAAGTGTATGATTTGATGCTCCATCTTGGTTGCCTAGCGACTGTTAATCACACTTTAAGTGCATGGTTTGATGCTTCATCTTAGTTGCCTAGCAACTTAATGACAGTTTAAGTGTATGATTTCATATATCCTCTTAGTAGCAACTGTTTGGCATGAGAAAACTGAAATTTATGACATAATTTAAAGGAATTTGTAGGACTCTGCTACTCCTGGGGTTATGAGGTCAGTTCCATAATTAATAATTGTTTGTTTTGAACCTCAGGAATCCCATCGAAGACGGATGTGTCGGGCCATTGGTGTGAATAAAACAGTGACACAATGCATTTCCATTCTCTGGACTACATCCTGCTGGAAATCTAGTTGAACCATTGTCCTGCTACAAGAGTGATCCAGCGGGAGTTTGAGAATAAACACTGAAGACGGAGAACTTCAGGAATTATGAGTATTGAAGTTTGTTTCCTGTGGACAATGGGGGTTTCTTTAGATCTTTCTTTCATACCCAGAAGACTCCAAATATACAAGCGTATGCAGTTATTTGAGAAGTTCCTTACCCAGAAAGAGGCCAGTGTATGTATTTAAAAGGCATGCCGCGCCATTTTGTATGAAGGCATCCAATTACGTGAAAGCATGGACTTTTGGGAGATATTTATTGGTCTAATTTTACCGCATAGTCCATAGGACTGTATGGATATTTGTTTTTGGTTCATTCTCAAACTCCTACTGGATCTCGCCTGTAGCAAGACAATGGTCTTCCTATATTTCCAGCAGGCTGTAATATAGGAAACAGAAATGCATTGTCACCATCTTATTTGCGCCAATGGTCCGACACATCAGACTTTGGTGTAGTGCCTAATACGTTCTATGTTTTACCATTTCCACTGAACGGTGGACACATAGTCATATTGCTAGTAGGCCAGCTGTATGAGAGAACTGGTTCCTGTACTGTACACTGAACACCAACCTGAAAGCTTACTACAGTCAAGCATACTTGACTTTTTTACCACTCTAGGCATTGCTATTGACATAGCCACAGATGCCCACACTTGGATTTAATACAACCAATTACCAATAAACGTGAAATGCAGCACTTGGAATAATAAAAGCATTGATTATTACCTGCCTATAGCACTTTTTTAATAATAGTTAATAATAGATAACTAGACAAATATAAAATCTTTGTCTATGGCATATGCACCAAAGGATGCCCTAGTAGGGCAGTGCTTTTATTTCAGTTGAGATGCAAGTATTATATTTTTTTTCCATTATTTTGTTTTGCGGACACTTTTACTTCGGGGTGTGACATGTTCAAGATGATGTCAATCAGATTCGAGCCTAAAATATACATTTTTTTGTAATATTGATGCAAACATAATTTTAGATAATAGATGAAAAAGTTCCCCATACCCTAGGATGCCCAAGGGCGTGATTAATTGAGTGATAGTTCTGTTCCATACCTGCTTGACACCCATATTTATAAATGTTCTCATAGAACAAAATGTTCAATGTTTGACCAATAATTTAATATTTTCAACAGAGTTTAACTAAACCCCAAATTGTATGCCAGTTTATTGAGAATCTTCTGGGCTATGTGAAATTTATACCTGCCTGTAGGCCACTTTTATCAGGGACAGAGTTGGCTGTAAAGATCGAGAAACTTACCATGTCAGTCACTGATGAGGAGAAGCTAGACAAGGATGGAGAGAATTATGACTTCTTGGATGATGTATGGAAAATGCTATCTTCTATTGTGGCCTCTCTTGATGGGAGTGATGGTGAGTATCTCAGTAATATTCTGTATACAATATGGTTTAACAGAGCCTATTGTACTGTGTCCATCAAAACGTTAAATCAATCTGTGTCCATCGAAGCATTAAATCAATCTGTGTGTCCATCGAAGCATTAAATCAATCTGTGTGTCCATCGAAGCATTAAATCAATCTATGTGTCCATCGAAGCATTAAATTAATCTGTGTGTCCATTGAAGCATTAAATCAATCTGTGTGTCCATCGAAGCATTAAATCAATCTGTGTGTCCATCAAAACGTTAAATCAATCGGTGTGTCCATCGAAGCAATAAATCAATCTGTGTGTCCATTGAAGCATTAAATCAATCTGTGTGTCCATCAAAACATTAAATCAATCTGTGTGTCCATCGAAGCATTAAATTAATCTGTGTGTCCATTGAAGCATTAAATCAATCTGTGTGTCCATCGAAGCATTAAATCAATCTGTGTGTCCATCAAAAGATTAAATCTTTCTGTGTGTCCATCGAAAAGTTAAATCTTTCTGTGTGTCCATCGAAAAGTTAAATCAATCCGTGTGTCCATCGAAAAGTTAAATCTTTCTGTGTGTCCATCGAAAAGTTAAATATATTTGTGTGTCCATCGAAAGGTTAAATCTGTATGTCTATTGAAAGGAGGTTAAATTTATTTGTCCATTTTACAAAATCAGATGGTAGCAGACTTTGAACTTGGTCCCTTCTTCTGTGCCCATTCTCCAACTCCTGCTGGTTAGTCGGATGTAGTCCAGAGACTAGAGTGCATTGTATCATGGGTTATAGCTTGGCTGCAATATTTGTCCCATTTCAATCAGACACATCAGACACATCCGACTTCAGCATGACCTATGAGTAACTTTGACCGTTGAGGTGAGATGGGACAGTAAACTCAATCCCAAGCCTCCTTAGTTATTTCTTATGGCATGTTACAGTATTGCTATTCTTTACTCCCCCTTCAGTACCTGGCAACACGTGGGCAACATTTTCTTCAAGTAAAGCGTGAAATGGGGTAATAAAGTTTTGCTAATAATACGAAACAGACATAGGCATACACACAAATCAATGTTTTGACCAAAAGGCCTTTATCAAGGAAAACCTGTATGATGATTTTTAGAAAAAAAGTCTGCAAGACTCATCACACTAAACCAATTAAGGGAAGAGAACTGACCCACAGAGACAGATATCTACAGAAAGATGTATGGAAGCACTGAGAAGCTTTCAAATACAGCAGAATTTATTAAGAAAACCTGATTTGCTATGTTGTAGACATGTTAAAACTGTCAAGAAAGAAGAACAAAACAATGGAAAAAAATTCACCAAAAGAAAGCATATAATTATGTTTGTATAAAGTAGTATACTGGTGCTGTTGTCAAACTATTTCAGATCACTTGTTCTCACAGTCCTGCCTAGACATAATCATATCCAGCTGTCTGTCCACTCTTCAACATCTGCAATCAACTGATACAAGTCAGAGAGTGGGAACTGTGTACTCTCTTGTTGAACTAGTACTGGCCTTATTTGATCAAGATAAGGTAATTCTTAATGTCAGAGTTATTGGTCCTGAACTGTTAGACTCAGGCTAATCAATGAGCAGTGAATGAGTCTTTACTGTTGTAACTAATATATCATGATTGGCTTCTTATTATACAGGAACAATGTATGCACAAATCGTAGAACAAAGAATTAGATCAATAATAGAGCCACAGCTAAGCAAGTCCCAGTTTGGCTTCAGAAAAGGGATAGGGTGCACAGACACCATCTTTGTACTGAGACAATTAAGCGAAAAGGGAATTGAATATGACTGATTAAGATTGATGTGTTGGGCCATTGACGCAAATAAAATGGCGACACAATGCATTTCTATTCTCTGGACTACTGGAAAGCTAGTAGATCCATTGTCCTGCTGCAAGAGAGATCCAATGAGAGTTTGAGAATGAACACTGAAGAAGAAGAATATGACCAGCAGCTAAACAATACTTTTATAGATCAAGGAAAGGCCTTTGACAGAGATGACATGGATAAATTGTGGCAGGAATAAATGGATAATTACTAGACAACATCAAAGCAATATATAAAAACTCATGATGTACAATAAAAACGAAGGACTCGCAGAACCATTTGAAACAACAACGGGAGTAAAACAGGGATGTGTACTGTCACCACTGCTGTTTGTTACATACATGGACAGGATTGCGAAAGAGGCAGAAGCAAGATGCGAACACAACATATCAGAAACATCAAGAGACACAGGTGACTCTCTGCACGATCTGTTCTTCACATATGATCAAGATATGATATGTGAATCTACAAAGGCACTCAAATTCATTACAGGCAGCGTGTGAACAATACAATATGAGATTAAAAACATCAAAAACAGAAACTATGAAAATATTCAGAGCAACAGAACAGATAAATGTGTATGTTAACGGCATAAAACTAAAACAGAAATCAGAATTGAAATATATAGGAAGCATTTTTACAGAAGACGGCGAAATTGAGATGGGGTATAAAAAAATCACACGCTATAACACCAAAGGAGAGCAAAGAATAGAATCACTTTTAGCTTTCATGCATATCGTAAGAGGTGACTAAGGAGATTATGTGGTGGGGTTGGCCGTCCCATCCCATACATGGTCAATGTGACCCAGAAGCCATGCTGAAGTTGGATGTGTCAGGCTGAAAGACGCAGATATCGCAAAAAAGTTGTAAACAAAGACAAACAATTCTTCGGATTACATTCTGCTAATCTTCAGGAATTTGAGAACAAACGAAATTAAAGAAAAACTAATTAAAGATAAAACTATTACAAAACTCATCCCTATATCAACAACCTACACAACCGATTACACTGACATATATCTATGAACAACCTACACAACCGATTACACCGACATATATCTATGAACAACCTACACAACCGATTACACTGACATATATCTAGGAACAATCTACACAACAGATTCATAACACATTGAATTTGATTTTCACAAACAGTGTGGCACATGATCGAGAAGTTAGATTATTGGTCTCACAACTGTGAGGGTCCAGTTAGCATTGATTCCACAATTGTGAGGGTCCAGTTAGCATTGGTCTCACAATTGTGACGGTCCAGTTAGTATTGGTCTCACAGCTGTGGGGTCCAGTGAGTGTTTGACTTCTGGTAAGGACTTGCATTATATTCTGTCGGAGGGTAAATTTAAAAATTCACCCATTTACATGACGTGGCGACAACAAAGGCACGCATCCTTTATCACACAACCACACGCAGCCTCCCTTCAACTACCTAATGGAAATCATGCAGTATTGACAGTTTTTTAAATACAATTCAGAGTAAGTAGAGAAATATATGTGTTTTGTATGAATATTTCGTGAATCCATTGCTTTCATATTTTGATTTGTTTCTCGTTGTAGATCTCAATTCACTTAAAGCTGACTGAGCTGGTGTTGAGTTTGCTGCCCTTGCTCTTAAATGCACAAGTAACGGAACAAGGTACAGAGTAAAAGTGGTTATGCTTGATTGGTCAAAATTGTTAAATATATTCTGTTCTCTGCGATATCTCACCATATCTCATGAAAGTTTGTGCATATGTTGTCTGTGTAGTGTCCATATGTTGTCTCATTATGTCCATATGTTGTCTGAATAGTTTCCATATATTTTTGGAAACTGTTTATTTGGATAGTGTCCAAATATTTGTAAATTTCATGACTTTTTGCATGTCTCAGTCAGATAACAAGTTGTGCATGTCTCAGTCAGATAACAAGTTTTGCATGTCTAAGATAAGAAGTTTTGTATGGTTTTTTTCTCAAACTCCCGTAGGATCTCTCTTGTATCAGGACAATGATCCTACTAGATTTCCAGTTGGATGAAAATGGAAATATGTTGTGTCACAGTTTTATTTGCGCCAATGGCCTGACACATCTGTCTTCAGTGAAAAGTAGTATTCCAACTGAGATATATCTAGTAATACTATCGTTTTTTTCAGATGTCACTGCATATTAGAATAGGCACTCGGACCAGTCTTCCACCAGCCTAGTTGGCAGACCCATCATGATGTACATTCATGTATCTAAATTTGGATTTCCACAGCAATGTGATGATTCTGCTGACAAAAAGAAGCAATCAAGCCTACTAAATTGCTTTTACGCACAGATCACTGCTGGTCAGCGAATGGCAAGGATTGCTTACATGGGTGTCACAGAGTTGATACTGGTATGGAGTATGTAAACCGGACACCATCAGATGGCAGGTGGTTCTTGTGGTAGATAATCTGTCTATTGTCAGAAACACAAACAGAAAATAGTTGTCCACTGAAGCCGAAGCAACACCAGCCCTTGTGGTGTGAGGAATTAGGTACTCACGATTACCCTGGTGTGGCCATGCTGGGAAATACATGTGACCGCGGAATATAGAAAGTATGAACTATCACTTTGTTGTAGTGTTATTGCAATATCACAACAAATGTGATGGCTATTGAAGTCGGTCACCAAGAATACATAAGTAAAATTTTGGATTTGTTGGTTACCAAGAGTATATATTTAAAATTTTGCATTTGGTCAGCAAAGTTTTATTATTTTCTGGCTACTGGTAATTATATTTATTGTCATTGTATTAATCATTCTGTTTGTTTATGTATATGGTAGGGCCATCATTATTGCACATCCACCATTAGCGAATATATTTTCTTTCAGAATCAAATAAACAAACTTGCAGGTTATCAAGAACCACTTTTGGCATTGGTGAAATTACATCTGTCTATCTAGAAACCCGTAACCAGTCAGGGTTGTAGGGGTAACACATTTGATGCTTCAGCGCTCAGAATCCTCCTGAGATTTCTATCTTCAACAATGCGGATGAGTGAGGAAAAATCTTGTCCTGTCCATTCCTTAATGTTGTCTGTCCATGTCTTTATTTGTCCTCCTCTGCTTCTTCCCCCTTCAACTGTTCCCTGCAGTATTATTTTTGACAAGGATTCATGTCAGCATACATGTCCAAACCATAAATGTCCTAAACTTGTTTGATTCAGATATGTAATGAGACATGACTCACTTTCTTAAGCTATTTTGCGAGGAGCCGAGGGTGGAAGGTGAAGAGATGACCAAAAAAATCTTGGATTAACAACATCAAGGAATGATCCAGGCGTGGTTTTTCTAAATTCATTCAAATGACTGAGTGCAAATGTGTAGAAAGCTTTTTGTGTTATTGTCTCCATTGTGGCACCCTATAACCCCGATGGGCTATATGCCTTATTATTATTATATTATTACAAGTCAATTGTGATCTGATCTCTTGCTTGCAAGTGGAGATAGCAGCAACAGTACACATTAATTGGTTCATGAATCATCTATTTCTGGACTGCATCCTGCTGCAAATCTGGCAGGACCACTCTTCAGAGAGATCACACAGAAAACATATTCTAGTTTTTGATTGTAACAAATAATTAGTTTTGATTATCTGTTCTTGTATTATTATGATTATATTTCAGAAACCTTGTGGAAGCTGAAGACATCTTGGTTGGCTGGTTTGAGGATTATTCTGAAAAATAAGTCAGATTATGAAATTCAACAATTCGTTGGTCAGTTTTGCACTGTTGTCAAGCATTGGGTACAATCAAATGTGCATACTCATGACAGGTGAGATAATATTTGAACTTAGGTTAACCTCTTTAAATACACACAGCACATGCACTCTCGTTGTCTGCTGCACTTGCTCAGTAGGATAAATTTAACTGAGTAAAATTTACGCCAGTGATGGCACCATTTTTCAACCTTCCTAGAGCATAAGCCCTGGTACCCTACTTCTTGGTGGCTGGGTGAACCACTGAATAATTTGTATTTCAAACCATGAATAACAAGTGGATTTGAAACCCGAGTCTGCTGATCGGCGGGCAAATGACTTAACATTACACCACTACAGCTTCCAATAATTGCAACAATACAAATTAACATTTATAATTTGTAGTAGCTCTGATTCTTTACATTAACTCCAGATATATTTATTCCATATATATATCTATAATCTTTCTATATATTTATCTATCCATATATATATATTTATTCCAGATATTAATTTTATAAAATAATATTTTATTGAGAGGATCAATCAATCAAGTGGCCATGCTGATTGGCATAGATGATCATGTTGCTCCACAACTCTCTGTCTCTTGTGTTGTTAATAAGTTCAGTTGGTGACACTTTCTCATGTCAGAGTGACAACTCATCTAGAAATTTCTCTCTTTGTCTTCCTCAGTATCTTCTACCCTTGATCTTTCCTGTGTTTACTAAATGTTCAAGTTTTGCTTTTCTCATGCCCTAAAAATCTTGATTGTCTGCTTCTAAATTCTGCTCTAATTTGTCTTTTTACTCTGGCATCTCTACATTAAACTTCTACATTACTTTTCTTGCCTGGAATGTGTATCATTCTTCTCAAAAACCTTATCTCAGTTGCCTCCATTTATGTTGAGCTCTTTTGTTTGCCTTCCATGTTTCGCATCCATAAAGAAGGATTGGCTCAATATAACAATCTAGCACTTGAACTCGCACATATATTGATACTACTCCATTGCATAGAATTGAAGGAAACGGTTATTAAAATTGATAATTTTAGATGGAGCTCTTCTTCTGTGAGAGATCATTATGCATCTGGTTTGATATTTGCCATGTATAGAACATTATTTTAAAGCACTGTGGGTTCCGTACAATTTGGTTTATAGAGATGCTCCTGTGGGTCAAACTGTCATGCTGGAACAGTCCTGTAGTATATGTTCTTGTGTCTGTGTTGTTGCTCAACGGATTCAGGTCACTTTGTCACTGATGATGATTCAGTGTAAGTATGGGCTTAGATGGCAGTGTCCCTTTCTCAGTCAAAATACATATCTTGAGTTGTTCATTTCTGTTCAATCTGTTGATGTTGTCCTGACTGGGTCCATCTATGACTTCCAGATCACAATCATGGTGGTGTAAAGAAGTGTTTACAAATCTTGCACACGTTTTTTCTGTAATGGGGATTGAAATTTAATTCCAGGATGTAGATAGTAGTACCAAATTCCAGGATGTAGATAGTAGTACCAAATTCCAGGATGTAGATAGTAGTACCAAATTCCAGGATGTAGATAGTAGTACCAAATTCCAGGATGTAGATAGTAGTACCAAACAGTAGACAGGATAGTCCACTCTTTAAGGATCTTCTTTAACCGTTATCATGCTAAATATGAATTATGTAACACGCTAAATATGAATTATGTAACACGCTAAATATGAATTATGTAACACGCTAAATATGAATTATGTAACACGCTAAATATGAATTATGTAACATGCTAAATATGAATTATGTAACACGCTAAATATGAATTATGTAACACGCTAAATATGAATTATGTAACACGCTAAATATGAATTATATAACATGCTAAATATGAATTCTGTAACTGTTCCCTGCAGGCCAAATTGTTTTTTTAAATAATGTTTAATGAAAAATATTTTCTAAATAGCCGACTCACGTGTTCTTGTCCGACCAATTTATTCTTGCAATAAATTCATATACATATCTTATTGCTAATTAAATTTGTATAAAGTTATTTCATAACCAAACTAAAAGACTTAGATATCGCTAACCTTTGATCAAATCTTGAGAAGATCTAAGACTATTTCTCAACACACTTCACAAACAACGTGATTATATTTATTGCATGATGTCCATACCTAATGTCGCTATGTTATTTCATCATGAATCTAATGTTGTTTATAATATCTTCTTCAAATAAATGTAGTTCCCAACAATTCTTCATGTTTAGAAACCATCCATAAAAATTGCACTAAAAATGGCTTCCATTACAACTCGAATTGCGAGGATTGGAACAGGATAACTGAAACTTTGAAAATTCTTTTATTGATCTTGGTTACACATTGACCTGAAAGTAAGCTACATTAGTGCTACCAGTGTTGCTATTTTTCCAGGAAAGAAAAAGCTAAATTTAAACTTTTTAAATGTAGTTCTAAAATTGCTTAGAGACTGTTGCAATTAAACTATAATTAGTGCAGTTCAGCAGAGTATGACAGGAAGTGTGTGCTATTTTGTGCCGATGACGTGGTAAAGGTTAAGGATATATAAGCTATTTTAGAATCATATACTGGAGAATGAACACAAGAGAAACAGTTCTTGCGTCACAGTCTCTCAGTAAACATGGACCATCCATTTTAGAGGGTGATGGGTATCCTAAAGGGGAGTTTACCCTGTAACATGTTAGAAGGTTTAAAGTTTTAAAGACTTAACTCCCTTTTAAGGGTTTACATTTTAGCACCCCTAAAATGGTTCATGTCCATGTTTACTGGGAGACTGCGATTAAAGAACTGAAGGAACTACTATGAAATATTCAGACCATTCTTGATGCCATTTTGTACTATTTTTCAGCCTCTTAAGTGTTGGTAAGGTGATAAAAGTATCTGTACAGACTATAGCGTCACCTTCTAGAGTAGAAGAGCAGGATGAAGATGAGTCCAGAGATCTTGATAGCAGACATGACAGAGGTACCAACGATGAGTTTGATGTGGACACTGTATCTTCTGCCTTGGATAATTTGTTGATGACAAATCTGATAGAACTGGACTGTTTACAGGAGGTTGGTGCCTTGATTTTGTTCATAGAATTTCTACTTCATTATTGACTCTCTGAGACTCATAGGTTACAGTGATTGTAGAAGTGAGAGCAAAAAGAGTAGAATTACCTCAGTGGTGTAAGGAATTAATTACAGAGATGAATTACCTCAGTGGTGTAAGGAATTAATTACAGAGATGAATTACCTCAGTGGTGTAAGGAATTAATTACAGAGACGAATTACCTCAGTGGTGTGAGGAATTAATTACAGAGACGAATTACCTCAGTGGTGTGAGGAATTAATTACAGAGACGAATTACCTCAGTGGTGTCAGGAATTAATTACAGAGATGAATTACCTCAGTGGTGTCAGGAATTAATTACAGAGATGAATTACCTCAGTGGTGTAAGGAATTAATTACAGAGATGAATTACCTCAGTGGTGTCAGGAATTAATTACAGAGACGAATTACCTCAGTGGTGTCAGGAATTAATTACAGAGATGAATTACCTCAGTGGTGTCAGGAATTAATTACAGAGATGAATTACCTCAGTGGTGTCAGGAATTAATTACAGAGATGAATTACCTCAGTGGTGTCAGGAATTAATTACAGAGATGAATTACCTCAGTGGTGTCAAGAATTAATTACAGAGATGAATTACCTCAGTGGTGTCAGGAATTAATTACAGAGATGAATTACCTCAGTGGTGTGAGGAATTAATTACAGAGATGAATTACCTCAGTGGTGTGATGAATTAATTACAGAGATGAATTACCTCAGTGGTGTCAGGAATTAATTACAGAGATGAATTACCTCAGTGGTGTAAGGAATTAATTACAGAGATGAATTACCTCAGTGGTGTAAGGAATTAATTACAGAGATGAATTACCTCATCACACTGTGGTGTCCTGGAACATCAGAGGGCTGGTGAGTTGGCCAAAGAGAGACAAGAGCATATGCAGGAAGACAATAAAGTCTCTCATCAAGAAAAGAAGAGAACAATACAAACCATGAGAAGTGAACATAGCATGACAAAAGATGCATCTACTACCTAAATCAACAGGAACAGTTCACCATACTTTGTCTGAGGACAGGACACAACAGACTGAATAAACACATGCAAAGGGTGAAACTGTGTGACAGACTTCTATACCTCTGAACATATTTGCGGTTTAATCGCAACGGAAGCCAAGTAGTTTCATGTAGTAATTCAGTCAATGTTATTTACTATACAAGAATCAGTGGACAGACAGGGTCACAACTTTTAATGTTATGTGCAGACACTGTTTTTGTGCATCTCATCCAACTTTTTAATTCTTCTTTCATTCACTTGAAACATGTCTATATCTGTAACTTTTTAATGTGTGTTATGCACAAGACACCATGTGCGCATCTTTCGTAACGACTCGCCAAAAAAACAAAATGGCTAATGCAATCAATGTCTGTCTACTGAACTTGACAGCTACTGAGAAAGACGCTGTACATTTGTTACAAACACGAGAAATGCTACATCAGGACAAGATGTGTGGTCAGGTTCATCCAATGATCTTATTGCACAACAATGATGGACGGATTCAATGGTATTGCAATGTAAGGCGACACCGCCAGCGCATAAATACAAAGGTCGGCACATGCTTGCAATGAACAAACATGTCGTTTGTAAAAATATGCCGTTTCATTTATGGATGGGCTTTCGAGATGGCATCTGCCGACTGGTGTGTTCTGGAACTAAAGATTAGCAAGACAGTTGTTGAATGGAACACATTTATGCGTGAAGTTTGTGTCTACAGCATGTCACAGCTGCCATGAAGATGCATCGGAGGAGAAGGAATGATCGTTGAGGTAGACAAAAGCCTATTTACCAAAAGAAAGGCAAACTCTAGCAGATTGTGCCTCAACAATGGGTATTTGGTGGACTATGCCGTGAGACAAAGGACATTTTCTTGCTGCAACTGGAAGATAGAAGTTCTGCTATCTAAATGAAGGCAATTGTTGGCAATATTGAGCCTTGATCAATGATATATTCTGACTGTTGGAAAGGATATAAAACTACCAAGATCGGGAGAGCAGACTTCGACCATCTAACAGTGAACCACAGATACAACTTTGTGGCTCAGGTAACTGGGGCCCATACCCAAACAGTGGAGTGAATGTGGAGAAGTGCAAAGTGGTGAAATAAGAAACACAGCGGAACATCACGGCATCACTTAAACAGCTATCTAGCAGAGTTCATGTGACGATCTAGGCTCCAGAACAATGTCAATCCTTTCTATGCCATACTGGAGGAAATCAGCAGATACTGTGTAGCCAATCACCAACACCCGCCCCTCTCCATAATATCTCCCCACCAACACCGGTCCCTACCCATCAGCTGCACTATTCCAAATCCTAACCCCAACACTGAAAGAGGTCACTTCCCAAATTCTAAACATCTAACCAACCTCTAACCATAAACCCCCCCTCCCAAACACTAAAATACGCAGCCTCCCCTCCCAGCAGTATTAGTGAGATTTGTACTAACAAAGGGACATAATAAATGTCAATGTTAATGCTAACACGGGTTAGTTGCCCCTAACTGCACTGATCAGTTCCACTGAAACAAAATATCAGAACAAAAGTTTGTTCCTGTAAATATGTGTCCACTGATTCTTGTATAGTACCGTATTCATAAATTCAGTCTTCATACAACATTGTGTTATCAATGTCAGACATGGACACTAACTACAGAACAAGAGAGAAAGCTTACTATGTGTGAAATGAATGTCTGAGAAAATCAGCAAACAGAACAGGAAAAGATCATGTGAGGAATACAGAGATTACAAGAACTGTTAGAGCAACATCTGTGATGAAATATATTGAAAAACATAGTCTGAAATAGTTCTGCCACTTAATGAAAAAAGGAACCCTTATTGGCCAGCAGCAAGAGCATACAACATGAACATGGAAACAGCAAGATACAGATGAAGACCCAGAAGAAGATGGATTCAAGGAGTTACCAACATTCAGAGACACCACAATATTACTGGATATCAAGCGACCAATACCCCGAAAACCGATCGTCATTCAATTCTGGAACGTCTTACAGCAAAAGTAGAGAAAAGACGATAAATAGATATAGATAAGTAAAAAATAAATAATAATGGAAACATATTCTATAACTTCTGGTAATTTTCTTCACACTTGTTGCACATATATTCTCATGTAGGTTTATGAATACCTCTACATTGATGGAAGTCTGGAAAGCTTACCGCAATCTTTCCACCAGAATGCAGCTGCGAAGTTATCAGTGAGCTCATACTTAGTCAGGACTTTTCATAACTTGAGAATCTTGTTACTTAACATAGATCTTTTGTGTAACAAGAACCATGAAAGAGAACCTCATCGTACGAGCAAGTACTGGTCAGATGCTCAGCTTCTGACAATAACAGAACTGTGTCACAATTTTGTTGTACTAGAAGTTGTTCTAAAGATTCTACCGCAGGTGAGATTAAATTCTTGTCAATTTGCTCTCCTTATTTAGAAAAATAAATGTATAATTTTGTTGTTGGTTGGTTGCTGGTCCAGCGGTCCAAGGGCTCATGCCCTTTGACCTAATGCCATTAAGTGGCATTATATTACTGGGAAGTCTGTGGATTTTCAGCCCACCCCTGGACAGAGCCAGACAATAACTATCATACCTCCAGGAAGGTAGGTTTCAACCTATGCACTGCTCCTAGCCACTGTAGCCAAGATAGAGTTACTGTGCTCATTTCCCCCCCCCCCCCCCCCCCCCACCTATTGACTACTGGTTATGCCAAATTCTCTATGGCTTCAGGCATGTAACCAAATGTTCAAGTCAAAAGGATTGTCACGTCCTGAGTCACTGTGTCTCTATGATGGGCCTCAGCTATAGGATTAAACAGTGCTGTCGGTTTCCTCCTCCCCAGTGCTGCACAGTACATCTCTGGCTTCCTCCCAACCACATATATATTCAGGTAAACATAAAACACATTTCAACAACAAAATAAAAGCATAATTGAATAGATGACATGCAATGAAGCTTCTCTAAGAAGATAACCTCAATATAACGGCATGTCATCCACTAAGGTGACATGCAATGAAGCTTCTCTAAGAAGATAACCTCAATATAACGGCATGTCATCCACTAAGGTTTTCTGTTGCATGGGTGGTTTGTCTAGTGGGCCCTTGGTGAGACCCACAGATGCAACCACATGCGTAATTGTGTTGTGATGACGTGTTTTCCAGTCATGTGCATGATACCATGGTTCCTGGTGTGCCTCTTGGCCAGGTATCTCCCACTTCAGCCCCAGTGCTTTCTTGGATAGGACTATGGTCCTGCTTGATGTCAGGGATGGCCTGATCAATCTTAGTTTCCAGCCTCTGTTGGCTGGACTAAGCCCCAGCTCCACTTCAAGGAGTTGGCCTCAATGGAAAAGTATAATTTTGACATGGCTAGACTTGCTGAAGTCAGTTGTGGCATGCCATTGGCACAAATAAAACAAGACACAGTGCATTTATATTTTATTGAGAACTACATTGTGCTAGAAATCTAGGACAATTGTCCTGCTACAAGAGAGTTCCAGCGGGAGTGTGAGAATGTTGTCCTTCTACAAGAGAGTTCCAGCAGGAGTTTTAGAATGTTGTCCTGCTACAAGAGAGTTCCAGCGGGAGTGTGAGAATGTTGTCCTGCTACAAGAGAGTTCCAGCGGGAGTTTGAGAAGGAACTCTATAAAAAAAGAAATAATTTCAGTTCATATTTTGGGTAAATTTTCTTTTAAGTCTTCACTGCGCTATAAATAGCATACTATTTACATTTTAACTAGCTGACATCACGGATTTCCGCGGAACACCAATCAAATCGATGGATGCCTTGACGTCACATCTCTCAACACAGGTGTACATTTTTAGAAAAGTTAACTTAAGTAGGTTAAATAACATAACTGCTGCATATACTAATCCTACCCTAATTCTAACCCAAACCATAATTCTAAATAATAATTATAACCCTACCCCTAATTCAATCACACGCTGCTCATGTCCAATCACACTGCAAAGGTTATGTAATACCTCTCAGTAGAATTAAACTAGAACAAAGGTCACAGTAAAGACCCAAAAGAAAAATTGTCCCATATTTTTTTACAATTTATCTTTCAGGAAGCAAATAATTTCCTGCCTGTCATATCTCTTGTCATAACTTAATGAAAGGAAAATAATATTCTCCAATAATATACAAGAACTAAAACTGCAGGCAGCGGACTGCAACACATGAGTCAAAACATCTGCCCTATGTGCTGACTGCAGCACAAAAGGAGCAAATTAGCATATCTCCTGTATGTTGCCGGGGCCCGAAATGGGAAGCAAAGAATAGCAACACTTTTTCTTGCTATGCAAGTCATAAGAGACGACTAAGGTTTTGGGGTGGAGTTGGCGGTCCCATCTCATAGAGGGTCAAAGTGATTCAGTAGGCATGCTTAAGTCGGATATGCCAGGCCGAAAGGCGCAGTTATCACAAGCAGTAAATCATGACACAGCACATTTTGTTTTCTGGACTACATCCTGTAATATCAGATGTTGAAAAATCTCTGTACACAGGTACCTGTATTGCAAAATGTTGTGCTTATTTGGCACAATAGAAAAAGCTTGTGTGCTCTTAACATGTATATGTTATAATTTTCTGTCAATTCTGCCTCCATTTCTAAACAACTGTTCTTTGGACTAAATCCTGCTAATTTGCAAGAGTTTTAGATCGAAAGTTAAAGATATAAAATAATTTATTTTTGTATAATTATATCACATTTCTCTCTCTCAGGAATTCCAAGAATTTTCAGGAACTTTGGTAACAGATTTACAAGTGGAACTTGTTAAATGTTTCAAAAGTCTGAACTCAGAACAATTAACATTATTAGTTGACCTTGTGTCACACAGGTAAATATTCTAATAAATATTCTAATGAAATAGAGAATTGGTGAGTTATCATTTTTGTACAGGTCATTTATCCGTTAGTTATAGCAACACTGATATAGGCTGTAAGAGTTTGCTTCAATTCCCTTTAATTATGATCTATTAAGCTCTTAGTTAGTTAGTTAGTCGTCGGATCATCATCACTGCAAACTGGACACATTCATAGTTGCTCCGATCTCTCCTTGAGTGTATCCGCCATCACACTTCTGCTGACAGTACCGGTCCTATGCTGGTTGACCATCATTCTTCTGCGCCCTCCAAAATGTTCACCTCTAGCAACACCGCATTTCAATCCCTGATCTTTAATCCTAGCCATTGAAAAGGAATCATCATTCACATTAGTCTTACTCTCGCGTGTTATATCTCTTAAGGAGTTCAAAATGTCAGCGCGTTCCATTGCCCCATCGCCCTTTGCCACAATCGCACACGATGCCAGTTGATCCGCTCTTACATTGCCTAGAACGCCCACATGTCCCGGCACGAAAATAAATGTAACCGCTTTCAAGCTCGCATTTCTCAAGGCCTCAATCCACTGTTCGCGAACGAGACCCACTTGTACCTTCTTAATCATACTCATAAAGTCACTCAAGATGCAGACCTGCGCTACTTTCTGTGTGACTCAAATGCCTTGGTCACCGCCATAGTCTCCATGGTCATACTACTCGTAGTGACCGCAAAGGCACCACTTTCCTCCTTGATCGCTTTACCTGCGCACTGAGCTGTATAGGCCCAAGCACTGCGAACATGCCTAATTACAGATCCATCAGTGTATATAATCACATCCCCCTCTTTGGTATTCTCACTGATTAAAGCCTGCACTTCTTTCTCCACAGCTGTGGGACACCATTCTCTGCATTCCCTGCTAAGTGATATTACTACTCTCAAACAAGTTTCGAAATCTGTGGGTAGACCTATCCATTCCGCACCTGCTGCCACATCCTGTAATCTGCACACGCTTTGTATTACATCCTCAACACGTCCCATCCACGACCTTCCTCTCTTGAGTCTGCTGCCTTTAACTTTCTGTATTTCGGAATGCAACGGGTGTTCCTTATCTGCATGTATTTGAAGGTACGCCCGTGCACGGCAATACTGTAATCTATGCTCAGCTGTTGGGCAGTCAAGTAGGTATCGCATAGCTCTTGTCGATGTGTCTCTTGTGCATCCCAGAATGATGCGCATTGCTGCATTCTGGACTCTATCCAGTCTTTCGATCTGAGTTTGGCTAAGAGTCAGAATTGCCAGTGCATATTCCACCACAGCCACAACCAAACCCTGGTACAAAAGAAATAACAATCTTTGCTCACACTGCACAGCAGCCATAACCTTCATTGCTGCTAAGCCTTTGCCTGCCCTTATGATAATGTGGTCAACATGTTCCCTGAAACTCAGGCTTCTGTCAAAAAACACACCCAGATATCTCATTGTGCTAGTTCTTTCTAAACTTTTCCCAGACAACGAAACTTGTGGCATGGGTGTCTTTACCATGTGATTGTTCAAGGAAAACCACGTCACGAATGCCTTAGACGGATTAACCACTGCTCCCGTATCTCGACACCAATTTGTCAGTCTGTCCAGCTCCTTCTGTAGTTCCACGACGCACTCTTCTCGATTTCTGCCCTCTTGAGAGCAAGTGCCTATTAAGCTCTTGTTTCTTATGTGCAATGAAGGGTTTCCTCCAGAACTTTCTTTCATACCCAGAAGACTCAAACTCTCATCTGTATGCATTGCTTTGAGAAGATTTCCCCTACTCGGAAGGCTCTATGTATGTACACAAAGAAAGTAAAGTTAGGTTAGGTATGCTGATTATTCTCCTCATGCACCTGACATGTCCATAGGTGCTGATATCTCTACTTCAGTAAATCTATCATGGTATGAAGGTTGATGGTTCTGGTGCTATGTTGTTTTAAAAAAAATCTAGTTATGTGTTCTCTACGGACCATTCCTATCCCTGCTCCCAAATCGTGCATTCTCGATATTGACTTATGCTTATTTATCTAAAAATCATCTGATCGTGTGGACTCATGAAAAGCACTGACAATGTCTTCTGCTTTGTTCATGGGCTGACCATCTGTTATGCTGTCGAAGCTAGCTAATTGGTTGTCCTGTTCGTTTCCCCCCACACTGACATGTCCGGGGACAAAGATAAATGTGATTCTACGCAGTGGAGCCCTCATTTTAGCTCTCTCTGATGACTCCACCCATTCCCTTCAGACATTACCTGTTTTGACTTTCAGAATCATATTAATTGTGTCACCTTAGTATGCACGCATAAAAATAGTGTTTGCGATTCCAGCTGTTTAGTGCCTGTGTTATGCCAAATACTTCCATTGTTATACTGCTTGTTATTGCGGTAAAGGCCCCCCACTGACTTCGTATAGACTTGAAATATCCTCAACTGCAATGCTCAGATTAAATACTATATGGAAGAGCAGAATACGTACAGCAGTGACGATTAACCTACCGTAAAAATGTGTGTATAAACCCATCCGATTATAGGTCGAGAAGGTGACTATGGCTTCCCGAAAGTGTCATAAGTCTAAGATCCGACTATAGACAGACATCCCAAATACTTAAAAATGCCGGTAATAATGATCTTCGTCATGATAAAGAACGGTTTTTTCCTCTGTTACATTTCTACAGCACATTTTTTTAATAAACATTTTGTTGTACTCAAGTCAAACCCACTTTAATTTTGTCTGTTCCTATAAAAGTGTCTACCAAAAGACTACCTAGTAGACTAGGCCTAGATGATAAATGTGTGTTACTTGTAGACTGGCGTCAATAAATAACATTAGATACTGGTATATTATAGCCCTAGGAATTTTATCCTAGTTTGAATATATTGATAAAAACATGCAAGTCACAGGTTTTTGGCTTGGGGGGGGGGGGGGGGTTAACCGGTATGTTTTTTTTCCCCCTCTTACCTTCATTTGATGCAATTTTATTTTAAATTGGCTGTACTTGTTAATAGGCAGAGGCCCCTAAAGCAATCTCGGATTATTTTTCAACAAAATTCTCAGCTTATAGTCAGTAATTGACTAATTGACGGTAGATAAATCTCTAATAATATATATTCTTGTGTATGGATGTGAGAGTTGGACTATTGCAGTAATAATACAGAAGAGATTTTGAAAACAAATGTTACAAACAAGTATTCGCATCCTTCTTCTTCTTCAGCGTTCATTTTGAAACTCCGGATGTATCTTGATTCTTGATTACTAGCTAGAATCATAGCACAATGGACATTCCCATAAGTGCTCCACTCATCGTTCCAGCAGCCATTTGAGTGTGTGTAGTTTCAAAGTCCTAGTTTCGTTCCAGCAGCCATTTGAGTGTGTGTAGTTTCAAAGTCCTAGTTTCGTTCCAGCAGCCATTTGAGTGTGTGTAGTTTCAAAGTCCTAGTTTCGTTCCAGCAGCCATTTGAGTGTGTGTAGTTTCAAAGTCCTAGTTTCGTTCCAGCAGCCATTTGAGTGTGTGTAGTTTCAAAGTCCTAGTTTCGTTCCAGCAGCCATTTGAGTGTGTGTAGACTCCCTAGTTTTGTTGATTACGTGATCTTTAGTTCTCTCGAAAAAGAGTACATTTTCTTCCCTCACCTCTGACCACTTCCATTTCTGTCATTCTTTGTATGTGTATGTTTTCAGTCTCATTGTCAATATTTTACAAACATTATATATAATACATAATATATATTGCAACATAAATATATATTTATGACTGCTTTAATTAAGTCCGCTTAATCTCTTCACAGTACTGTGGCCTTCAATCGCAGCATTGCCTGCCAATGAGTCACCTCTTTCATTTCCTCTGACTCCAGCATGGCTCCAGGCAATATATCCATGTAAAGTTCTGTACAATTGAGTTGTTAAATAATACACCCCATTCCTTTCTCAGTGTGTTCTTTTCTATCTTGCGCAACATGCCATGGATTTTTCTTGTCAGAGGATAATTTTCCTACTAGATTTTCAGCAGGATGTAGTCCAGAGAATGGAAATGCGTTGTGTCGTTATTTAATTGCGCATCCAGTATGCCGAACATATAGCAAATTTATACATGAGAAACATAATAAATGCTGTTGCAGATCAACAAGAACACCTCCTGACAGTGAATATATCTCCTGAATATTTTGACATATGCTTTAACACCCCTCTAAATGGGCATGTCCATGTTCTGCAGTATCCTGTAAAGAACCCTATCTCTTTAAAGGTTCTTTATAGCATATCCTGAAATTTAAGCACCACTTATACACCCAATCCCATTGTCAGCACTTTCTACTTCACCATTCAAACTCTGCTGGATCTCTCTTGTAGCAGGACCATGGTCCTACTATATTTCCAGCAGAATGTAACCAGAGAATGGACATATGTTGTGTCGCCATTTTATTTGTGCCATTGGCCTGACACATCTGTCTTCGGCAGAGCATTGTCAGTACTATGTGGATGATCAGCTTTCAAACCAGTGGCAAGTTTTGTTGCAAAGCTGACCCCTTAAAAAGTCAGTGACTCAAAAATGCCATGCTGAAGTCGGATGTGATGGGTGAAAGGTGCAAATATCACAGCCAGGTGTAAATAATGACACAATACATTCTTTTCTCTGGACTACATCAAACAGCTGAGTTTGAGAATTTATTTGATTTTCTTTCGTGTCTGTTCTCGAACTTCCACCTGATCTCTCTTATAGCAGGACAATATTCTTACTAGATTTTCAGCAGGATGTAACTCAGAAAATAGAAATACATTATATCACCAGTTTATTTGCATTAATGGCCTAACACATATGACTGCAGCAGATAAGTTTGAGCATGAACGCAGAGTAATAAGTGTGAATAGATAGTTTAAGGGTACACAACTGTGAAATTGTTACGTTTTGTTTAACACACTCTGGTTTAGCACATGTTGTACCTCTCTGTATCAGATCTGATGGAACCTATCCTGTTTTTACTCATGGCATGAAGTCAGTTCTCGAGTATGTCTCTAGATCACAGCTAGAAGATGAGAAGGCAGTGTCACCTACAATAACATCTGCACTGTCATCCATGAGGATTACATTTCTATCCAGGTTAGTGATTGATATTTAATATTTTGATTAATACTTGTTTTCCACATTAACACTCATACTACATAGATGTGACGCTTTAGAGGGGTGTTAAGTATTGGTGCAAAACACTTCAATTTTTAAGTGTCTTGACATATAACATTTAAATGTCAAACTATCACTGACCTGATAGAGTGACACTATTAACAAATGCACCAGTCAGGAATGTATGAATTCATATGCTGACAGTCTGTCATTTTAACAGTTAGTGACCTATATTTCACTTTCCTTAACACCCCCCTAAAAGGGTCACATCCATTTATGAATCTGTGATATCATCATCATGTGCAATGTCAGCTGGGGTAAGAGATCATGGATATTAAGAAAGATAAATTATGTGGAGTAGAAATAAAGGAACAATGTCAGTCTTAAATTATGTCGTTTTCCTGTTTGTTTCATGTTTATTGTTTTCCCCCAACTATTTATGACTGGATGTAGATATTAAATTAAACAAGCTAGAAGCAGAAACAAAGAGTATCACTTCGAATGTTGACAAATTTCCATTCCATGGTACTATACATATTTTCTGTCATCTTCTGGCTTTCTCATTTTGACAGTTATCATATGTTGCTGGTATTCTTTTATATTGGTATGCCTCCAAATTTATGTTTTCCCTTTATTTGCCTGATGTTGATGTTTAGTACCTTTCTTTCTTTCTTTCCAGATAGTATTAATGTTCTGCTGTAATTCACAATCTATGACAATGACAGATATGGTTCACAAGACCAACCTGAGCCACTTTTATCCTCCACAGTATTTACATGTAGTCTCAGGACCTCGTGTGTCATAGTGTGTTGTTTTGTGTCTTTATCAAAAGTGCAGCCCTTGAACTATCTGCTATCACTTTCTCCTTTGTCTTCATGCCATTCCTGGTTTTTTTTTCCCTTCATGCAACATGATGACATCCTGTTCTCATTATTCGATATCACTTCCTGTGCCATGCATATCTTGTTTGCATACATCTTTTTATCAAATTAGAGGTCTTTTCCTCCTGCAGGAGCAAGATCTTAGCTTTGTTTTATAGAATATGAAAACTGTATAGCAACTTATCTTCTGTCTGTGTTGCCATGTTAGTCTAATCGGAAGTTGAAATTGGATGAACTGGGAGGCAAGACATGACCACACTGGACTGAACTGAGGCAAAAACTTTGGGACAACTACTTTGACCTGGAGAAGACTGTGTCCTGGCGACTGACCTGAAGATCTAGCAAGACCTAAAGAATCCTGAAGAAGAGGGATCAACCAAGTCAACTCTAGAAGAAATCTCAGAGCCCCCAGACATGGAGAAATATCAGCAACCACAGACACAGTCTGATATAGCCATACATTGAAAGTTAGGTTGCTGACACAACTTCTACAGATACAAAAATGAAGAGTATGGCATCAACTGTGACCTGGTAGAAAAAGTTTTAAAAGACAGAGCTACATGAAGCAATTGATCTTTTGAATTAACAAATTTCCATGACAGAATTTCGAACAGATAGAATAAGGAACAGCTGGATAAAATTTGAGAGAATTAGAGAATTGATCAGACTGCATGAAGAAAGTTGGTGGATTGCATATGCACCCACTCAATGTTAATGGCAGAAGAGTGTATGTGTGATATATAATTCTAAAAACTATACCATTTTTATGTTTTTAACTATACCATGTATTTTATACTGCTGTCATCATTAATATTGATAAATATTTTCATTTTAGATGTTTACACTCTGAGAATTTGGTGAAAGAAGTGTCAGAAATCCTGGCCAAGTCTAATGTGTCTGGACATAGTATTTGTGAGGCATTCACTTTGGCATGTACTGTCATACTCAGTTGTGAGGACTTCAGTTTGTTGTCATTAGCAGGTAGATTTTGTTGTTAGTTTGTGATTCTTGTTTAAGATGTACAATAATTTAAATTAGAGGCTACAGAGATGTGGTTTCTGAGAAGAATGATGAAAATATCATGGGCAGCTACGAAAACTAGCGCAGAGGTTCTCACTGATGCTGGCGTAAAAAGATCAATCATATCAAACATTAAGGGCAGACAGTCAAGATTTCTAGGGCATGTGCTGAGAAGAACACAGCTTGAACACTTAATAACCACTGGAAAGATCAAGGGGTGAAGAGATATGGGTTGACAGAGAAAAATTGCTAGATGGACTAGTATTGTGGCACAGTAAAGTTCACCAAACGAGCTTATTGACAACAATTAGACTTACGTAAAACACAGGTTTATATATTGTATCAATGGGACACGACAGACTATAACTAAAACTAGTAGGTAATGATGGGCAATGATGAGCACACAAGAAATCATAAAAATTACAATACACAAATCACATTCAACGTTTCAACCAAAAGGTCTTTATCAAGACACAAACAAAACATCAAAAGACGACGAATGGAAAAATTATCACAATGTCCAACGGAAATATGGAAATGATATGCCGGAAGGTCAGAAAGTACATAAAAAATGTAAAAAATGTGGAAACGAAACGAACAAAAAGATGAGTAAAAAACGGAACAAAAAGAATAAAGACAAAGACCACACCAATGCAGTACTAGACATAAGAGTGGTCGGAATTGAGTCCAAAAGGCTTGAGCATACCTAAATCTATCATCGGTGGTGCAAGATCTGATGGAGGTGACCTGAATATACAAAGCTCCATGATGACCATCGCCGTTGAAATGTCTGGTCACAGGAGTGGGTGTTCTGTGCTTGATGGCATGAAGATGGTTACAAAAGCAATCGCTCAAGGCCGGTTTCCCCCGATGTACTGTTTGCCACAGCGTTTACATATGATCATGTAAATGACATTACGGGATTCACATGTAAAGGCATCATCGGTGGAGAAAGTGGCCTGAGGAAATGAAATGGAGCGCATCTGAACTATGTAAGCACATGTATAGCAACGGACACGTGAGCAACACAAGACAACATTGACAACACAAGAGGCAGAGAGTGGTGGAGAAACATGATTGCCTACACCATTCGGCATGGCACTTGATTGATTGATATTTTAAACTGCACTTTTTCTGTTTTTGTTCTGCAGATTAGTAGGATATAGTCCAGAGAACGGAATGCGTTGTGTCATAGTTCACAGCTTGGTTGCAATATCTGCATATTTCAGCCTGATACAACAAATTTCATTATGACTTCTGTGTCATTTTGACCCTCTATAGGATGGAGCAACCTCCCCCCATATACATCATATAATACTTGTGACCCTCTTCCCTTCCAAGCAGATTAGGAAACAAATTGCCAAAAATGTTGATAAACACTGATCTTTGTAACCCTGTAAACACTGAATCCTGGTAACCCGCTAGACTGCACCCTGGTAACCCTCTATAGTCTGAGAATAAATTAAGAAATTGTAACACCTGTCTAAATTGTATTAGTATACAGTATCATCATGTGCAGTGCTAACTGGCATAATTAAGCATTTATTTTCCCTCCAAAGATGGATGTGTCAGGCCTTTGACGCAAATAAAACAGCGACACAGCGTATTTCCATTCTCTGGACTACATCCTGCTGGAAATCTAGTAGGACAATGGTCCTGCTACAGGGGAGATCCAGCGGGAGTTTGAGAATGAATGTTGAAGAAGAAGCATTCATTGTCACAACATTCAAGTGTAATGTATCTGTACAACTCATTCTCTGCATGAAGTTTTTTGTTGACACAGAGGTGTCTGAGATTGCTTGTCTGTGTAGTCAAATCTCAGGTGTTAAACTATCCGGTATCTTTTTGTTTGTCCCCTCAGTTTCCTTGTCTCTCATATTTACTGTCTCGTGTTTTGGTGGTGCACTCTACTAGACTCTAACCTGTCCATCCCATAATGTTTCTCTCCCACTTGTATCTCTACCTACCTCTTTCTCACCTCAACTCTACCCTCAAATAAGGTCTTCAACAAGTTGTTATGTCTTTTAGTATGTCCAAAATATTTTATTTGTTTTATTTTTATTTCCTTTTTAGTTAATTTTCCGCATGAAGTTTTGTCAGAACTTCTTTGTTCATTTTCTTCTATTTCCATGAAGTTCTCCGGATTCTAAAACTCCACATCTGACAGGCAGTAGTTCTGTCTTCTATTTATTTGTTCATTGTCCATGTTTCTGAGCCATACATTAAAGTAGAATATATATTCATTTTATAATTTTCATTTGTAATTTGTTTAGATGTTAATATTTTCCTCATGTCATTGAAAGTACTTTTAGCCATTCATATTCTCCTTCTAGCTTGTTTAATATCTACATCCAGTCATAAATGGTTGGGGGAAATCAATAAACATGAAACAAACAGGAAAACGACATAATTTTAGACTAACATTGTTCCTTTATTTCTCCTCCGCATAATTTTAGACCGACATTGTTCCTTTATTTCTCCACATAACTTCCATCTTTTATTCACTTAAAATGTCTATATCTGTAATTTTGTCTCCTTGGTCAAATCCATTGTCTTTTGTGTCTCATAGAGCTAGGCATTGATTCTAACTTTGATATTCTATGTACCAGTATATTTGTTTCAACATCTTGTACTTTGAACATTCTTGAGGTATACATTTTGCAGTCTGTTGTGCTTGTCCATGTGGCTTAAATTCCACCAATATTGATGCACTTATCCCATCAATTTGTCAGTGCAGCAATACCTGCAGCAGCACACCAATTTTTGTCAATGGAAACTTTTTTTTAATTTTCAGACTGTATTTCTGGATTCCTGTGTCTGGCAAAGGATTGTGATGTTCTTGATGCTGAAGTAAAGTTATCTTTGTTCGAACAGATCAGAAAAATTGTGAAGGATCTGAAAGAAACGAGCATCACTTTGCTGGCTGGAAGGTATGTTTACTTATAACATTGTAGGCTGGTTGATTGGTTGGTTGCTGATCCAGTGGTCCATGGGCTCATACCCTTTGACCCAATGCCATTGTGTGATATATGCACGTGTTTGTGAGCTGTTGTTTTGTTCCATATAATGTGTTCCATTTATCTGGCCCTGGAGGGAGGAGCATTTTCCTGATGTCATCCGGCGCTGGACATTCAAAAAGGTGGTGGTCAACAGTTTCATATGGATGAGTGCACATCCGGCACCCTGGAGTGTGTTGTGGTTGTATTCTGTTGAGGTAATTGTTAAGCTGTACATGTTGTGTGCGCAGTCGGAAGATGATACTCTGGTTTTTCCTTTCCATGAAATTGATATTGTCTTTAGGATTTGGGCTGGTCATATATTTATAGATTTTCCTCCCAGTGTTTCCCATGGCCCATCTGTTCATCCAATTTTATTTGTTCACAGATTTAAACATTTTAACTGTATGCATGGTTGTTTCTGTATAATGCTGTTCTTGTGCTCCCTTCTTTGCTAGTCTGTCTGCCTTGTCATTGCGAGGAGTGTTTGAGTGGCCAGGAATCCACTGCATAACAATGCTGACTTTGTAAGATCTAAGCATCTGGTTTGCATTGTGATATATTTCAACCAGCTCAGGTTTACAATGTCCATCACATTCCAGTGCTTGAAGAGTTGATGTCTATGCTACTACACGACTTCTGGTATCAATTGTTAAACATCCAGTCCAATATTAGTCATGTATAGATCAATTTGAATTATGTCATCTTGGGTTCCCCACAACATGTTTTGCAGAAAAGCCCTTCTGGACCAGATTGTTGTTCTGTAAACAGTGAAACTGGGACAAATCTGTAGTATGTGTTCTGGTATCTGTGTTACTACTCTGCAGATGCAGGCAGCAGAGTCGCTGTACTATTCTTTGCTCCCCTCTTTGGCCCGACAAATTTCATGCCAGTTTGGCACATCAAACTTAAAAATCAATAAAAAGTGAAAATCATTAAAACACATTATTTACAAGGAATACAATAGGCAAAAAATAACAACAGAGGGTAATACAATTTGATGGATCACTAAAAGCATGCAAATAATGCATAAAATGTTTTTTAAAACAAAAAAAGGTCTTTATCAAACACAGAACACAGCACAATGTGTAGAATAATATCCACAAGACCAAGAAGAAATTGGACTGAAGGAGTTACCAACGTTCTGAGATATTCAGTAATATTATATCAATCAATAAACCCATAACCCATCAGGGTTGTAGGGGTACCACATTGGATGCTTCAGCACACAGAATCAGGGTTGTAGGGGTACCACATTGGATGCTTCAGCACACAGAGTACTCCAGTGAATTCTGTCTTCAACGATGCGGATGAATGAGGAAAAATCTTGTCCTGCCCATTCCTTGATGTCTGTCCATGTCTTTATTTGCCCTCCTCTGCTCCTCCCCCTTCGACGGTCCCCTGCAGTATTGTTTTTGATAAGGAATCATGTTTGCATACATGTGCATTACTATATACTAAGGGACCAAACATGACAGCTCGAAAACCAATTGTCATTCAATCCTTCGACGTTTAACAACAAAAACAGAGAAAAGGCAATAAGATAAAAAGGATGGTCTATGGCATTGTTGACTTACTTAAATGTTTATGGTCTACCTGTGCAATTTATATATTTTTGTCTGATTGACAGGTCCAGAGTAGCTTTAGACATGCATGGTGAATGACATTAGCTAGGGAAGATACACAGGGAATAGCATTAGCTTGGGAACATACACATTGAATGGCATTAGCGTGGGAATATACACGGTGAATAGCATTAGCTTGGGAACATTTGTTGTTCGTCCATCACAAGTGATGATGACCATTTGTTACATCCACTTTTGAAAATTCAATTTTAGTTATGTCCTTGATTATGAGTTCGTAGATGGCTAATGAGCCCTATTCGAGCTGTAAATGTCCTTGGACAGTTTGGACATGGAATGACGACTGTAGACGGATCTTGGTCTATCCATGACTTTCTAGCTGCTCTCCGCTGTTGAGCTGCTGCATTTCTCTTCTTTTCACAAGATGATGTGCTCTTTTTTATTTTAGAACGCCATGTAGATCTATTTTGTGCAAGTTCTTCCCATGTATCGTGGTCTATTTCAAAGGCTTTCAGTGAGTCCTTTAACGAGTCCTTGTAGTGCTTCCTTTGGCCACCTTGAGATCGTATACCCTTCTCTAGCTCACCATAGAGAAGTATCTTTGGCAGACGATGGTCTGGCATATGCATCAAATGACCTGCCCAACGAATCTGTGTCTGCATCAGGATCGTGTCAATGCTTGGGATACTAGCTCTATCAAGGACAGTGGTATCTGGAATCTTGTCTTGCCATCTGATGTTCATAACTTTTCTGAGACAATTTGTATGAAAATGATTGAGTTTTTTCACATGACGTCTATACACAGTCCATGTTTCACCAGCGTAAAGCAGCACTGGAAGTACCACTGCTCTGTAAACTTTCAGCTTAGTCTGTAGATTAA
This sequence comes from Meghimatium bilineatum, assembly GCA_034231615.1. NCBI lineage: Eukaryota > Metazoa > Mollusca > Gastropoda > Stylommatophora > Philomycidae > Meghimatium > Meghimatium bilineatum. The sequence continues at coordinate 6,990,374 of CM067319.1, read as the reverse complement.
TGCCATTTCTACGCCAAACATTTGCGTACAATCTGCCGAAAGTGCTGCTTGCTTTGGCGATCCTTGTATACACTTCATCATCAACGTTGGCATTTTGTGATAACGTACTGCCTAGATATGTGAATCTATTCACAACTTTCAGTGCTACATTTACCTTTATGCAGGGCTCGAGATAGCCTTGGGAACATACACAGTGAATGGCATTAGATTGGGAACATACACAGTGAATGGCATTAGCTTGGGAATATACACAGTGAATGGCATTTGCTTGGGAACATACACAGTGAATGGCATTAGCTTGGGAATATACACAGTGAATGGCATTAGCTTGGGAACATACACAGTGAATGGCATTAGCTTGGGAACATACACAGTGAATGGCATTAGCTTGGGAACATACACAGTGCATGGCATTAGCTTGGGAACATACACAGTGAATGGCATTAGCTTGGGAATATACATGATGAATGGCATTACTAAAATCACATCTCTTGTTTTAGAGATGCAGATTAGTCAAATTTGGACAACATGTAGACTTCAGTTGTGAGATTAATTGGTGTTAGCCGAACAGACCAGGTTCAAATCTCATCTGTTACCTTCATGTGTAAATTAATGTTCTATCTATTTGCTAAACTCTTTATTGCCTTTCAGCGTAAAGGGTAGAAGAGTTCTCTGGAGATGGCCCTTGTGTGTGCTCAGTATATTGTGGAATTTGTCACCTCTTTTATTTTGGTGGTCCATCATTTTCGAGGTGGGCCTCTAGGTCTGCCTTCACTGTATCTGTGTAGCATAGCTTGCTGTGGTAGGCTGTCTGGTGGTAGTCTGCTGATTTGTGCAAACCATTTCATCTGTTGGCTATTAATATACTCCAAGATTGGGGCGGTACCGGTTCTTTGTCTAATGTCCTAATTTCTCACTCTGTCTCTTAGCGATATTCCTAGGATTCTGCGTAAGCATGCCATTTCAGCTGTTACTAGTTTACGTTTTTCTTGTGCTGTTGTTGTCCATATTTGGCATTGATAGCACAGCGTTGGCATAATAATTGTTTTGAATGAATGTTGAAAAAGAAAATTCAAATTCATTTTCATTTGAAGTTGCATTTAATGTCCATGGCATAGTGGTTAAGCCATTTGTTTTTTACTCAAGAGGTTGCGGGTTTGAATCCCATTTGTAACATCTTGTTTATGTAATTAATTTTTTGAGTGATCCCTGGGGATTATTGCTTGAAGCGACGGAGTTACATTCTATGAGTGATACTTTATCTATGTTGTGTGCTGCTTCGTTGAGAAGGACAGATTACATATGGGATCACCCGAGTACAATGAAGTCAATTCTCTACACTTTTGAGGCTCTCACCACCCACTTTAAAAAAAAATTAACTCTGTCTGCTTGTAAGAAAAATTAACTCTGACTGCTTGTAAGAAAAATTAACGCTGACTGCTTGTAAGAAATGTCTACATTATTAAGCAGATTCATGCACTTCTTTGTTTACAAAATGTACTTAAAAAAAGCAATTCTTATTTTTCCTATCTCAGTGACAAAACTGTAACTGCTGTTGATCACTACCATTTCAACATCATCATCATTCGAGCTCTGAAATTTCTGGTGGTACCATGCAATCATCAATTTTGGGAATTCACACTATGTGCCCTGGTAGAATGGATTCAGGTAAGTTTTGAATTTTGGGCAATTACCTTTTGTAAGGAAGGCATTGTCTAGGTTTTTGCTGTTTTTTTACAGTTTTTTTCTACTGTTGTGTTGTCTTAGTTGGTTTTTGTTTCTTGATAAAAATCCCAGTAGGACAGACACGTCGATAATTGTCTTTGTGCTATGTTTTATTGTTATTTCTGATTATTTTATATTGATAGTTATTTTCAGTAACCTGTGTACTTGATATAATAACTTGATAACCTCTCAACAATATAGCATCTAATGTGTTATATAGCACATCTAGGATCAGCTACTGAGAACAATGGAGCAGCTAAAGGGTTAAATACAAAAAAGCATTGTGTGAGGTCAATACTATTTTTTTTTACTATAGTATGTCATAATATTTCATCTTCTACTTCCTTGTTCATTCTCAAACTCTTGATCGTTATCAGGATGTAGTCCAGAGAATGGAATGCGGTTTACAGTCATGGTTTGCAGCTTATCTTCTTCAGCCCCAGCCTTCGTTCTCATACTCCCGCTGGATCTCTCTTGTAGCAGGACCACTGTCCTACTAGATTATCAGCAGGATATAGTCCAGAAATGCGCGGTGTCACCGTTTTATTTGTGCAAATGGCCCGACACATCCCTCTTCGACAGGCAGCTTATCTGACAAGACAATTCTGACTTCAGTCATGGTTTGCAGTTTATCTGACAAGACAATTCTGACTTCAGTCATGGTTTGCAGTTTATCTGACAAGACAAATCTGACTTCAGTCATGGTTTGCAGTTTATCTGACAAGACAATTCTGACTTCAGTCATGGTTTGCAGTTTATCTGACAAGACAAATCTGACTTCAGATTGGCTGCTGGATCACTTCAACCCTTTATGCTGCCTTTGTGTTGCAGGGTCATGTGTTGCAGGGCCCTATATTGCCAGGAAATTAAACCAGGTCCGTTTAGCGGCACTGAATCGACTTGCAACCTAAGTAAATGGGGTTTTCCATACTTGACTAACCACATCCCCCCCTCCCAAAAAGATGTAATTTAGTCAAGACATTGAAACTGTGTACTTAAGTCATTGAGAACAGACCAATCAAATCTTTTTTTGGGCATGTGGTTAGTCACGTACGGGAAAATCTGTTTACCTGAGTTGCAAAGCATTTCGGTTCTGCTAGAACAGGCCTGGTTCAATTCCCGTTAGTTTCAAGAATTTTTAATATATCCTCATGCTTCTTACTTGAATTTACTGTATAAGCTATTATTTGAAAGCTATTATTTGAAGCAAAATTGTACTGTCTATATGTTATTTATGTTTACAAGAAGACCTATTGGCCCTTGTAGTACGAATACAGATGTTCTATGTTTTTGTTTTTGTTCCTGGGGATATTTCAACATGTGTATGGGATTTTCATGTTTGTTGTAATAGTCCTTGTCTCGATTGGTCCATGAGGCTGTGGAAGGCACTCCCCTCCCAGTATTTTATATGTACAATTACGTTTCTGTTTATGGTTCAACATTCTTAGAATCCAGCATTGCACATCACCGCTGGGGGAACGAGATGAACTGGGGGAACCAGATGAGCTGGGAGGACCAGTCCTAATAATGGTCCTGCCAATGTGTATGTGGTGTCCTGATTGAACATGTGGCGTACAGGGTATTATGAAGAGTAATTCTTTGCAGAATGTGACAATTCCCTGAGAGAGCCCAGAATCAGGCTAACAAGTTAGCCCTGCATAATTGAAGATCCTTCTTGGATGGCAGGAAATGCATATCTGGATGCCCCCACCCATCCCAATGGTCATGATCCAGAGCTAGGTTGTGCTGACATTTCTGACAGGGGATATGAAGTTCATGACTTCAACTCGGCTTGTTGCAGAAAGGTATAAAAGCAACAAAACTCCTAGAATTTTACCCCTTCTGAGTAGGAGACTTGTCAAAGTGTTGCACATTGTTTTTGTTGTTCGTCCATGACAAGTGATGATGACCATTTGTTACATCCACTTTTGAAAATTCAATTTTAGTTATGTCCTTGATTATGAGTTCGTAGATGACTAATGAGTCCTATTACACATTACTGTGAGTCTTTTAGGTATGAAATAAAGCTATGAAAAAACTATCCCATTATACATAGGACGTAAGAACTAATCACTGTAATACCTCAGTGTTAAAACAGCAACATGTTTCAGCATAATGTGCCAATGCTATGTGAAATAACATGACTTTTGCTGCGTTGAAACTGCGTCCACGTTTGGGGGGGGGGGGGTTGGGTCTGTCCCAGCAATCTCTCAACCACAGAAACCTGAAGAATTCTTACATTCCTTCTCAGACTATTTTACATTTCCAAAACAAAAACAAAAAAGTAACTTTTAAAAAAAAAATCATTTAGTTAAATTAAAAACCAGCTTGTTAAAATACCAGCTTGTTACATTTTTATACAGTTAATTTATTTTTCTTCAGTTTCTATCTCCAGTCAAGTTGAGCCAAACATCTAACACTGTAACCAAAGCACTTTATGTTGAAACGTGCAAATTGGCTTATCTGGCAGCTCACATTTTCAGCACCTACCCAGTAGTCAAGGAAACTGTGCCAGATTCTTCCACATTGTTTGTCACAGAAAATGCCAGAACAGAATGGAATGAGTTTTTCTCTGAAGGAATATTTTCTCACTTGTTGCCAATGTTTGTTTATCAAGGTATTCTTGTTATAAGCTTCATTTTCTCTCTTTAAAGTTCACTTTTTATGTATCGTCTAATAAGTTTGTATTAATTTAGTGTGGATGTTGCCAATGTGGCACCCCTGACCCTTAAAGGCTATGTGTATTATTATTATTATTATTATTGCTGTTGTCGCTATTACTGTTATTATTATTATTATTAATATTACTTTATTATTATTATTATCATTATTGCTATTATTATATGTTTGAGAACTGTTTATTATTAAGACTAGACAATAATGAGTAACATTCTTCTTTGTTTGCTCCCAAACTCAAATTTCCACTAGTTGCTTGCATATTTGTTGTTATTGTTGTCACTGTTATTTGTTGTTATTGTTGTCACTGTTATTTGTTGTTATTGTTGTCACTGTTATTTGTTGTTATTGTTGTCACTGTTATTTGTTGTTATTGTTGTCACTGTTATTTGTTATTGTTGTCACTGTTATTTGTTGTTATTGTTGTCACTGTTATTTTTTGCATCATTTTCAGCCTCTTCATCACCTGCTATACACGAATATCTCTGGACATTACTGATGTTCCCACTTGCATCAGTTGTCAGCTTATGCCCTGGTCGGCTGGTATTAACCCATCAGCTTCCAATCTTCTTGACCACTACAGACAAGTCAGGCATCCCAGACAACTTAAAAAGTTTATTTAACCAGCTTTGTCCACTTCTGATGTCAAGCCAGAGGTGTGTTCAGGTCGCTGCTTACAGACTTCTGAACAGGTGAGTCACAAATGATAAGATCTGGTAGTATTCTTGATATTCTTTATTGGGGTAAACATTGTTACACAGCAGTTCCTTCTAGCTGTAAATAGGATATTTTTGTTTACCTTAGTAGGTGTGACTGAACCTGACATATTTATTGCCAAGCTGTGGGTTTATAACAATCCCCAGCTGCAGGGTAGGGATTTTGTGAACTGGAACATACTGGACAAAAATTATATAGGATTTACTAGAGAATTATACGACTGAAAATCTTTACAACAATTGTTTAAACTTTTTACTGAAATATTTCATACAAAAGTCTGCAAAATTAATAATATTTGTGGTTACTGTGAAAATTATACAAGTAATATCTTTATTTGTTTTAGTTGTTAATTTAGTAGTCGCATTACCTTCAATTACTTCATACAATTACTTCATACAATTACTTCATACAGTTACTTCATACAATTACTTCATACTGTGTCAAACTTATTAACATATTTTACGCAGTAAATATTAAAATAAACTATTAACGCACCATCAGCAATAATGAAACATTCTTTGATTGGTAGATATAGCTTCGCTTGTTACAATATGATTGGTATTATATATTAGCCATATTTAGATTTTAAGCCAATAATTTTTTGTAGCATGCAATAACTTGTTTGGTGTAATGAGAATTTCATAATTTATATTGAGGTTAGAAATGAAATTATTTACCTATTATTCTGCCAGTAGTCGCCACTATGAAATAAGGATGAAGAATTAAATGTATTTAATAGTTATTTTTTTTTAAAAATGTATGTGAATTGATATAAATAATGTTATAAAATACTGTAGGCCTACTAATTTATTTAAGTCAGTTCTTGTCTCTCTTGAAATTTCTGATCACCCGTGAATTGAGCTCCTGACCTGTGAATGGTCATAACATTACCTGGTGTATCAAAGTGGTGATACTTCTGTCCCTTCCATTTCTTGTTTCTCAGATACAAGATCTTTATCTCTTGTTAGAACTAAAAGATCACATAAGTTCCACCATGTGCCTCTCTAAAAAATGGCACACTGCCCGCTGAAAGCAACACTCATAGCATGCAACTCTGTAGTTTCAATGATTTGGAAAAAATGCACGTGTAAGCAAGAAGTTGCAATCTGGTATCGATCTAGCTATCTCCTGAACACACGGCAAACGGCTTAAACATTAAACATATAGAAATTCAACAGTAGGATGATCTACATCAGACATTGTAACAGAAGATTAAGAGGCAGATAGATAGTATTGCAGAAATACTTCTATTATCTCCATTCTCATGCTTGATGTGGTTGTAAACAGACAATTTCTCAAGCACTTCACTGCCATGTATGTAGACAACAAAGCCCATCCCCACTTGTTCATTTCTCTTTTGACTGAGCCATCTGTGTATATGATTGTATCCTGTAGTTGAGCTTGCAACTAGACAAATTCTTGCATCAATATCTCCATCCTGATATCAGTCCATTCCCATTCTTGCATCAATATCTCCATCCTGATATCAGTCCATTCCTATTCTTGCATCAATATCTCCATCCTGATACCAGTTGATTTCCATTCTTGCATTGACTCTCCGTCCTGATACCAGTTGATTTCCATTCTTGCATTGACATCTCCGTCCTGATACCAGTTGATTTCCATTCTTGCATTGATATCTCCGTCCTGATACCAGTTGATTTCCATTCTTGCATTGACTCTCCGTCCTGATACCAGTTGATTTCCATTCTTGCATTGACATCTCCGTCCTGATACCAGTTGATTTCCATTCTTGCATTGACATCTCCGTCCTGATACCAGTTGATTTCCATTCTTGCATTGATATCTCCGTCCTGATACCAGTTGATTTCCATTTTTGCATTGACATCTCCGTCCTGATACCAGTTGATTTCCATTCTTGCATTGACATCTCCGTCCTGATACCAGTTGATTTCCATTCTTGCATTGATATCTCCGTCCTGATACCAGTTGATTTCCATTCTTGCATTGACATCTCCGTCCTGATACCAGTTGATTTCCATTCTTGCATTGACATCTCCGTCCTGATACAAGTTGATTTCCATTCTTGCATTGACATCTCCGTCCTGATACCAGTTGATTTCCATTCTTGCATTGATATCTCCGTCCTGATACCAGTTGATTTCCATTCTTGCATTGACATCTCCGTCCTGATACAAGTTGATTTCCATTCTTGCATTGACATCTCCGTCCTGATACCAGTTGATTTCCATTTTTGCATTGACATCTCCGTCCTGATACCAGTCCATTCCATCCATTCTCATCTCTTTCTGCCCAATTGTATTTCTACATTAATCAGAGACTTACCTCTTTGTCTGCATCCATCCATTAATTGCCTTTTCTACTTCTTCCAATTCACAAAGTCTGAACAACATATCCTCTCTACTTGTGCCTTCTGTGACCATCCGCGCTTGATTCATTTCCTCTTTATTTTATTGGGGTAAGGGTTTGTGATTATTGTTGGCTACGTTAAAGTATGCCCTTACCTACGCCACTCAAAGTCATACACCTTAGTGTTTGGCCTATCTAGCAAGAATCTCATAACGAGGATGAGAGTATCTTTAGTGCATCCCAGCTCTACCCTCATAGTCACATTCTCTCCAATCTACTACTTGGACTACTTGTGTTTTTGATGGTGTGAACAAACCGAGGCTTTAATCAATAATAAATAAAACTTATATTTGCAGCTACAGAAAAAGTGCCCATTGTTGCATGTCTGCATCCATCGTAACTTTGATAGTGACAATACCACACTGTGCTTTCCACAGAGTACGTGCTCTGAGTGATACTCTCAGTGTGCTGCTCGGTTGAGAGGGAGGAAGTACATATGGGAAAGGTCAGGTGCCAAACAACAATGTGTTTCTACAACAATAAGAAAAAAAATAATTAAAAAAAGACTGAAACTGGAGAGCAGTAGTTTCTACCCTATGTACCTTATTCAACGCTGAAGAAACATGGATAGATACGGCTAATGGTAGACAATTCAACGCTGAAGAAACATGGATAGATAAGGCTAATGGTAGACAATTCAACGCTGAAGAAACATGGATAGATAAGGCTAATGGTAGACAATTCAACGCTGAAGAAACATGGATAGATAAGGCTAATGGTAGACAATATTATACATGACAAGATCAATGAGAACATCAGTAATGTTTGGTTATATCAATATTACAGTGTCATTGAAGACATTCCCAAGTATGAAACCAGTTCTGAAGGTGAAGACACACAAGAGGAGGAAATTAGGTATTATGTATATTGTTTGTATTTACATAGAACACAAATTTGATTGTATTTACATAGAACACAAATTTGATTGTATTTACATAGAACACAAGTTTGGTAAGATTTACAATGAAAACACAGAATATAGGGAATTGGTACACACAAAAATACAAATAACAGTATACAAGACATTGTCAGTGTTTCAACCTAAAGGTTTTTTTTCAAGAAAATACAATGCGAACAGTAAAAACAATGGCACTATCACAAAAGCATTAGACAGCAGACATTGAAAAGTATAGATGACCAAGGTAACAACAACATACGCATACACAAATATTGTCATAGAGACTCGCATTTAAAATATATAAGGGGAATGAGAATGAAATAAAACAATTATACCTGGAAACACCATAAATGACAATACAACAAAGACCCCACCCGCCAAAATCTAAATAAATGAATGATCAGAATTAATACCAAATGGCTTAATGGTTATTATCGATTGTGTATATTGATGGACTATTGCTATTAGTTACCAATTGTTTGTATATAGATTGACTGTTGCCATTAGTTAACTATATCTATATGAAGTGTCCTTTGCAGAACATTGTCCTTACACAGCCACTCTGTAAGTCTCTTGGTTATGTACAAGCTGTCATGCCTCTTCCAGTGTCATGTTCAAACAGTCTTTGATATCCTGTGCCCATCATAGTCTTGTCTGCCTCATGTTGTCTTTCCTAGAACCTTTCACTTCATGATTAATCTTTCTAAACCATTGTATCTTTTTTTATATGTCCAAAATAATGCATTGATTATTGTGTGAAATAGAGATTTCTAAAGTGTAGCAGAGATATAGATTGTAAGTGTTATAGACATAGTAAGATGTTTGATAAAAGTATGATAGACATTGTAAGATGTTTGATAAAAGTATGATAACATTGTAAGATGTTTACTGATGTGTGACAGCAGATACACTAACTGTTTTGAGTTAGGGACTATCATCTGTCTATGGCATTCTCAATTTTCTTCTATAAAATCTCTCTCTACTGCCTCTAAATAATTTCTTAATATTCTACTTGTTGTCCAGAATTCACTTCCATACATGGTAAAGTAAAATATATAGTAGATAATTGAATTTGTTTAGTAATTAAATTTTTAAAATTAAATTATATGATAAATAATTGTAATTGTTTAGTAAATTATAGAATAAATCACCTGTACGGATTTGGGGCCCGAGAGGGGAGCAAAGAATAGCAACACTGTTTACCTTCAATACATATTGTAGATGCAATTAAGGAAGTTATGGGATGGAGTTGGCTGTCCCATATAGGGTCAAAGTGATCCACGACCATGCTGAAGTTGGATGTGTCAGACCGAAAGGCACAGATATCGCAGCAATGCTGTCGACCATGGCACAACGCTAACAGTTCTCTGGACTATATCCTGCTAACCTGCGGGAGTTTGAGAATGAATGCAGAAGTAGAAGATATGACAAATAATTGAAATTATTGAGTAAATTGTAAGATAATTATTGAACTTGTGTAGTGAATTAATCAAAACTGTTTTATACATTACAGATCCCCACCAGAAGCTTTAGTTGAACATGTGGAGTCAGCGGGCAACTTTCTAGAATGTTTGAAGGTGGTACCAATGGGAGACCACATTGAGATGGACAGAGGGACACACGAACATGCTCAGGCTAAGGGTTACATGTTAGCTTGGCGTCTTCTGCTGCAACTCTTCAAATGTTCTCCCAACCAGGTCTGCTTTGGTTCATCCTTATATACTCTCTATAGACAGTTATATGTGGAGTCTTTCAATGTGGAGGTGTTGAAAGAGTCAAATGCAAAATGGACCTTAATTAACAATATAATAAAAAGACAATCTTCATTTTTTGGCCACTTCATGGAGAATATAGTCACAGTAGGCAAGATTGAAGGCAACAGAGACAGAGGGCGACAACGTGAGAAAATATTAGACAGTTTGACAACCTGACAGGTCAGGGAAACAACAGTGAGCTTGATACATAATACTGGAGACAGAGAGCTGTGGAGAGACATGATCGCCTACGCCAGTCGGCATGGCACATGATGATGATGAGACAGTTAAGTCTGTTGCACTTAAGAAAAAATTGCGGTTGTCAATGTAGTTTCTCTGTCTACTTGGAAGTCGGCATTTGCATTTGCCTGTCTGTTACTGGGGCCTGAAAGGGGAAACAAATTAAGCACTACTGTTTACCTTCCATGATGTAAGAGGTGATTAAAGAATTTTTGGGGTGGTGTTGGCTGTTCCATCATGTATAGGGTCAAAGTGCACAAGTTCCGTCACATATAGTGTCAAAGTGCACAAGTTCTGTCACATATAGGGTCAAAGTGCACAAGTTCCGTCACATATAGTGTCAAAGTGCACAAGTTCTGTCACATATAGGGTCAAAGTGCACAAGTTCCGTCACATATAGTGTCAAAGTGCACAAGTTCTGTCACATATAGGGTCAAAGTGCACAAGTTCCGTCACATATAGTGTCAAAGTGCACAAGTTCTGTCACATATAGGGTCAAAGTGCACAAGTTCTTTCACATGTAGGGTCAAAGTGCACAAGAAGCCATGCAGAAGTCAGATATGTCAGGGAAAAAGGCATAAATATTGCAGCTAACCATGACACAACACATTCTGTTGTCTGGACTACATCCTACTTCTTCTTCTTCTGCGTTCGTTCTCAAACTCCTGCAGATTAGCAGGATGTAGTCCTGAGAATGGAATGCTTTGTGTCATGGTTTACAGCATTGCTGCTATATCTGCACCTTTCAGCCTGACACATCCGACTTCAGCATGGCTTTGGGTCACTGACCCTATATGGGATGGAACAGCCAACTCCATCCCATAACCTCCTTAGTCGCCTTTTACGACATGCGTGGAAGGTAAACAGTGTTGCTATTCTTTGCTCCCCTTTCGGGCCCCGGCAACACATGGGCGTACATGCTACTAATCTGCAGTAGTTTCAGAACAAGTGAAGAAGAAGAAAGGGTGGGTAGCCTTTTTATGATTGGCGTGTCAAATTCAGGTTAATAATGTAGGGGTGGGTCCACACCTGGATGCTGAATATTCAGGTCATTAATGCAGGTGTGGGTCCACACTTGATGTTGCAATATTCAGAAGGCGTCCTTTTTTTTAATAGTTCCATGATCACAATTACATTTTTTTTGTCTTCCACCACACCACATACATAAAATATGATTCAAATTTAGTCAAGATTTCCAACATGTATAAGCTACTATATGATAACTTGCCTGTGATAACTTGTGATGGGATATTTTGTGAGCTCATGTGCCAATACATATAGTCATTTTAAATCATCCTCGTAAAAGTAATTTGTGCCAGATTTTTCCCATGAACTATATTGTGCCCAATCTTGATTTACATACTCAAATATTTTTTTATTGAAAGTTTCAAAAGCAGAATATTGTATCGAAGGAAAATTTTGTAGAAACTTACAACACGGGCATTGGCATGAAATCCCCAGGGAAATGGAAGACGTGGAACTACTTAAAGAAGAGAGCCAATAAAAAGTGTAATACAGTGATATTATCATCACATGCAAATATCTAGAGAGGAAATCTAAACTAGAAAAACTACATCCATGGCCTAAGTTGTTATGAAGACTACAGATTTGTTTGATTTATTTAAAATTTGGGAGGGAATATGGCAAGAGAAAACCCCAGCAGGAATATTCTTTGACACCTGTACACTGTTATATTTCAATTAGAAACATCACCATTATGTGCTATAATTCCTGGTGTACACGTACGTGTGTGAAAATATTTAAAAAAACAAGAACCACTAGTTCCCCTGCCAACAAAAATCACGGAAAATATCACAGAAAAAAGACAACTGTGAGAGCTAATATTTCTGTGATGGTATCTAAAGTTATTGCTTACACAGGACAACACATGATTTTCAGGGACTACAGGCTTAGAGTTGAGAGTTATCTGTCCATACATTTAAAAAATCTTAACAAATAAAAAAAAAAGTCTATCGACCAACGTTAATATTTATTATAATGATTTTGTTATTTCAGTTGAGGGCAAAATATGCTCAGTACTTTAAGGTGAATGACCTCGTCAGCCACCTGCTTGACCGCTTGTTTCGTTTAATACCACTACAGCCAACACAACCTATGCTGGAGTTTGAATCTGAGATTAATGTTCAAGGTAAGTTTGTAATCCAGAAATTATTTCTTCATTATTCTTTCAGTCATCAGATCTCTTTAGGGGGAATACATTAGTTCTACCCTGCTTAGTTTTTGCATAAGAAGTCTGGGTTTGATCCTAAATCTTGTTTACATGTGCATTTTTCTAAGATGTCTAAAGATTATCACTTGAAATTATGGAGTCACCCAGGTTTTGCCAGGGGCCCAAATGGGGATTAAAGAATATCAAAATTGTTACTTGTCATGCATGTAATAGGAGACTATTAAGGAGGTTTTGGTGTGGAGTTGGCTGTCCCATCCCATAGTCAAAATGACTCAGAAGCCGTGCTGTAGTGAATATCAAAATTGTTACTTGTCATGCATGTAATAGGAGACTATTAAGGAGGTTTTGGTGTGGAGTTGGCTGTCCCATCCCATAGTCAAAATGACTCAGAAGCCGTGCTGTAGTCAAATGTGTGAGGCCAAAGGTGAAGATTTAGCTGTAAACCATGACGTAACGCATTCCGTTCTCAGGATTACATCCTGGTAATCTGCAGGAGTTTGATAATGAACGCAGAAGAAGTTATGGAGTTACAAGCTTTCAGTGGTACCCTTGACAAGGCAGTGTGCCGCTTCTTTAAGAGGGGCAGCCTACATATGAGAAACCCAAGTACAATTAAGTCAGTCCTACACATTTTTGATATTCAAAAACACTAAGAAACAACACAAAACTCAAAATCTTCAACTCCTGCATAATTCAAACATTAACATATTTGATGCGAAACTTGGAAAGCAACATAAAACCTAGAACAAAGACTAAACACCTTTGAAAACAAATGTCTTAGACGACTACTAACCATCCATTGGTCAGACTTTAAATCAAACACAGTTGTCCGGCAAGAAGCAAAACAAAGAATATGTATCCACCTATATTAGAAGGTGTCGCTGGAATTACATCAGACATGCGCTGCGAATGGATACTCCTGCGAAAAGACTCTCCTGTCAATCTTTGATGTGGTCACCATGAGGCAAGAGAAAACGAGGAAGACCAAAAGAAACTTTATGTAGAACTATTACAAGAGAATGTTTCACCATCGGTATCAGAAACAATGAAGACCTAAAACAAACTGCAATGAAACGAGAGACATGGAAATCTATGACATCCGCCCTATGTGCCGTCTTTGGCCCTAGAGGAATAACTAACTAACTACACATTTTGAGTCTAATAGATCATGGAATATGTAGTCTTTGAGACTATTTTTTTCAATGTCTTACCAGTAGAAGAGACACTCTTGAAGGATATTATCTAACAGATCTGTATTCTAAAGTGGTAGGAACAAATGAATTGAAGATGTTTTATTGCTAGAGCCATCTGACTTTTATAGCAACTGTTCTAGTGATGCACTTGAGGATCTTCTTGTCTTCTTCTGCATTCATTCTCACACTTCTGAAGAATAGCAGGATGTAGTCCAGAGAATGGAGTGTGGTGGGTCATGGTTTACAGTTGGCTGCAATATCTGCACCTTTCGGCCGGACACGTATGATTTCAGCATGGCTTCTGGGTTACTTGATCCTCTAAGGATGATCCAACGCCGCCCCACAAAAACAAAAACCTGCTTATTCACCTCTTACAATGTGCATGGCAGGTAACAGTTTTACTATTTTGTTCTCCCTGTTCAGTCTCCAGCAATACAGGGGCAGGATTTTCTTGATCAGATTCCAGACTGATCATTATGCCTTATGGCCCCCTGAAGGACATTATGCCTTATGGCCCCCTGAAGGACATTATGCCTTATGGCCCCCTGAAGGACATTAAAAAAACTCCTTTCCTTGTTCTTTCAATATCCATCTCTCAGATCGCACTCCAGCCCTCGATCCTTACCTACATCTTCACCTCTGCTGTCCTTTGCAACATTAATCCTTAGCTGCCTAATCTTATGTTTGCGATCCATCTGAGGACATTTCATGTGAGGATATCTACCTTTTTTTTATGAGGACATGGCATATGCAATTTTATCTCGTCATAACATTTTAATTGTATGTTGTCATAACATTTTGTATGTTCGTCCGATTACTTCTAGTTAGCAGCTCTTGATTAGAGATAGCTTAAAGAGATGAGTTATGGCCGCAGGTTATCATCAGTGTACAGTGTTCCTCTTCTTAGTTTGCAAATGGATTTTTTCCTTGAGGAGGAAGATCTCCGCAAAATGGTGGTGCCTTTTTGTTGAATCCTTAAGAATACATCAGCAGCTAAGGGGTTAATTTGTATAAATTGAATTCTCTAATCTGAAATATTATAAAAGCAGGAGAAACTGAGACAGAGCTGAGCCACTTGGCACTCCATGTCTATCATCAGTGTCTGGAGGTACTTCCAGCTCTAGTCAGGACTTGGTGGGTCAGCCAGGACAGGAAGTCATCCAACTTTGTAGACAAGTATGTTGTATAGCTACATCTGATTAAGTTGTCTGCTATCATCTGCTCTTGTCATCTACTCATGTTTAGCTCCTGTACGATCTCATCATCTCTCATTGCTATTCATATAATCTACTCAGATCTTCTCTTAGTGTTGTTCACATATCTACTATCATTTTCTTTTATTGTTGTTCTCATAATTTCTCTCTCATCTTTTCTTATTGTTCTTATAATCTACTCTCATCTTCTCTTTGTTGTTGACATTCTACTCATATTTTCTCCTTGTTTTTCTCACAATTTACTCTTATCTTCTCTGTTGCTGACATAATCTGTTCACACCTTGTTCACATAATCTATTCTCATTTTCTACTCACACCTTGTTCACATAATGTACTCTTTTCTGCTCTCACTGTTTTCAAATAATCTACTCTCATCTTCTATCATTGTTGTTCACATAATCTACTCTCATCTTCTATCATTGTTGTTCACATAATCTACCCTCATCATCTGCTCTCTATGTTTGCTCTCTTCTTTTCTGTTTTAATCATCTACTCTCAACTTTATCTTTCATCTACTCTCAACTTTATCTTTCATCTACTCTCAACTTTATCTTTCATCTACTCTCAACTTTATCTTTCATCTACTCTCAACTTTATCTTTCATCTACTCTCAACTTTATCTTTCATCTACTCTCAACTTTATCTTTCATCTACTCTCAACTTTATCTTTCATCATGTCTCATCTCTTGACACCTTGATTTTGCTAGATGAGTGAACTGAGACTTGATATTGCTAGTTGAGTGACCTGAAACTTGATATTGCTAGATAAGTGACCTGAGACTTGATATTGCTAGATAAGTGACCTGAGACTTGATATTGCTAGATAAGTGACCTGAGACTTGATATTGCTAGATGAGTGACCTGAGAAACTACCTGACTAGGGTTACATTCAGCACTTACACTCAGTAGCAATAGGGATATTCCTCACCGTCCCTGAGCATTAGATCTGGTACGCATTCCCTGGTGGCTGAGTGGAAATTAATTTTAAAAAATGTGCGTGCAAACCACAGATGACGAATTAACTTGAAACCCTGGGTCTGCGGACAAGTGACTTAAACATTACACTACCTTGACTCTCTGGGGAATATATTCAGAAATGAGATCAACCCCCAGGAAAGAAGTTATAGATCAACCCCCAGGAAAGAAGTTCTATATCAACCCTCAGGAAAGAAGATCTAGATCAACCCCCAGGAAAGAAGTTCTAGATCAACCCTCAGGAAAGAAGTTCTTGATCAACCCTCAGGAAAGAAGATCTAGATCAACCCCCAGGAAAGAAGTTCTAGATCAACCCCCAGGAAAGAAGTTCTAGATCAACCCTCAGGAAAGATCTAGATCAACCCCCAGGAAAGAAGTTCTAGATCAACCCTCAGGAAAGAAGATCTAGATCAACCCCCAGGAAAGAAGTTCTAGATCAACCCCCAGGAAAGAAGTTTTAGATCAACCCCCCCCCCCCCCCCCCCCCCCCAAGAAAGATGCTCTAGATTAACCCTCAAGAAAGATGCTCTAGATTAACCCCCAAGAAAGATGCTCTAGATTAACTCTCAAGAAAGACACCCTATAATCTCTCATGAACAGCAGATTTAATGCAGTGTTACTTGTATTGTTGAAACTTACAAGATCATCACTCACAGAAATAGTAGACTAAACATTCTATGATTTCACTTTTGTTCTAAAAAAAACTCCTGCAGATTAGAAGGATCTAGTCCCAAGAGTGGAGTGTTTTGTGGTTAGGTTTACAGCTTTGCTACAACATCTGTGCCTTTTGAACTGATATCCGACTTCAGCATGACCTTTAGGTCATTTTGACCCTATATTGGATGGGATAGTCAGCTACACCCTATAACTTCATTAGTTGCCTCTCATGACATGTATGGAAGGTAAACAGTGTTGATATTCTTTGCTCCCTTTTTGGGCCTTGTAACACACCGGCACTCAGTTTTCTTTAATTTCATCTGCTGCATATATTCTCAAACTCCTGTCATCTGGCAGTATATAGTCCTTCTATAAACTATGTCCTTCCATACTAGTTTACAGCTTGCTGTGATATCTTTGACCGGACACATCCGACTTGGCATGTCCTGTGGGTCACTTTGACCTATGAGGTGAGGCAGTATTTAATGCCTTTCTAGTGTACCATTTTTAATGATTATTAACATTTTTGTGCTGTTTGACTGAATCTGACTGCTGTTTACAGATTTACAACACAACACCTCAGCAGTAGTCTTATCTGGCAGCAGATTGCAGCAGCTCAAAATAGCAGCAACAATATAGATGGCATTATGGTAAGCGGCGCATCTGGCACAGTCATGTACAGTATGAGGGTTTCTGTTTGTTCTAGTTTTTGTGAGAGTTGTTTTCTTCTTGTGGGTGTGTTGTCAGATGTTGAATGTTTCCCCTTCTATGTTGTCAGATGTTGAATGTTTCCCCTTCTATGTTGTCAGATGTTGAATATTTCCCCTTCTATGTTGTCAGATGGTGTTGAATGTTTCTGCCGATGTGTTATCAGATGTTGAATGTTTCTGCCGATGTGTTATCAGATGTGTTTCTGCCGATGTGTTGTCAGATGTTGAATATTTCTGCCCATGTGCTCATTAATTAATATTATTTTTAATTGTTGCAC
Source organism: Meghimatium bilineatum (assembly GCA_034231615.1). NCBI lineage: Eukaryota > Metazoa > Mollusca > Gastropoda > Stylommatophora > Philomycidae > Meghimatium > Meghimatium bilineatum. The sequence continues at coordinate 6,972,755 of CM067319.1, read as the reverse complement.
AATCTGTTTCTACAATTATTTTTGCTATATTATGTTACATTTGTTCATTGAGGCTGCAATATCTGCACTTTCAAGCTAATACATCTGTTTTCAGCACTATATTTTTAGAACTGAGTACACGTTCATCAACTTCTACTCCTTTGGTCAGATTATAAAACAGTAGATTATTTTCAATGATATTCTTCTTCTGCAGAGTGATTCTCAAACTGTTGCTGGTTAGCAGGACATAGTCCAGAGATTGAATAGCTTTCTGACAGAGTTTACAGTTTAGCTTCTGTGGCGATATGATGCAGAGCATATCTGTGGTGGCCAATGTATAGCTTTCAAATTCTTCGGCAGGAAGTTGTGCATCCAGACTGTTCAGGAAGCAATTGACAAACTACCGAATGTAAATACTGTGACGAAAATCACTACAGCCACAGAATTCTGGGGCGATGGCTACATCCTGTATAGAAAATCACTACCGCCACCAAATTCTATGGCGATGGTTACATCCTGTATAGAATATGCTACCATTTTTTACAACGTGATAGCTATTAATAGCATATCTGTGGAATAGAATATCTGTGTTTTTCAGAATGGTAAAGGTATGTCCCATGTCAGCAATCTGCTATCAGGAATGAAGATAACACTTCATGCACTAAGCCGCAGCAACTATTAGGTGGGGTGCCGTGTTTACCTTCCCAACCACATGTACTGATTTACAGCTGTGTCAACTGAAGGAATGGTTGTGTCAGACCAGAAATGTTTTCGGATGTGATTTTGAACCTGGCACAAACGCGCTGTGTAGATAGTAAGCAAGTTTACTATAAACTAGGCTATGATACTCCTTCGGCATGACACATACTAAAAATTATTTTTTGAAATGGATGAGATATATATATATATGTTTCAGATTCGGGCACGTCCTGTTGCCAGGGAAGTGTATGCAACATATGAAATGTCAGAGGTGACAGTGAATATGACCATAACGCTTCCAGAGAACTATCCTTTGGGCAAAATGGAAGTAGCTTGTGACAAGAGAGTGGGAGTTTCTCAAGCGCAGTGGGATCGATGGCTGTTGCAACTCAACATTTTCTTACAACACCAGGTAACCTAGTTGGTTTAGTCGTTCAGCCAGAAAAATCTGACCACTATTGTTCAGTGCAGATATCTAAAAACTAAAATAGAAATAGGTTTTCCAGTCTTTATGAGATTTAAGATTTTTTGGAAACATATATTTTTGTAATTTTCATTTTGATTCTGCCTAGATTCATCAGCATCGTCACATGCTGTCTCTGCAACAAAGGTTGGATATAACAAACCTCCAACATCCTGTCTCTTGCTTTGGTGGTGCACTCTGCTACACTATCCTGTCCATCTTGTGATATTTCCCTCCCATTTGTATCTCTGCCCACATCTTGCTCACGTCCCCTCAACTCTACCCTCAAGTAAGGTCTTCAACAAGGCTGACTTTTAGTATATTTCCAAAATACTTTATTTGTTTGATTTTTATTTCCTTTAGTAATCCTCTTTTCACATGCAGTGAGGTCAGATCCTCTTTATTCATTTTATTCTTTTTTTCCTTTGAAATTCTCCCTATTCTGTAAGTATGTTAAATCTTGTTCCTTCTTGCATTTATTCTGCATTAGCAGTCTCTTACGTATGTTTCTATGAGCAGCGTTTTTCGACATCCATATCCATATCATATATATATCCATATCATAGATATATCCATATCATAGATATATCCATATCATAGATATATCCATATCATAGATATATCCATATCATAGATATATCCATATCATAGATATATCCATATCACCAAGTTATAAATTCTATCTTCTGGCTGTTTGTTCAGTATCCATGTTTCTGAGCCATACATTAATGTGGAATAGATGCCTGTCAGCATCAAGAGCTGTGCTGTGATGACTGGCGTAGGTGATCACGGATCTCTACCAACTCCCTATTTCCAGTATCTTTAATCAGGATCGTTGTCGACTCTGCGATGCCACGATGTCAGACTATCTGATATTTTCTCACGTTATCCTCTTCGACTTCCTGTCTCATAACGTGTCCAAAAAATATTATCTTTGTGATATTTAGTAATCCCTATCTTGTCTTAGTCTCTTTCAGCACATTTTTGTTTAAATAGATGCATCTTCGTTGGAATGTGTCACCATTTTAGACAAATAAAACGGTGACACAACGCATTTCAATTCTCGGATCTACATCCTGCTGGAAATGTAGTAGGTCCATTGTCCTGCTACAAGAGAGATCCAATGGGAGTCTGAGAATAAACGCTGAAGAAGAAAAATATCCAGTAGATTATCGATCTTTGCCTACTGGAGAAGTATTAGGTAATACATTGTTAGGCACATATTGCTTTATCTGACCAATGACTCTCTAGGGCTGTTGCATTGAACATCGCAATGGTTGTAGTGGTGGTTTCGGCGGTGGTTGTAGTGGTGGTTTCGGTGGTGGCAGTAATGATAATAATAGACTCCTAGAGGGAGTATGAATTTATATAATTCTTGTTGAATATGCCCTGTCAACTCAAGTTGGCTGTTTCTCTGCATTATTTTTTGATGGGAAAGATTTTTCAGAGGTTTTGTCCCATATGACTGACTCAGATGACTCTTTGACTCAGATGACTCTTTGACTCACTGTGGATATAGAATGCAATGCTAGGAACTGGGAAATCTTTTACTATGTAGGGGACTATGTTGTTACTTTCTTGCAGTCCCCATCGAGACCAACTTGAAATGGAGATAGGTGCTTAGCCCAACCAATAGAGGCTGGAAACTAAGATTGGTTGGCCATCTCTTACATCAAGGATCAGGACCACAGTCCTGCCCAAGCATCCACAGGTGCTGAAATCAGAGATACCAAGCTGAGATGCGCACCAGCAACCATGGTATCTTGCAACCTGATTAGATAGTGGAAATGAAAATAAGAAGACTTTCCAGCAGTCTCAAAGTATTCTGTAGACAAAAGGTGTAATTCCCTCCAAGGCATGTATCTTCAGCTGGCATCATCGCAGTGGAGATCATGGACTGAGGAACAACACCCCAACTTCCTTAGTATCCTCTTACAATATGCATAGTAGGTGACAGTATTACTTTGTATTCTTTACTCTCCTTTCTGGATCTGGTAATACAGGTGTGGATTCAGCAAATCAAGCCCAGATTGGACTTTTCAGTGTAAATCCAACTACCAGAAGCTGCTTCTAGTACAATTTGCTAAGGCGGATTACCCAGGAGCTGCTTGTGCTCTAAATATATTTTACTTAAACTGGAAGTCAAACTATGCCCACCTACAAAGAAACCAGAGCACTAACTGGTGCACACATAGCAGAGCACTAATTCGTGCACTCACAGCAGAGCACTAACTCGTGCACTCACAGCAGAGCACTAACTGATGCACTTCTTCTGCTCTACATTTGTTCTCTGATAACCAATACAAAAGTTTATGTAATTTCCACAGATGATCACGAAGTACATTGTACTGCCAGTTTCACAGCAGTTAACATTATTTTTTTACCTTCCAGCCCAGCACATCCAATTTCAGCATGCTTGTGCACTAACACAGCGGTTATTGTATTCTTTGTCAAACTGCCTACATTTTATTTTATATATTGAATTGCCATTATTGTATTAAGAATTTTATTGTGAGTTTTAGCTGCAGTCAAACCTATATTTACAGAATGGCAGTATTGTTGAAGGCTTGCGACTTTGGAAAGGCAACATTGATAAGAAGTTTGAAGGAATCGAAGATTGCATGATCTGTTTCTGTGTTATTCATGGCACAACCTTCCAACTACCACGTCTGACTTGTAAAACTTGCCGCAAGAAGTTCCATTCTGCATGTTTGGTAAGTTATTGTAGAGGTAATGTCTTTTTCTGCGAGGTTAAATACATGATGAATTGCATACATGATTAGATCGGATACTGTCTGTATTAGTTTTCATACATGATTAGGTCAGATTCCATCTGTATTAGTTTTCATACATGATTAGGTCAGATTCCATCTATTAGTTTTCATACATGATTAGGTCAGATTCCATCTATTAGTTTTCATACATGATTAGGTCAGATTCCATCTGTATTAGTTTTCATACATGATTAGGTCAGATTCCATCTGTATTAGTTTTCATACATGATTAGGTCAGATTCCATCTGTATTAGTTTTCATACATGATTAGGTCAGATTCCATCTGTATTAGTTTTCATACATGATTAGGTCAGATTCCATCTGTATTAGTTTTCATACATGATTAGGTCAGATTCCATCTGTATTAGTTTTCATACATGATTAGGTCAGATTCCATCTGTATTAGTTTTCATACATGATTAGGTCAGATTCCATCTGTATTAGTTTTCATACATGATTAGGTCAGATTCCATCTGTATTAGTTTTCATACATGATTTGAGGCCGAGTAGTTTATGCAATAGGATCCACAGGATCATTTCCTCAAACAAGTTGTGGGAAGCCTAAAATGACTAAAGTAAATCCTTCTGTATTTCTGTTCATCCCAGCCAACTCTGGTGGTAGAGAGTTACTGTTCTAGACACGATGAGCGTTGGATAATAGTTTTCAGTTTAGTTTCAGGTTACAAAAAGTTTAACTGGAACAAAACTGTTTTTGTGGTTTGAAGCAAAAATTAGTTTTTTTTGTGTGTTCTCATTCTTCTACTGGATCACTCTTATAGCGGGACAATGGTTCTGTTAGATTTCCAGCAAGATGACGTCCAGAGAACAGAAATGCATTGTATCACTGTTTTAGTTGTGTCAATGACCTGACACATCCATATTGGGCAGTAAAAAAATATATATCTGACTGTCCATTTCTTGTTGAAAATTGTATTCGATGCATAAGTAGTTGCTTATTTATCTCTAATTTTAAAAATCATCTTATGATGTAAGACATCTCACGTGTGGATGAGGTCTATTTTCCAGGTCTATAGTAGACCACATGATAGTTTTAATAAACCCTTCTAATCCCATAGTCCATAATGTGATTGATAAGGAGACTGAGACTGCATGTAGTCTGTTTGATTTTGTGGGTCCATTCTGTGTTTGTTCATTCCTTTCTTCATAAAGACCTTTTGGTCAAAATATCAATCTTGTACATCGTTCAATGTAAAATTGTTATTTAGTCCTTTCTATAACTTAAAAAAAAATATACTTACCATAGTTTATAATGAAAATAACCTAGCCTCTCTCGAAATAAGTAACAGAATACTAATTATGGTAGGATTAAAGCTGTTGCTAGTATGCTTGTGATGGAATTTTGTTGTAGTTAACACTTGACAGTTATCTGTTAACACTTGATTGTTATCTCATTTTGTTGTAGTTAACACTTTACTGTTATCTCATTATTTTGTTGTAGTTAACACTGGACGTATCTCATTATTTTGTTGTAGTTAACAATTGACATTTATCTCATTATTTTGTTGTAGTTAACACTTGTCTGTTATCTTATTATTTTGTTGTAGTTAACACTGGACGTATCTCATTATTTTGTTGTAGTTAACAATTGACATTTATCTCATTATTTTGTTGTAGTTAACACTTGTCTGTTATCTTATTATTTTGTTGTAGTTAACACTGGACGTATCTCATTATTTTGTTGTAGTTAACAATTGACATTTATCTCATTATTTTGTTGTAGTTAACACTTGTCTGTTATCTTATTATTTTGTTGTAGTTAACACTGGACGTATCTCATTATTTTGTTGTAGTTAACAATTGACATTTATCTCATTATTTTGTTGTAGTTAACACTTGTCTGTTATCTTATTATTTTGTTGTAGTTAACAATTGACATTTATCTCATTATTTTGTTGTAGTTAACACTTGTCTGTTATCTTATTATTTTGTTGTAGTTAACACTTGTCTGTTATCTTATTATTTTGTTGTAGTTAACACTGGACGTATCTCATTATTTTGTTGTAGTTAACAATTGACATTTATCTCATTATTTTGTTGTAGTTAACACTTGTCTGTTATCTTATTATTTTGTTGTAGTTAACACTGGACGTATCTCATTATTTTGTTGTAGTTAACAATTGACATTTATCTCATTATTTTGTTGTAGTTAACACTTGTCTGTTATCTTATTATTTTGTTGTAGTTAACAATTGACATTTATCTCATTATTTTGTTGTAGTTAACACTTGTCTGTTATCTTATTATTTTGTTGTAGTTAACACTTGTCTGTTATCTTATTATTTTGTTGTAGTTAACACTTGTCTGTTATCTTATTATTTTGTTGTAGTTAACACTGGACGTATCTCATTATTTTGTTGTAGTTAACACTTGTCTGTTATCTCATTTTGTTGTAGTTAACATTTGACATATCTCATTATTTTCTATTTATATTACAGTACAAGTGGTTCAGTACAGCCCAGAAATCTTCATGTCCATTGTGTCGGAATGTGTTTTGAATAGTTACAGTGGGGATTCTCTCATGCTTGACCAGTCCAATAAGATGTCTTTAAATGGCAAAGAAATTGACTTTTTATGTTGATTATTTATTCATGAAACCACACCTGTCAGTGGTTGATCAGAAACCGCCTGATTATCATCACCTAGAAATGGTGCCATTCCTCAACCTTCCTAGAGCCCTGATACCCTACTACATTGTGGCTAGTGAACCATGGAAATAAATTCATTTAAACCACAAATAATGAGTGAATTCAGAACCCTGTCTGGTGGTCAGCAGGAAAATGATTTATGACCACAATACTGCTTCTCCCTGTTATGATAAAACCTGCACAAAAACATAGAAAACCTTACAAAAACATAGAAAACTGTACACAAATATAGAAAACATTACAAAAGCATAAAATACCTTAAAAGAAAACTTAGAAATCCTTACAAATAAGTAAACCTTAAAAAAAGACCAAAAAAATCTTAAATAAACATAGAAAACATTACAAAAACATAGGAAACCCTACAAAAGACAGAACAATTTATATATCTATTTGCTAAATCCTTTATTGCCTCTCAACATCTGGGGTAGAAGAGTTCTCTGGAGATGGCCCTCATGTGTGCTGAGTATATTGTGGAATTTGTCGCCTCATTTATTTCGGTGGTCCATCGTTTTTGTGGTCTGCCTTCACTGTATCTGTGTAGCATAGCTTGCTGTGGTATGCTGTCTGGTGGTAGTCTGCTGATGTGTGCAAACCACTTTATCTGTTGGCTCTTAATATACTCCAAAATTGGGGTGGTGCTAGTTCTTTGGCTAATGTCCTCATTTCTCACTCTGACTCTTAGCGATATTCCTTAGCGATATTCCTAGGATTCTGCATAAACATGCTATTTCAGCTGTCACAAGTTTAAAAGATAGAACAATCTTACAAAAATGTAGGAAAATCTTACGGAGCAGATACAATTTTTTATAAATTGTACTTAAATCAATACAAGAATCATAAATATATGATTGAAAGTATTTGTTAAATTGTTCTGATTATTTTTTTGTGTCTATTGAAATATTCTTTAAGATCTGTTAAAGCTGGGAGCCTCAGTAGTGTAGTGATAAATCATTTGACCGCCAATCATCAGACCTTGTTTTTGAGTTCACTAATTTTTGTGTGGTTTGAAATAAAAATTACTCCCAGGATTCATGCTCTGGTGTTGAAAAATTGGCACCATCTCTACTTAGTATGTGTAAAAGGTGAAGGTGACTCTAGTCAAACAGTTTCTGATCAACCACTGAATAGGCAGCTGAACACTTATGGAAAAACCGTGTGTTATGACACTTGTTCATAATTCAGCTTACCTTTACCCCATGTTGAAGTTGCCTCTTTAATATCCTTATAGCAAATTTGACAAAATTGTATCTTTATCTTAAAATCATACCTTTACTTCTAGTAAAATGTCACAGTATGACATATGCCAATTGTATTATTTATCCTTGCAAACAAGAGAAGTTTTGGAGAGGAGATGGATGCCACCGAGTAACATTCTGCCCACTGAAATGCTTCCATTAGAGTATCAACATAATATGGATCATATAATTTTATGATCTAACACAGATGTCTGCAAAATCTTGAACATAGCAGAAAATTGACTCCTCAAAATCAACACAAGCTATCTTATTTTGGACATATAAAAAGGCACAACGGTTTAGAAAAATTAATCATGGAAAGGTTCCAGGAAGGAGAATAAGACCCCGCTTCAACAAAGTGTCATGTCTTTTGTTTTCTTTCTTGCCATGTGTGCCGTGAAGTGTCATATCTTTTAATAAGATAATAATAATAATAACTTTTAATAATATCTTCTAATATAATTTATTTGTTTGACATTTATTTCAGTATGTATTTTTTTATATTTAGTGTAGTCAGGACGTTTTTGTTTGGTTTCTTCTCTTTCCATGAAGTTCTCCATAATCTTGTATATATCCACATCTCAGTCATCAATTCTGTCTTCTAGCTGTTTGTTCATTCTCCATGTTTCTGAGCCATACATTATTGTAGACTGGACGTAGCATTTTATCATTTTCATTTTAAACAAACTGAAAATACTGTTATGAACAAAATTATATCAATTATATCCAAGTTACACAGTATGTGTTACTCAAATAAGACCCGACGTATAAATGTGTATACACTGATTACTTAGAAAAAGTTGGTATTTTTGTGTGGAGAGCACAAATAAGACCCGACTTATAAATGTGTATACACTGGTTACTTAGAAAAAGTTGGTATTTTTGTGTGGAGAGCACAAATAAGACCCGACTTATAAATGTGTATACACTGGTTACTTAGAAAAAGTTGATATTTTTGTGTGGAGAGCACAAATTGTAGAATACAAATTATTCAAGAATTGTAGAGTTTATTAATATAATTGAATGCCTTTAATAAAAACAGGATACTAAAACGCAAATATTCTATGTAACACTGTCAGAATATAAATAACCCAAATATCGGAGGATGACCGACAAAAAAGGAAGTGCCGCAGTAACCATACAAATAGAGGTAAATGCAAATAAAGTAAATAGGTTACTAGAAAACTATCAATATAAAATAATAAAATATAGAAAATAACAATAAAAAAAAGAACAAATACAATTGTCAACGTGTCGGTCCAATTGGGACCTTTATCAAGACAACAAAAACAGTTAAGAACAAAAAAACCATAACGAATATAAACACTGTAAATGTAATAGAAAAAACAATAAATGGCAACTATCATCGTAATCATCTTTGATGAATTTTCATGGCAATAGTTTCTCATAATTAATGACAAGGGGATATGATTTGAAGTAGTAGATACATTTTAATTTGTAGCAGAACTGTCAGAAAGTAATGACATACATATTGAGAGTACTCATGTTTTTATCTCTATGAATCCATGCCACTAAGCATGACGCAACACTTAGCTCTATGGAAACCTGTGTAAACACATTTTCAAAGTCTGGTGTTATTTTAGAAACACATATTGGTTACACTACCAAAAATGGCTGTAAAGGTTGACATTGTATGGCTAACCGTACTGGTTGGCATTGTATTGTTGTTAACTTTACTGGTTGACATTGTATGGTTAACTTTACTGGTTGACATTGTATGGTTGGCATTACTGATTGATATTGCATGTGGAACTACTGGGTATTATTTTTAAGTTAATATTCATTTATATGTGGCAGATGGAAGAAGTTCAACAGAAATAAGAAGCAGAATAGGGTAGGCAAAAACAAAAACAATATTCAGAAAAATAAAAAGTATATTGTGTAATATGACCTTATCATTAGAGGTGAGGAATAGAGTTCTGCAGTGCTATATAACCCCTATACTAACATATGGATGTGAGTCTTGGACAATAAACAAATTGGAAAGTGGGAAATTAGAGGCAATAGAGATGTGGTTCTATAGAAGAATGCTGAGAATACCATGGACTGCCAGAAAAACTAATGTGGATGTGTTGAAAGAGTCAAATGCGAAATGAACCTTGATAATATAAGAAAAATACAGTTTTCGTTTTTTGGCCACTTTATGATACAAGGAGGTTTGGAGAACATATAATGACTTATATGTTTGACAACGTGAGAAATATTAGACAGTTTGACAACCTGGCACAGCAGGGAAACAATAACAATCTTGATACATAATACTGGAGATAGAGAGCTCTGGAGAGCCATGATCACATACGCCAGCCTACATGGCACCTGATGATGATGATGTGGCAGGTACAAAGCACATCTGTGAAACCCAAGACACTGGGTTCAAATTCTGCCACAGGCAATTGTGCATCCGGACTGTTCAGAAAGCAATGGCAAATTACTGAATATATTTATATTGCCTAGAAAATAGCCAGAGCCAAAAAAATGCTGGGATTGATGGCTATATTCTAAATAGAATATGCTACCAATTTTATTTCATAACAGACAGTCATGTCTCATTATGTTGTTAGGATCTCCATAAGCCATATATCTTGTCTTTCTGAGATTGTGGGTTTGAAATAGGGCCAATACACCCCCCATAGTGGGTGTCATCAGACTGATACCAGACTGTCATTTTGTTTACAAATGAATTCCTTTGGGGAGATCCCCAAGAATTGTAGCAATTGAGTTAGATGATATGAGAGATACTCCCAGCAGGCATTGAGCTGTTCTATGAGAGATACTCCCAGCAGGCATTGTGCTGTTCTATGAGAGATACTCCCAGCAGGCATTGTGCTGTTCTATGAGAGATGCTCCCAGCAGGCATTGAGCTGTTCTATGAGAGATACTCCCAGCAGGCATTGTGCTGTTCTATGAGAGATACTCCCAGCAGTCATTGTGCTGTTCTATGAGAGATGCTCCCAGCAGGCATTGAGCTGTTCTATGAGAGATACTCCCAGCAGGCATTGAGCTGTTCTATGAGAGATACTCTCAGCAGGCATTGAGCTGTTCTATGAGAGATACTCCCAGCAGGCATTGAGCTGTTCTATGAGAGATACTCCAAGCAGGCATTGTGCTGTTCTATGAGAGATACTCCCAGCAGGCATTGAGCTGTTCTATGAGAGATACTCCCAGCAGGCCTTGTGCTGTTCTATGAATGATGAGAGGTGGAGTACACATGAGAAAACCTGTTCTTTACATTTGAGCCCTTTGATTGTATTGTCTCCATAAAAGTCATTGATATAAACAGAAAACAAAATAAAACACATCTTTTCACTTTATTTGTTTGCTTGTTTGTTTCTTCTTCTTCAGAATTCATTCGCAAACTCCCACTGGATCTCTCTTGTAGCAGGACAATAGTCCTACTAAATTTCCAGCAGGATGTAGTCCAGAGAAATGTGTTGTGTTTATTTGCACCAATGATCCGACACATTCTTCTTCAATGGTGTTTGTTTTGATCAGCAGAAATTATGGGCAATATAGCTCTTGTATCCATTATATTTATGCATACTTACCAGAATCGCAGAGTGTTTAGAGAATCCATAAGGAAGACCACGTTCTGGGAAGAATATATCACATGATGATGATGATGATCCATTTATGCAATGCGAGGGTATCTACATAGTTTATTTCTTAACCAGGGACTCTAACTCTCAGCTTGTCGGATTCTTTGAAAAGAAGTCTCAAAAGGGGTAAAACATAATTGTATAGTCAACTATATGTGAAGTTCTGTATTAAAAGTGGCACAAGATTGGGTGCTTGAGTGGTAGAGAGAGGAATGCTTTTAACTAGCAAGCCACAGAAACTGTAACATTCATACTCTTCTACATCTGCTAGGGGGCACTGATGGGCTTGTCGGGGTGCGAGGATGTCAGCTCAATCTGCTAGGGGGCACTGATGGGCTTGTCGGGGTGCGAGGATGTCAGCTCAATCTGCTAGGGGGCACTGATGGGCTTGTCGGAGTGCGAGGATGTCAGCTCAAAACCTCACAATATAGTTTGGTCGTTAACGCTGAGAGATTTACTGTTTCATAGTGGTTGGTGAATTTACAGACATTCTATATGCTGCATCTCTTAATTATATAATAATAATAATAAAGGGTACATTATGGGGAGATGTGTCCACATTTTTAATGAAACAAACAAATCATTATTTAATGAAATGAACTTTCACTAAAGGTGCATACAAACACAGCATCCATTGATCTGCGCTCAATGCACTGAGTAGGCCCTCTTTCCTGGAAGACCCTTAGGGGAGGGGCGCCTCTCAGTGCGTTGCACGCAGATAGAATAATCAGTAGCAGATACTGCATGTTTTAATCTCCACGTCATGGAAGATGTATGAAATCAAGCCTAATATTAAAAAGTTGGAATGTGTAGACATGTCTTCCTGTAATGAACCTAAAGTGGTAAACCTGTCATGGTCATAGGGAAGTTACAAACTAAAATTATTATACAACAAAGTACTGAGAGACTAGTAAAAGTCACAGCAAGTGTTGTTAAGTAAAAATGTAAGGTGTTCTTTTGTTGCAGACTCCCAGGTAACTGGGAATGCTGGATGTGCCATCATTATGGATAGATCAACAAATCTGACAGAAGAATGATTAGATAGTTGGCCTAGAAGTGTGCTCCTGGCAGGACATGGTAATTATCGGATATTGGTGCTCTAGAATGTCTCCCTTCGAGGACCACATATGCATCCATAAACCCATCATAACACAACCACGCCTTTGAGATAACGAACATTATTACCACAGCTATGGATTGTCTAGAGCTACATGCTCACAGCTAAAGGGATTAATTCATCAACAAATACTTCCCCAATTTAGTAAATCATCAACTGCTGTTCTGGCTGGTGCAATCAATCATCAACTGCTGTTCTGGCTGGTGCAATCAATCATCAACTGCTGTGCTGGCTGGTGCAATCAATCATCAACTGCTGTGCTGGCTGGTGCAACCAATCATAGATCTCCACATTTTATATTTTCAATTGTGGTTGACTTTCCATTCCATAGTGGTTAGTGACAAAGAAGCCATTTTGAAGTTGGATGCATGAGATCGAATTGTGCAGAGCCGTAACCAAGCCGTAAACCATGACACAATGAATTCCATTCTCCTGATTACATCCTGTTAATCTACAGGAGTTTGAGAGTGAACACAGATGAGAATGGACACATAAACTAAAGATACACAAAAATTACTAGTCATCATCAGTCGCTGACTGCCAATAGACGATCATGGATCTCCACCAGCTCTGTATTTCCAGTATCTTTTATCAGAATATTTATTGACTCTTTGACATGCCACAATGTCAGACTATCTAATATTTTCTCAAGTCTCCATCATTCATCTCTCTTGATCATTGTAATGATGTTCTCCAGACCTGCCTGTCTCATAAAATGTCCAAAAAAATTAAGATCATCTTTCTATTATTAAGTAATTCCTTGTTTCTCTATTTTCACTAACGATTCAACATTCTATGTTCAAATAGTAACATTCTTAAGTGTAGATCGAATCTTGTGTGTCACCATAACTTTCTTCTTGGGAGAATAATGTGGTTTCTCATTGCCTTCTCCATCCATGTGGTTAAGACCATTCACTTGCATGGGAGACCATCCATGTGGGAGAATAATGTGGTTTCTCATTGCCTTCTCCATCCACGTGGGGGATATCCATATCCTCTGCTTTTGACAACACTCTATGGTAAAGCTTGGAACAGGGTAATGAAGTTTTGTTAATCACTAAAAATACACATAGACTTTTCAACCAAATGACCTTAAAACTAAACAAAATACTACATACACAACACAAAACGTAGTTGTGTATGTAGTCTTGATAAAGGTCCTATGGTTGCAATATCTATTTGTATGTTATTATGTGTGTTTCCAGTGATTAGTAAAACTACATTACAGTGTTCCAAGATTTACCTGTTGGAATTCAATTTTGCACAGTGAGTACATATTATCGATCTACGCGTTATGTAGGATTAAAGTACTTCACTGTAATAAACATAAAAACAACCACACATAAAAAACATGAACAATAAATCTTCACAAACTCATAGAAAACAAATCTGATTTATTTGCATTGTTTATGACTCATGATTTTGTTGACTTTCTATACAAAAACACTGAAGTAAAAAGTTAATGCTGTTGAACAAACAGAATGGTCACTTGGAATAAATGCAATCATTAACTGGTAACATTATGCACATTATTAACATTATTTAATCATTTGTGAACTAAAAGTTCAAATAATATTTTCATTATGCTGAAACAATCATGCAAGGTTTGGAAAAATTTCACATCATTACAGGGCTGGAATAATAATAACAACACATGGCATTGCCATCTGCATAACAGTAACATGTCATGAACTAAAGTGAAGAACTAAAGTTAATATTGTGAAGTTAACATTTTGGAAATGGCATCACAAGCTTCATATGTACAACAGTAACATATCAACTCATGTAGAATATTGTGGAGAACTGAAGTTAACATTTTCTAATTTCGAAGAACTAATGTTAAAAAATAATGTTTCAAATAATGTGAATGACTAAAGTTAACATTTTCAAAATATTATTTAAAGAAGTGAGGTTAACATTTTATGAATAACTATTAAAGTTTTAAAAAATGTATAAAGTGAAGAATCAATTAAAAAAAATTCAAATGCAAGAAACTAAAGGTAACATTTTCAAATTATTAAGAAAAAAATAAAGTTAATATTGTGTGAAGAACTAAATCTATACAGTTTTAAAATGTGAGAAACTAATTAAAATTTTCAAAATATTATTAGAAGAAATCAAGTTAACATTTTGCAAAGAACTGAAATTTTAAAATGTTCTAATAATGTGAAAAACAAAACTAAATCTCAAAGACTCTCAACGTGAAGAAATCAAGTAAAAATATTCAAATCACCAACATAATCTGTACAACAGTAAATTGTCACTAGTTGGAAAATGATGGAAAAACTAAAAACATTAAAATGGCATGACAAACTTATTCTTCATAACAGTAACATGTTACGGGAGTGTCCATAAATTATGTCAACAATTAATAAAAAAGAAGGCATCAAATGTTTGACAGTTGTTGAAAAGGCAGAGAGAGTTTGATAAAAGTTGACATCAATGCATACTTTATAACAAACTATATTATTTTTAATTGTGTGGGGGGGGGGGGGGGGTGGGGTGTGGAGAGAAGGTAAACAATAATTGCCATGAAATTGTTGACATAAATTATGGACAGCCTTTCTTACATGAACCAATTTCAAAAACTAAAGTTGATAATGTCAAATGGAATCACAAGCTTAATATGTAAACACTAACATGTCATTGACAAATATAAAATATTCTATTTGGAGAACTAAGGTTCAAAATGTCAAACCAGGACATAAAGAAATACAATTATTTTCAAATCGGCAGCTTAGCCTGTACAACAGTAGCTTGTCACAAAGTAATTTCAAAGTTATGTGAACAACTAAAAGATGTTTTTAATTGCATCATAAGTTATGTACATCAGCATGTCAATAAATCATTTGAAAATGAACTAGTATTAACATAAAATGTCATCACCAAATTAGGATATACAACAGTAACATGTCATAAACATGTGAACTAATGATGAAACTTTCAAATGTCATATGACCTGTCATCTTATTTCCTTCTTCTTTCATCCCACTGGAGTGTGACCATATCTACAGTATTGCCTCTGAAGAACTTGACTTGTTTTCTTTTAACCTGAAGCAACCCAGAGAAAAATAATGTCTACTTCCTCTGGCACCTGACCATTTTTTATGATTTATGGATGTTTACTTTTTTTAAAAAATAACGTTTTTATTTATTGATTTCAAATTTGGAGACAACAGAGACAAGTGGATGCTGGATATGGTTTGGAGGTGATGTTTGCTTGTGTGTGCCAGTGTTGTTTTGTGGGCAACCAACATGGACAGTGTGAACAAATGCGCACAAAGAACTTAGTTTCAAGGTCATCCATTTATAGAAAACCCGGCTCTCAATTTCCTTGTCATAAATGACAGCATTTACATCACTACTAAATATTATCAACATCTCCCTCAACCCCCATATGTTGGTCTACAATACCTGCAACATCTCCCTCAAACCCCATATGTTGATCTACAATACCTGCAACAACTCCCTCAACCCCCATATGTTGGTCTACATTACCTGCAACAACTCCCTCAACCCCCATATGTTGATCTACAATACCTGCAACATCTCCCTCAACCCCCATATGTTGATCTACAATACCTGCAACAACTCCCTCAACCCCCATATGTTGGTCTACATTACCTGCAACAACTCCCTCAACCCCCATATGTTGGTCTACATTACCTGCAACAACTCCCTCAACCCCCATATGTTGATCTACAGTACCTGCAACATATCCCTCAACCCCCATATGTTGGTCTACAGTACCTGCAACATCTCCCTCAACCCCCATATGTTGATCTACAGTACTTGCAACATCTTCCTCAACCCCCATATGTTGATCTACAGTACCTGCAACATCTCCCTCAACCCCCATATGTTGATCTACAGTACCTGCAACATATCCCTCAACCCCATATGTTGATCTACAGTACCTGCAACATCTCCCTCAACCCCCATATGTTGATCTACAGTACTTGCAACATCAACCCCCATATGTTGATCTACAATACCTGCAACATCTCCCTCAACCCCCATATGTTGATCTACAGTACCTACAACATCTCCTTCAACCCCCATATGTTGATCTACAGTACTTGCAACATCTCCCTCAACCCCCTTATGTTGATCTACAGTACCTGCAACATATCCCTCAACCCCCATATGTTGGTCTACAGTACCTGCAACATCTCCCTCAACCCCCATATGTTGATCTACAGTACTTGCAACATCTTCCTCAACCCCCATATGTTGATCTACAGTACCTGCAACATCTCCCTCAACCCCCATATGTTGATCTACAGTACCTGCAACATATCCCTCAACCCCATATGTTGATCTACAGTACCTGCAACATCTCCCTCAACCCCCATATGTTGATCTACAGTACTTGCAACATCTCCCTCAACCCCCATATGTTGATCTACAATACCTGCAACATCTCCCTCAACCCCCATATGTTGATCTACAGTACCTACAACATCTCCTTCAACCCCCATATGTTGATCTACAGTACTTGCAACATCTCCCTCAACCCCCATATGTTGGTCTACAATACTTGCAACATCTCCCTCAACCCCCATATGTTGGTCTACAGTACCTGCAACATCTCCCTCAACCCCCATATGTTGATCTACAGTACCTGCAACATCTCCCTCAACCCCCATATGTTGATCTACAGTACCTGCAACATCTCCCTCAACCCCCATATGTTGATCTACAATACCTGCAAATCTGAAGCCTTAAAAAGTGTCTTCGTCTGAATCATCATCCATGAAGAATTCCCAAACAATGACGTTACTGAAGTTATGTCCATACAGTACGGCTTGTAAATGTGAAGAGGTGTTGAATAAAGTATGACTAAATATTTATATCACCAAGAAAAATTCAGGGATAATCCCTAGCAAATAGTTATTATAAAAGCATGATGGGAAATTAACATGGAAGATTGTTGTCCATGACTACAAATGGCTACCTCAATGTGACATATGTCGATATCGGGTATCTATGGAAAGAGTAAATGTGGACATCGAATTGCCATAGGTTAAACACTTTTATAGAGATAATATTTCTTCTAAGAACTGTTCAGAAATTATGTCATAAAGTTAAAAACAAATCTTACAGAGTCATATGTTGATACGAGATAGTTCTACATGTATCAGAACATGGGATCCACTTCAAAAACAGCGTCTTGGTACTGCCATTGCTAGACAAATTTATTCTGAATATGATTGGAAATAGTGTGACCCTGATAAGGACAGATGATTACACCTATAATACATTTCCAGGTACTTTCCTGTTAACCAAGCACTAAAATTTGTGTTCTTATATTACAAAATCATACTTTTATTTTGTAGAAAACCCTTTTTTTTAATGTTTTAATATGTTGTAATGTTTCACGAGCAAAATGGCATCTACAAATGTTGCTACCCTAAAAAAATTTGAACCTTCTACAAATGGAGGAGACAGTATCTTTTCTATAGGCTTGAAGAATCTAATAAAGACATACTATATAAATTTATTTCCTTATTCTTATTCTCCTTTTTTCCTTGTCAAGCTATATTTTGTTTTATGTTACAATTTTTTTCAATATATGTGTATGCCCACTTAACAGGAAAGTACCCATTTCTCTTTTGTGATTGCATATTTTAGCACTTGGTTGTATGGTCTGAATTCTACAAGTTGCCAAAATTGTGCTATGACCTGGCTGCTAATGTCAAAAGGTCTGTATGGTAAACTTAACAAAAGTACATGACATATTTTTAGTTAGCTAGTCATCATAACATCATTATGACACTCTTGACAAGTCCATAGGTCCTCTGATTTTATATTAAGTTTGTCCTTCAGCATGTGGTAACTGTTTCAGTTGTCTTGTCTTGTAATAGCCACTAGTGCCACAATGCATCATGGGGAGCCTAATTTTCAGTTAGGTGTTGGTTGATAACTCTTCTTTTTATTTCTACATACCACTCACTTCTTTCCACATATTTCTCAGGTCCTGCATTCTAGCCATAGACATGGAAGAAGAAACACACTCCACGTCATCAAACTAGCCTAACTCCTAGACTGCATTCCAAAAATATAAGAAATATTCCTTGAACTATCACAATTATTGCTGGCAAGTCAGTCCGCTCTTTTATTTCTCCTAACACCCACATGTCCAGGTACAAAATTGAAGGTAACTCTCTTCAACACAGACTTGATAATTGACTCCAATCACTGTTAACATATCCTGACTGAACCACATATGTTTGCAGTATATGTTAAATGTGGACTGTTCCGTCGATGGTTTCATTCTTTAGCAGACCAACACTGCTCAATGTTTTGGTATATGTGCTCTTGTATTGGGGTCAATATAAATTTACAGAATGATTAAATTAAATTTAAACTTGTGAAATGCCATATCTAAGAAAGACAGCAAACAGAACAAGACATCATGTGAGGAATGAAGAGATTATAAGAACTGTTAGAATAACATCTGTGGTCAAATATATTGAAAAACAGTGGAATACCTCTATGCATATCCTTTTTTAACAAATTTCTCTATTTTTTTGTTCATTTTCAAACCTCCCCTGGATCTCTCTTGTAGCAGGACATTCTCAAACCTCCCCTGGATCTCTCTTGTAGCAGGACAACATTCTCAAACCTCCGCTGGATCTCTCTTGTAGAAGGACAACATTCTCAAACCTCCCCTGGATCTCTCTTGTAGCATGATAATGGTCTTCCTAGATTTCCATTGAGATGTAGCCCAGGAAATAGAAATGTGCTGTGACATTATTTTATTTGCGCTAATGGCCCAAAACATCCTACCTCAATATAATTTCCCCTATTTAACACTTTTCAAAATCCTCATTATATTTCTTCTGTATTGTTTGTACTGTATATAACAAATTTGTGTTGTTACATACATATATATTTTGTTGGTAAGGACCAAGTTTTTATAATGGAATTTGACTAAAATGTCATGAATTAATTTGAAAATTATGTGAAATGAAGTTGCAAATTTACAAATGATGTAAAAAATACTATAAAATTTTCAAATCAACAGCTAAATCTCAACAAAAGTTACTGCAAGAAAATAATTTGGAGAATTGAAAATGACATCACCAGCTTTGTACAACAGCAACATGGTATGAATTATTTTGAAAATGTGAATAACTTCTTCTCATTTAGCAGGATGTAGTCCAGAGAACGGAATGCGTTGTGTCATGGTTTACAGCTTTTCTGCAATATCTGCGCCTTTCTGTCTGACACCAGAATTCAGAATGACATTTTTTTGGGTCAATTTTACCCTAGATGGGATTACCAACTCCACTCCACAACCTCTTTAGTCTCCTCTTACAACACTCGTGGAAGATAAAGTGTTGCTATTCTTTGCTCCCCTTTCAGGCCCTGGCAACACACAGGCGTGTGAACAACTAAAACAATACAAATCATAAGCGTACTCTGTACAACAGGAACTTGTCACAAACTAAGTATAAAATTATATGAAGAACTAAATCTATCACCAGCTACATGTATCAAACAGTAACATATCATGAGCAGCTACATGTATCAAACAGTAACATGTCATGAGCAGCTACATGTATCAAACAGTAACATGTCATGAGCAGCTACTTGTATGAAACAGTAACCTGTCATGAGCAGCTACTTGTATGAAACAGTAACATGTCATGAACTATTTTGAATTGAATATGTAGAGTTCATGCTAAAAATCACCAGCT
This sequence comes from Meghimatium bilineatum, assembly GCA_034231615.1. Classification (NCBI taxonomy): domain Eukaryota; kingdom Metazoa; phylum Mollusca; class Gastropoda; order Stylommatophora; family Philomycidae; genus Meghimatium; species Meghimatium bilineatum. Next base: position 6,952,499 of record CM067319.1, on the reverse strand, counting down.
TATTCTGTACAACATAAATTTTTTATAATAATAATAAAACCCATAACCCATCAAGGTTGTAGTAGTGTCACAATGAAACATTTGGTGCAGAAAGATCTTCACGCTTCTCTATCCACTACCATCCTGATGAGTTTAGAAACTTAACATACAGTCCTTGATATTCAGCCATGTCTTCTGGCCTCCTCGTCCTCTTCCTCCTCCACTGTACCTTAAAGATCATCTTTTGTCATTGAGGAATGTCTCACTATGTGCCCATACCACCTGAGTTTACTGAGTTTTGTCATAGACTAGTTTAAAAATAATGTGAAGAATTAATGTTTTAAAATAATGATGTGAGTAATTAAGTTAACGTTTTAAATTAATGATGATGTGAAGAATTAAGTTAACATTTTCAAATAATTATGTGAAGAATTAAATTAACATTTTCAAATAATGTGAACAATTAAGTTAACATTTTAAAATAATTATGTGAAAAATTAAGACTAAAATTTAAGGGCTATTAAAACAAACTGTTGGAAACAGACTCAGTGAGATAGTTCTCAATCATGGAAATGTTATTATAAAGTTTACATTTACCAGAAGTTCTCAAAGTGTGATCAGATGGGGGCGTTGATAAACTGATGACAGGATGAAAAGTTAAATAAATAGACAGGACCTCCACTCAATAGACAACTATAACTATCTCAACATAACTGAGAAAGTTATCTTCCACATTAGTACAGGATACAATAGCCACTTAAATAGACTTAAGACTGGTTCCATCACCTCTGTCCATGCGAGCGGGTGGCACAGACCGCGTAACGTATCCTGTAAGATTGCATTACACTAAACCAGTCGAGGTTGGAGCACTAGTCCACTGAGATAGATATCCACAGAAAGTATGGGAGCCTTGAGAAGCTTTTAAAATACAGCAGCATTTATTAAGAAAACCGGACTTGATGTGTAGACATGTTAAATTGCGAACGAGAAGACAGGGCCTAACTAAAATTGAAAGTAGATCATGTGGCGCAAATACACATCTATTTACAAGACAAAAACGTCTACTGTACCTGCATACGGTAATCTTTTCTAATGCTATCTGACTGATAAATAACCAACTTCTGTCTACAGGGCTACACTATAGGTTAGTTGTGGGTCTTATCTGGACCATTAAACTATTTTTATCTACACGCAGGTTGATCTCAAAATACTGCATATTGGCTGCTAGCATTAACATCAAATCACAAGCTATGGCAGAAGAAATATTATGTGTAGAAGAATAAATCACAACCACACTTTGAGTAGAAGAATAAATCACAACCACACTTTGAGTAGAAGAATAAATCACAACCACACTTTGAGTAGAAGAATAAATCACAACCACACTTTGAGTAGAAGAATAAATCACAACCACACTTTGAGTAGAAGAATAAATCACAACCATACTTTGAGTAGAAGAATAAATCACAACCATACTTTGAGTAGAAGAATAAATCACAACCATACTTTGAGTAGAAGAATAAATCACAACCATACTTTGTGTATAGAAGAAACCAGAACCACACTTTGTGTATAGAAGAAACCACAACCACACTTTGTGTATAGAAGAAAAAGAAAATAGATATATTTTAAAAAAACAACATCCAATAATTGAAAATAACAGAAGAGTTAACAACATTGCAAATGGAACAAGTCTATAGATATTCTGATCCTCCCATATCTGATGCTGCTCACAGTTCCAGTTCAATTTTGAATTAATATGCTAATATGAGGGAACATTTGCGCAAGTTTCAGTGTCACCATTAAAATTCTTTCCTTGATTTTGACAATAGTCTCCTGGGCTATTTATGTTTGTGTCAAAATACTGGAAATTTATGTCCTCTAAATGTTGGTACAGTAATATATCCCATTGCTTTAACATATCTCTAGCTGTGGCTGGTCAACTCACCCAGAATTGTGGAGTGTTCAGGTAATCCATAAGGAAGACCATGTTTTGGAAAGAATGTTGCATGACAGAGAGGGAACATTGATTAGTGGCAATGGCATCCACAATTAAAACAAAATGGGGATTCAAAATAAATGTTATAGAAAGGTCCTAAAAATATGGACAGAAAGAAAATCAATGCAGATGTCCACCAAGACTTGAACATAGAAGAAAACTGGCTCCTCAAACTATCAACAACAAAAAAACGAACATATTTTAAACACATAAAATGACACTATGATTTGGAAAGGTTAATCATGGAGGGAAAAGTTAACAAGAAAGAGAACAAGAGGCATATCAAGACTACATTAGACACAGGATATTGAAGACCTTCTCCATGAAACTGGAAGAGGCTGGATAGCTTGCACAGAACTGAGAGGCATATTGGAATCCCTTTATAATGCATCTTTTTATAACAAATTACCCTATATAAGAACAGACTTCAAAATTCCATTAAAATATTTATTCTATATTGTTTGTAATGAATATAGAAAATTTATGTTATTTCTTCTTCAGCATTCATTCTCAAACTCCCGCTGGATCTCCCTTGTAGCAGGCCCATAGTCCTGCTAGATTTCCAGCAGGATGTAGTCCTGAGAATGGAAATGTGTTGAGTCGCCATTTTATTTGCACTATTGGCCCGACATATTCGCCGGGATGTTATTTAAATAGATATTTTGTTGGTCCGGACCAAGTTGTTATAATGTCATTCCCCTGTAGTAATTTATCTGTGGGCATTAATTTTCAAATTCCACTCCTCCCTGAAGACGGATGTGTCAGGCCATTGGCGCAAATAAAACAGCAACACAACGCATTTCCATTCTCTGGTCTACATCTTGCTGGAAATCTAATAGGACCATGGTCCTGCTACAAAGGAGATCCAGTGGGAGTATGAGAATGAACGCTGAAGAAGAAAAAAATTCCACTTGATCTTGTAGCAGAGACAATGGTCCTGCATTTGCAGAAGAATGTAGTCCAGAGAACATAATATGTTGTGTTGCGATTTTATTTTTGTTAATGACCAGACACATACAACTTTAGAAGTTAAAAAACTGTCTATTTAAATGTGCTATAACCAGTCCTCCGCATGGTAAAAGTTAGCTCAAACAGCTTTTCATCTTAATTTGAGGTCAGTTTTCTGATGATTCTCTAACCCGGACAGCACTTTAAAATTAGCCTTATTTTATTATTGTTAGGAGGATTAATTTTATTGTGCACAAAATAAGCAGAAAGATGATTTAGTTTATGCAACATAAACAAGTCTAGTGTATAAAGATTATAATGATGTAGAATATGAATGATCTAAATGTTATTTCTATTCCACTGATACTGCCCTCTAATCACAAAACTTTGAGAACTACTGATATATACAAACTACCAAATGTTCAATATTGTGCTGCCCTGTTGATCAATGACTAGTGCATGTAGAGATTTCATGAAAAAATTATCCATCTTCCTGGCCATATAAAATCACAAATGACATTAAGTCAATTCATCACACACATCATTAAGTCAATTCATCACACATTAAGTCAACTCAGCACTCATCATTAAGATAATTTACCACACATGATTAAGTCAATTCATCATACACATCAGTAAGTTAACTCTTTCTAAACATCATTAAGTCAACTTGTCATACACAGTGAGTCAATTCATCATACACATCATTAAGTCATCTCATCACACACCATTATGTCAACTTATCACACACCATTAAGTCAACTTATCACACACCATTAAGTCACCTTATCACACTCCATTAAGTCACCTTATCACACTCCATTAAGTCACCTTATCACACTCCATTAAGTCAACTTATCACACACCATTAAGTCACCTTATCACACTCCATTAAGTCAACTTATCACACACCATTAAGTCACCTTATCACACTCCATTAAGTCACCTTATCACACACCATTATGTCAACTTATCACACTCCATTAAGTCAACTTATCACACTCCATTAAGTCACCTTATCACACACCATTAAGTCAACTTATCACACACCATTATGTCAACTTATCACACTCCATTAAGTCAACTTATCACACACCATTAAGTCAACTTATCACACTCCATTAAGTCAACTTATCACACACCATTAAGTCAACTTATCACACACCATTATGTCAACTTATCACACTCCATTATGTCAACTTATCACACTCCATTAAGTCAACTTATCACACACCATTATGTCAACTTATCACACTCCATTAAGTCAACTTATCACACACCATTAAGTCAACTTATCACACTCCATTAAGTCAACTTATCACACACCATTATGTCAACTTATCACACTCCATTAAGTCAACTTATCACACACCATTAAGTCAACTTATCACACACCATTATGTCAACTTATCACACTCCATTAAGTCAACTTATCACACTCCATTAAGTCAACTTATCACACTCCATTAAGTCACCTTATCACACACCATTAAGTCAACTTATCACACACCATTATGTCAACTTATCACACACCATTAAGTCAACTTATCACACACCATTATGTCAACTTATCACACTCCATTAAGTCAACTTATCACACATTATATTAAGTGAACTCACACATTAAGTCAACTCCTCACACATTAAGTCAACTCCTCACATATTAAGTCAATTCATCACACAATATGGCAAACTGAAGATAAAGAATGATTGGTCCTTAGTCATTGCATAAAAAAATCAGCAGTTTACACAAGATTCCATCCTTGAGAAATGTATACTGGACTAACAGGCATGAGACTGTGGTAGCTATATCAGCAACCAATCAGAAATGTATGTCTCTGATTTACACTAAACTTACTTGTGCACTCTCATATGCTACTAGAGCAGCACTATCTTCTGGGTAGACTTGACCTCTTGACCATGAGCTCTGATGACCCCGACCTTGATAGTTTATAAATTCTACTCCATGTTGTGTGGAACAATGAGAAAGTGTATCATTATCCACAAACACATCATCAGAGTTATTAGCCCAGGTTTCTTGACTAGATGAAAGTTTGGAATTTATATCCTCTAGAGCAGTTGGTAAGTTGGCATTCATAGCATACGCCAGGCCTGGTTTAGCATAAGTGTGAAAGCTCCCAGCTGAGCCATGTCTGCTTCTAATATTTCCACTACTGCTACTGTCACACAAGTAAGCTGGGCCGCTGTAGTTACCATTGCTCATACTGTTTCGATTATTATTACATTCAACAAAAGCATAGCGATGATCCTGACAAGAACTGGTTGAGGATGGAGGATATTGTCTGTATGGAGCAGTGCTGCTGTAGAGATCTTGATCTGAATATTTTCGCACTCGTTGCGCTGTCACGGCTACTGGGGTAGATCGCGAGTGATGGTAGGAGTCAAATTCTCTGCTGGACAATTCAGAGGAATAAAGTTGACGGTCATCACGTACCTGTGAGTAGATGGGAGATTCCTCTACAGAAACTAAACCATAAGGATATCTTTTATCCCTTGAAGAGGATTTAGAATAATATCTCGGGTCCTCAACACCACAGACGTCACTACCACCACAACTACCAGCCCCTCTTTGGCACTCAGTATTTTCTGCATCCTCTTCAGGAGGTACAAGTGTGTACGAATGTGATGGGTTATATCCCTTTCGGGTAACATGGACAGATGTGAAAGCGGGTCCATTTCCAGAAACAAGAGGATTTCCATATGGGTCTTTAAGTTGTCGTAGCTCTGGTGCATAATTCATCAACTCCAAGTACTTGCCTCCACCTTTACTTCCTCTAGGTTCTAAGTATCCATTGTGGTCATATTGTCCAGCTGCAGGAAAGTGGTCTCTGGAACTGGCACCTGATGAGCCGTATTGGGATGTATATTCTTCAAGGGAATGAGTTCGCTTCCTACCAATCTGGGTAAGGTCAACAATCAGCTAAAATAAACAAACATGAAAAAATTATGAATGACTTTTGAAAATTCATATTTATTTTGTTCTGTTCAAAAACTAAAGGTACAGGTTGAGTTAATCTGAGAGAAAATTATGATTATCTTTCATCAGTTAACATGGGCAGTAGTACAAACATGTTTCCAGGTGATACTACATACGAACAATCCCTTGTCACAAAAACAAAATGTACAAATTTCAGGGCAGAGGCAACTGCCATACTCATGGCTGTTCAAATACTCAACAACCGAGAGTCCAAACTCGACAAATTGCAATCTTCAGTGATTCAAAATCAGTTTTACAAGCCAACCTCAAACAAGACAAACTAATTCCCATCTGACAAAATATCTCCAAATTATCTAGAAAACTATATTAGTACTACAATGGATACCATCAGCATATATGACAAAGAAAAAAGCAAATGAATTGGTTAAAGTGGGACACAACCTTGCTCAGTTTCATGCACCTCAATGTTTCTGGTAATTAAAGTTTCATGCACCTCAATGTTTCTGGTAATTAAAGTTCCTACTAAAACAATCTATGCAGTTTCAGTGGTAGAGAGCTGAATGGAAATGATAAACCTGAGCAAGATAACACCAACAAACTGAACATAAATTAACAAAGGGTGTTATTGTGACTAATTCTTGATTAGAAACCAGTATCATTGTACAAGGGCATTCCCATAAATGCTCTGTTTGCTCTATTCTCTCCATTCCAAAAATCTAAAAGTATATAAGCTCAGCGTTCCAGTCAGTTGTTGGTTCAGCACATCTGCGGAATAACACATACTACTGGAGCTGTCCCAGCATTACTGTTCATAGAATAACAGTCTGGTCCACATGAGTGTTTTCTGCTGAACGAATTGTGGGGAATTCAGAGTGTGACCCTAGTGTGACTTTGGTCAGCATCATCATGCAGGTTGCCTTAACATTCCTATATTTGCTTTGGTACACAATTTCCTAAGGCTGGATCAACACTGGTGGTTTCTGGTCTAAATATTATGCACTTTGCAAATAATTGAATCATGACCACTATATAAACAGCCAGTGCACTAAGAATTGCGATTTTAAATATTAAAAAAAAATAAATGCATTCTTTCATTTTAATGGTTGGTTGGTTGCTGATCCAGCGGTCCATGGGCTCATGCCCTTTGACCCAATGCCATTGTGTGATATATGTATGTGTTTGTGAGTTGTTGTTTTGTTCCATATAATGTGTTCCATTTATCTGGCCCTGGAGGGAGGAGCATTTTCCTGATGTCATCCAGTGCTGGACATTCAAAAAGGTGGTGGTCAACAGTTTCATATGGATGAGTGCACAGCCAGCACCCTGGAGTGTGCTGTGGTTGTATTCTGTTAGGTGATTGTTAAGCTGTACATGTTGTGTGCGCAGTTGGAATATGATACTCTGGTCTTTTCTTTCCAGGAGGTTGATATTGTCTTTAAGATTTGGGCTGGTCATATATTTATAGATTTCCCTCCCAGTGTTTCCCATGACCCATCTGTTCATCCAATTTTATTTGTTCATTCATTTTAATAAACACAGTATTCCTTGAATAATTTTCACTCTACAATTTGCACACTACACAAAACAAAACAAAAACCCAAAAGAAAAATATTATGTCATTTGCACTTTGCTAAACGCTTACGTTACTACATCGCGGAGACACGTTTCAAGAGGGTGTTATTTAGGAACATATATTTCAATGAGTAAAGCAAAACATTTGAGAATTTATTCCTCTAATGAAAATAGTGCAGAGTTTGTGTTGTGCAGGAGTTGAGACTACAAATATGGGTATGTCAAATATAACTTTGTAAACATTGCCACACAAAATACAAAAAAATCTTGTGATATGTCGCTCTGTTTAAATTTTCATTTAGGTTACATTTAATTTGCTTATGTTGTTGCTCATATGACTAACTGCACTAATTTCTTCTTCATTGCAGGAGTTACTTTTTTCGTGGTCTGTATTATGTTTAACCTATTTCTTCCCAAACTGTACTCAGCTTTAGTTGAATGTTTCTGCTCTTTATTTCCAAAGCCTAATTTTGTACTGTTCTTCTGCATTCATTGTTAAACTCCTGCATATTAGCAGAATGTAGTCCAGAGAGAGAAATGCGTTGTGTCATGGTCTACAGCTTGGCTGCGATATCTCCACTTTTCGATCTAAAACATCCAACTTCAGCATTACCCATGTGTTACTTTTTGGGATAGGACAGCGAACTCCACCCCTCAAATCTCCTTAGTCGCCTCTTATGACAAACATAGCAAGTGACAGTACTATTATTCTCTGCTTCCCTTTCCAGCCTCTGCAACACATCTGCATTTCGTACTGTTCATCATTAGTCTTTAAATATAAACTTTCCACGGTTATTTTTTTTTCAAAGAAAAAGATTGCTACAGCTTGCACTAGCTTACCTTTTCTGGAGTATCAGAAGAGTGTAACAAATCATTCAATCTTTTCTGTTTCCCAGCCTGTGTGAGTCTAACTGAGCCTCCTCCTTGAACAAACAAATATATTTCAGTAAAATATGACAGGTAAAAAGTCTGAATAATTTTGGCTACTATTTAGAGAATAAAATCTTTAACAACATGATTTTAGGATAGGGTGGGTGAAAATCAGCCCTCAGGTCAAATCTGACATGCCTAGCCATTCTTTTCTGGCCTGCAAAGATGATCTGAGAATACCTTATGCACGGACTCATATGAGTTCAGTAAATATTATTGAGATCTCCAAGGAACTAAAAAAAATAATTAAAGCTCTTTACCACAAACAAAAGTCCACCAGCTCCCAAAACAAGATACCCACCTCTCCTCTAGGGTCTTACCATTGTTCTTGTAAAACAAGATATATTTTCAAGTAATCATTCAACATTTAAGTTCTGACGTAGATCTACTGCTGCTGGTAATAGTGAGAAAGCAGGTTGTATCTGAGGTGTCTGTAGTCAGATGTTAGCAATCAATAAAGTGGACATGGGCTTACTGAAGTGGCTATGGCCGTCCTGAAGTTATACAGTCACATGGGCTGTGTGGTCAAAAGCGACTAACCAACATTAATACTATAAAAGGGTTCCATGCTTTCATGTGATGTCACAAAAATGGTAGAACAAGTTTTTCCATACCCACAAAACTGCCCTATGAGTAAGGGAGTGCTTCTGATCAAAGAATTTCATGCCACTGAGAGTTAGGCAGAAGTCTTCGTGGTATGAAAAAAAGCTCTGGAGAAACACACCTCCCATATTTTCACAAAGGAAACAATAGCTTTATTGCTCATATTTCCTGGGAATTGAAGCAAACACAGAAACAACTTACTTAGCCACTGCTTGTCTCATATAAAATTGTAGCTAACAATTTTGACATTAAATATGGCAGATGTAGAAATTGTCATTTAAAAAAAAAAACTGTTCAACTGGTAGATCCTGGAAACACCTTCCCCCTTTCAGAAAACAAAATGTACTATCTAGCACAATAAACCAATGGTTAACACACCCCTCACCAATGGTCATCATCATCATCAAACACCTATAACCCTTCAGGGCTGTAGAGGTGCCAGTTTTGGAAACATCAACATTAACATTCCACAATCGATAAAAGGTAATACTGCTGTATAACAACAGTACTTACATAGAACACAGGTTTTGTAGTTTTACTTGATGATGACTAACAGACTATCACTGTTGATCAGACTATCAATGTTGATCAGACTATCACTGTTGATCAGACTATCACTGTTGATCAGACTATCACTGTAAAACTGTGCATTGTGTGTGTGGTTAATAAATATAAGTAAGAAAACAAAACATATTTTGGTAGGTTTTTTTTAATTACATATACAGTGAAATCTCAAATGTAATATAAAAAAACTACCATAAAAACACATCCTTTCATAATAAATTTCATATTTCAGAACACTTTTGAAAATATCAAGTGACATATTCTTTCTAGAATGCTGTCTTCATCGTGGATACTCTGAACGACACTCTGTCCCTGGTAAGCAGGCCTGCATTGGCCAGAGACATGTGCACACATTCTTCAATATCGCTGGTTCATCGCCTTCATAGTCTTCCTCTTCTCTCACCTGGCATTCTGTGTATACCAAATGTTTGCTATTACATATATATTTCGTTGGTCCTGACCAAGTTGTTATAATGACTACGGCCTGCTTCAAATTGAGTATGTATGTGTTTTGTACAAAACATGACTTACCATCAGTAACTGAAGGAGAATACTGTGCAATCTCTGCTGGTGTCATGTGACAGCATTTTTCATGGAACATTTCCAGTTCCTCTAACAGACTGGCAAAACTTGGGCGATTGCCAGGTTGGAAATTCCAGCATTTATTCATCAGAGAATATCTGTACAAGAAAATACACATTTTTTAAATATTATGTTGTAATTTTTATTAAGATTTTTTGTGGATGGGTCAACAAATATGATAGAGGAATGATGAGATAGTTGACCTCTGAAGTGTATGCTGAGTTCCTGGCTGGATGTGAGAACTCTGGAATACTGCTGCACTGGAATGCCTCCCTTCAATGGCTAAACATGCATCCATAAACCCCCTAGCACAACCTTTTAGACAACAAACCGTAAATGAGTTCAAGGCATCACCTTGATTACTCAATTGACCTGTGCTTATGTCCGAAATCCTAGGCTGTCAAGAGCTACCTGCTCACAGTTAAAATAATTATTTCATCATCACAGAGAAAGAGAGAACGAGAAAGAGAGAAAACATACTTACATTTCATCCGCACATTTGTCAGGTCGTTCCAGCTTGCCACCCTCCCTAACAAAATGTAGGACCTCAATGTTTGTCCTGGCTGGATATGGCTGTTGGCCCAGTGTGACAACTTCCCACATTAATACTCCAAAAGCCCTAGGATTTAACAGTAAACAAAATATAAGCTAACAGGAATTCATGACTACTCTTATATTTCAAGTGACTAGAAACATGCTTCTTCTTCTGCATTTGTTTTCAAACTCATGCAGATTAGCAGGATCTAGTCTGGAGAATTGAATACACCGTGTTTTAGTATCATGACACATCATACTTCAGCATGGCCTCTGGATCCCTTTGACCCTAATTCAGATGGAACAGCCAACTCCGCCCTAAAACCTTAATCACCTTTTATGACGTATATGCCAGGCAACATTCTCTCTTCTTTGCTCCTCTTTCTGGCTCTGTATATGTTATGTTATCAGTCATGTTGGTTTGTCATACCATTTGTTTTTAGTCATAGTTGGTTTATTTATTTCTCATTCTCCACTCTTGTGTCTACTTACATCATTGTTACCTTGGATATCTCTGTTGTTAAATGTCTGCTGTCAGGGTAATGATTGATATATCTATGAGATAATGTTCAGCCTAACTGCATCTATTTGGACATCATTCTGCACTTAAATCATGAGTCAAAATAAAAATGTAAGGTACAAGTAACATAATTTTTCCAGAATGTAGTCTTCTTTACAGATCTTCTGAACTCTCAAGATTCTAGGCAAGTTGATCTGTCGCAGCTAAAGGCATGTTTAAATAATCTGAGAATTATCTTTTCCATCATCAATTTGGTGGCCATTACCCTTGCTACCAGCAACCATACCTTCCATTATTAATTTTTCCATGCTGTTATGTCTATTTATATGGCAAATAAATCTCAGCTTTCTTATTATGTTTAACAACTTTCTGACAAAATTTGATGGTTATCAAATTTCCATTATATAGGGCCTATCCTTGAGGACCAACTACAACAATTGTTGAAACCGTTATACTTTACAAACACAGGAACAGTAGCAATAATATTACTATGAGCAGCTAATCTGGGATAGTATGTCATTCCAAAATGGCGACAACCACAAAATAGTCTCATAATATGGCTTTTAAGTGTTATTCTTGAAAAATCAGATATTCTGGAAAGTGAGATTTTGTGATGCATAGAAAGTAATGTAAATCCAATAGTAAAGTAATGTCAGTATTATAATACGAAGGATTTCACACTTGAAATAACTCTGGGAGCTTTCAAATTCATTCAGAAAATGTAAGCATTCATTAAAACACATTTAAAATTTCAAAGCTCTATGATGGGAGCTCAATTTTATACAGATTTGTAAATACGGTGCTGTGGATGTATCAAAAATTGCGGACACTCTTGGTAATAGAAGATAAGTACACATTGGATTGCTGGTCAGCAATATGTTAAGAGCAACACTCTTCAACATTTAATGTTCTTATCATTTCTTGATTATTCTTTTTCGCTGTCCATGGCATTCTCAACAAATAAAAGTCTACAGTTCACTATATTCTGAGTAGGCCTAAGCATGTTTTCATATTTCTAGTAATGCAGTAATTTAGTCACAAGTTTCCTGTCTTATGAACAATGAATGTCCAGTTTTTCTTAAATGAAAAATGTATAAAAATGAATGATACTACTCACCATATATCTGATTGTGTTGTAAAAAATCCATCAACCAGAGACTCAGGCGACATCCACCGAACTGGAAGAAGTCCCTCTCCTTCTTTTCTGTAGTAATCATTCTTGTAGATATCACGTGCCAGACCAAAGTCTCCAATTTTTACAACCATATCTGCCGTTGACTTGGTGGAAACTAAACAATTTCTGGCTGCTAAATCTCTGTGACAAAAATTACTTAGTTTGAGAAGTTTGCAACTTCATAACTTGCAATTATATCTAAAAAATCATATTTATTCTATATTTTATTTTATACAAATATCGATAGAGAATTATACAGAGTTCTTCTTCTGTGTTTGATCTTAAACTCTAGCCAGGATGCAGCCCAGAGAATCAAATTTGTTGTCGTAATTGACAGCATGGTTGTGATATCTGCATCTTTTAGACTGATACATCCAACTTCAGGATCACTTTGACCCTATATGGGATGGGACAGCCAACTCCACCCCATAATTTCCTTAGTCATGCATGGAAGGTAAACTCTGCTATTATTTGCTCCTCTTTTAGGTCCCAGCAACACTTTTGCGCATGATACAAGGCTATTTTTTATTACAAGGAAACAATTAGATGTTGTGCATTAATATTTAGTGCATATAGGTTTCACCACCAATCTACGAATATGTATGTGGTCATTAGTGGTAAAAAGTATACATCTGACAGAGGAAGTTGATAAACTATGCAGGGAGATGCAATCATCTGTTTCTAGAATTTCTAGGAGTATTACCTCACTCCTGTAACCAATTGATCCTCTGTTTTCAGAAACTTCTTCTTCTGCATTTGTTCTCAAACTACTGCAAATTAACAGAATGGAATCCAGAGAATGGAATGTGTTGTGTCATGGTTTACAACTTTACTGCGAAATCTTTGCCTTTTGGCTTAGTACATCTGACTTCAGCATAGATTCTGGGTCACTCTTTGACCATATATGGGATGGGCCAGTCAACTTCACCCCATAATCTTCTTAGTGGCCTCTTACAATATGCATAGAAAGTAAACACTGTTGTTATTCTCTGCTCCCCTTTCAGGCATGACAACACACATGTTAAGAAACTGTGACTTGCAGTGATGAAAGATGACAACTTAAAAAAGGTTGACATCACGATCACAGAGTGAATGAAAGTGGCTATCATTCAACTAGAAATTATCTCTGATCTTCAAAAAAGCGCACTTTCATTAATGCAATGGGCAGAAGTGAGAATGGTGTAATCTTGTTGAATGTAGCGAGAACGATGTTAGCACTGAAGTGAAGGATGACAACGATATGTTTCCAAATATTCCAAGAATAGTGGATGAGTTTCATGAAATGTATGGAAATTCAGACACTAATTCTAGTTTTGAAAGATTTGAGTGATTGTTGTGTGGCATTATGTGTTTGAATATTGGAGCTGAAATACAACAGCACATTATTTCTGTCATGTTTGCATGTTGTGAATGGTGAATTAAAAAAAATTATGTACAAATTTTATATAAGCAGACACTCAACCTTCAGCAAAGGCATATTTTTGTCTAAATTCATAAAAAATTATACAAAATATATTTATCTGATGTGTAATATTTTTTTCCCTGCTTTTATGTGTGTGGCTTTGAGACCTTCCCTGCAACTCCCTAATGGGAAACATGCATTTTTTTTTTACATTGAGGCCTTCTGTACAGCTGTTAACATGTTGACACCTATGCAATATACAGTGTGATCATCCCTTTGTAAAAGTTGTTTCATGAATGGGTGATAACAGGTTGAGCAAAGTATTGAGTGCGATGCTGCCTGAAGTCCACATAAATCTGTATGGATATCACTCAATCAAGTGCTGTGCTGAGTGGTATAGGTGATCATGTTTCTCCATAACTCTGTCTCTTGTATTTATAATAAGTTCAGTTGGTGACTTATTTTTGTGTGTCATGCCAACCCATTCAGAAATTTCTCTCTGTCTCTTCTCCTCTTGATCTTTCCAGTGGTTACTAAATGTTCAAATTTTGCTTTTCTAACTGCATGCTCTAAAATTCTTGTCTGCTTCTAAAATTTGCTATAATTTCTCTTTTTACTCCAGCATGAGGACTTCTACATGAGTTTTCTTGGATGTCCATGGGCTTTTCATCATTGTTCTTAAAAATCACAGTTCTCAGTTGTTTCCATCTTATCTCTATTTTATTTGCCGCCCATGCTTCACATCCATAAAGTAGGATTTGCTCAATATAGTATCCTAGTATGAATATATTGACAATGTTTCTACTACATGAGAAGAAATGAACACTCATGAAGTGTTAACATATCTACAATTGTGCACATGGAAGAAGAATATCAACAACTCAGTACTGACCTGTGAACAAAATGCATGTCCTCTAGATATTTGCAGCCTCTGGCCACATGTACACAAATTTTAACTAGATCTGGTAAGAGTAAACTTGCAGGTGTTGTCTGAAATACATGTACACAAATTGTAATATGTAGGTCTACACATATTTTAACTAGAACTAGTAAGAGTAAGCTTACAGGGATTGTCTGAACACAAAATTCTCAGATTAGAGATATTTTTCCACCCGTGTATTGTCTGGGCCTAAAAGCGGAACAAAGAATAGAATCAGTGTTTACTTGGCATGAATGATGTAAGAGACTACTAAGTAGGCTTAAGGCGTGGGAGTGGGTTGAGTTAGCTGTCCCATCTCACAGAGGGTCAAAGTACATTATCTGCTGAATGTTTCATGCTGGAAGGTGCAGATATTACAGTCAAGCTGTAAATATGACACAACATTCAATCTCAACACGTAACTTAGTAGCTACAACCTACAGAGTACCAATCTCAACATGTAACTTAGTAGCTACAACCTACAGAGAACCAGTCTCAACACTTAACTTAGTAGCTACAACCTACATAGTACCAATCTCAACACGTAACTTAGTGTAGCTACAACCTACAGAGTACCAATCTCAACACGTAACATAGTAGCTACAACCTACAGAGAACCAATCTCAACACGTAACTTAGTAACTACAAACTACATTCAAATGCTATATTTTTTAAGACTATCGGTAAGTTAACTTATAAATTCTATATTTTGACTGCAAATTGAGCTTGCTTAACATGTGTGAATACTATCCACGATCATTCATCTGGGGAACGAAAATAGACTCTAACTTATAAATACTATAATTTGACTATAAATTAACTTCAAAATTCTATATTTTGACTCCTAAATTCTATATAAAGAATACTTTAAGTGAGATAGATACTATCATGTTTATTTTGTTTATATGTGATATATATGTGATCCATACATATAATCATATATCCTATATACTTCTCCAAAAATATACCTACAACAGACATTAAACGCACAAATAGACACACATAGCATAAATTAAACGCACACAAAAATACAAACAAATATACATACAAATATATATGTTTATATATGTTTCACAAGTCAACACATATATGTATGAGAGGTAACCACACAAATATGTACTAGCATGTAAATTCATCCACGCAAAAGTCAAGTATGGTCTCACATAAGAGTATATGCATAAAATCAAACAAAAAAACAGATACATGCATTAACATAAACAAGAAAAAATAACATAAGGATATATACTTGCATTCACATTAACATTTGCTCACATAAATATAAATACATGCATTAACATAAACATTCATTCACATAGAGATATAAGCATGTTTTATCATAAACATTCATTCACATGGAGATATTAACATGTACAACATGCATATGTACACATGCAAATGTGCGACCCAAAGTTGTTGTATGGATTCATTGAACCATATAACAACATATGCTTATAAACATATAAACGTGTGGGCACTATCTGCTAAAGAAAGGCAACGAGACGTTTACAAATGTAGAGATATGTAAATGAAGAAACAAATTTGTAAAATCAAGTATTGCAATAGATAATTAATAGATGGATAAATAACAAAACAAAATAATTATAAGTTGACATCTATAAACACCAAAGGAACAACACAAATACACAAAATTAGATTAAGTACATAAATAGTTGCTAATAAAAGTGCTGATACAAACATTAGCAAGGACCAATGAAATATGGAAGTTGAGGTTATTAAGGGGAAGTACCTGGTAGGTAAATCAAACAAATGGATGATTAATGTTCATTTCATGCATACTTACTGAGGTAGCTCTGCAGCTTCTAAGGAATGACAATAAATCTCCACCTTCCATCAATTCCATTATGATAAACTGGGGATCATTGTCTAGACAAACTCCCAACAGACTCAGGATGTGTTCATGCTGGAAGTTCTTCATCAGTAGAGCTTCCTTCAGGAATTCTTCTTTCTCATGTTCAGAAGCACTTTTCCGTAGAGTCTGGTCATTGAACAAGCATTATTACTATTTTAATATTATATTTTTCCATCAGATGACACATTAGACATCATTACTGCAACATTATATATCATTAATGTGACATTACAGTAAGCTAAAGAAAGAAGACTGACTTCCCATGATGCCTAGCAGCACACACGGACATGATAAGACTGTGACATTATATATCATCCTATCTATGTTCCTTCAGAGCCAAATATGGTGCATAGGGTAGAAACCAAGTACAGTGAAGTCAATCCTCTATTGCTTTTGAATCCTTTTTAACATTTGACTATTTCAGCACCTCCTCATTAGTCTTTCTAGCTGTCCATGATGTTTTCAGCATTCTTCTATAGAAGTACATCTCTGTTGCCTCTAAGTATCCACTATCCAATTTATTGTCCAAGCCTCACATCTTTTCTATTTCACAATAAATTGCCAAATGCTGAGTTGTGGAAGAGAACACATGTGTCCTATAGAGATAGAGTTAAAGGGTTAAAAAACTAGAGATGTGTGAGTTGACATGACATGAAATAGGAGCAAAGAATAGCAACACTATTTACATTTATAAGAGATGACTAAGGAGGTTATGGGATGAAATTGGCTGCCTCCTTCCATATAAGGTCAAATTGACCCAGAAACCCATGCAGAAGTCAGAGTGTTATGCCTAAAGGATATTGGGATGGATACTGTACATGCTAATATGTCCAAACTTTTAATGAAACAAATGATACATTACTTAACAAAATTAACTTTCACTAAAGGCACATACAACACGGCATCCATTGATCTGCGCACAACACACTGAGAGCTGGAATACCCTTAGGGGGACTCTCAGTGCATTTCACACAGATCGAATGATCCCAAATAGACAAGTTGTATTTTTTTAATCTCTGCATACTAGAAGCTCTATGTTATGCAAGCCTAATATTAAAAAGTTGGAATGAAATCCAATGATTTGGACACATTAGACCGTATTGACCCAGATATTGTAGTAAAGTTGTAAATGATGATACAATGCGTTCAGTGTTCTGGACCACATCTTGTTAATCTGCAAAAGTTTGAGAACGAAGGCAGAAGAAGAAGAAAATTTGGATAGGCCACAATCTCAGAAACAGACCTGAGACTATAACTAGACAAGCACTGAACTAGAATCAGCAGAGGAAGAGGTGAATTAGAAGTCCAAAGAACATCTAGTGAAGAACAGGGGATTAGATCAACTCTCCTCATGAGCACAGTAAGGAAAATAATATCAAATACAGAAATTGTTGAAAAGATATAATCACACTGTGAATAATTAACATAATGCTACTAATCCATATGAACAATGTATATATTCACCTTAACTGCACATTTGGTTTCACCCGTGCTGTCTCCGAGGATATTTTTAGCCAAACCTTCAAACACTTCGCCAAAAGCTCCACTCCCCAAGAACATTGTTAGAACCAATTGACTCCGGCTGAAGTGAGGAAGCTTGGCAATTTCTTCACCAGTACACTGAATACTGTGAAAATAATTGCTCTGTTCATATATTTTGTACAATACTACACTCAGTACTCATACAAATACTCGTACAAACTAACAGAAAATTTTTTTTAATTAATCTACAACACAAAATAGGAAACATTTAAAAATAAATCTACAACACAAAATAGGAAACATTTAAAAATAAATCTACAACATTAAATTGGAAAAATTTAGAAGCAAATACACAATATAAAATAGGAAACATTTGGAAATCAATGTGACATGGAAGGTAAATTGGAAAACATTTCAATCAATCAATTATCAATCTGAAAGGTTTAGGTGATCCTTTCAACACAAATTCTTACTTCATTTGTTGTTAATTAGTTCAGTATGTGGTTTTTCTCCAATGCCATGATAAATAATTATGCATCTTTTTCTGTATCTTCCTGTCATTTCTCTCCTCGATATTTTGGTTAATTGCTTAAAATTTACTTTTCTTATCACATGTCTGTCCTATCAATCTTCACTGTTTGCCGATAAATTTTGCTAAAATTTGTCTCGAATTCAGCATCTCTTCTGACCTTTCAACATTATTCTCAACCACCAGATTTTAATTAAAAAACATTTTAAAATCATGAAAAAAAAATTATAGGCCTATATTACATTAAAACAAATACAGTACATAGGGACTGATACAGTACATAGGGACTGATACAGTACATAGGGACTGATACAGTACATAGGGACTGATACAGTACATAGGGACTGATACAGTACATTGGCACTGAAAATTATAACCACACAACTTATGAGTACATACTTCATAGCATACAGGGTGTTACTCCGCTGGAAAGTTGTACGTGGCAGTTCCCGGAGTGTGGCCAGCTCTGTGTCTGGTCCTCTAATTATAAACTGCTGGCCCTTGTTCTTCTTCTGCTGCTTGTGACACACCACTAATGATTGATACAACATTATATTCATATAGTCAACAGATAACAAATTGTTCATTGGACATAATACTTGAAAAGACATTACAATTTCCAGAAGTGATACAAGTTGGCCCCACTAGAGGTTTAAATATTAGTTTATTTCCTCATGTCAGGGTGTGTGTGGTAAACATAACAATTTACCAGGGTCTGTGATGGCAGCTAAGAATAGTAATACTGTGACTGGCCATACATGCTGTAATATGCAACTTAAGGAGGTTTACCTATCTCATCATTCTGAAGGACAAAGTGTCTAAATAGTGTCACATTGAAGTTAGATGGTCAATAGGTGCAAATATCACAGCAAAGCTGTAAACTACTTCACAATGCATTCCGTCCTCAGAACTACATCCTGTTCACTATCAGGAGATTGAGAATGAAAAAAAATGTATGCATATATATTGATATGAATCACCATAGAACACAGGATAGGCCTATACATGGTGTTGTAAAGGTAAAGGTATGTCCCATGGAAGCAGCACTGCCATCGGGGATGAAGATAACTCTTCATCTACTAAGCCGCAACAACTATTAAGTAGAGTGGCCAGTTCCCTTCCTTGCTGTTTTTACCTCCCCTAATTCATGCATCAGGTACCCATTTACAGCTGGGTCAACTGAAGGTACGGTCATGTCAGGCAAGAAATCACAACCAAGATTATAATTTTTTAGTTTTGACATTATATGACATTGATTGGAGTGAGTGTTATAATTGGGGTGGGACATAATTAAGCTGGATATTGATATTTTGGATTAGTCCCTGTATTTGATGTTGATGATGTATCTCTGTGTGTGTGTGTAAAAAACATTGCCAAAAAAGTGTTGCCATAAATTAACAGAGAGTGTATCCTCTCTGGAAAGATCTTAATATCACATAATAAACATTTGTCTAGGAATTTAAGTCTGCATACATTTGGATGGCTGCTGGAATAGAAGACTTATGGGTATGTCCAATGCACAATGATGTTGGTTACTAATCAAGCACTGGTTAAAAGCAAGAGGAAACTGTGCAGTACATACATTAGACTTACCTAGAACAATAGCCATGATGAGAACAGCAGGTAGCACAGTGGTGCTGACCACAATAACAATGATAATATGGTTTTCCATAGTGGTTTCTGCAGCTGAATAAAAAAAATGAAAGTTGATGAAAACATATTTCATACAATCAACAGGGAGGAAAAGAGAATTCAAATAAAGTATGATATCAGTCATGATACGGGAATATATATAATTACTAAAAAGTCAGAAAAGATCCAACAATCAGCGAATATATATATATAATTACTAAAAACCCGCCGATAGATTCTGCACTAGATGTTTCCTGATTTTGATAATTTCTTCTATGATAAAAGTCCTATATGTCTTGTATCTTTCTGATAAATTAAAATTCAATAAAACTGCTATCAATGATTTGCAGATTTCAGTCACATGACATTACCGTTTGTGCGAAGTTAATTTTGTAAAAAATGGTCATAGCAATTGGGGAATAAATTATAACACTGAACACCAAATTAAAGAAAAAGCTTTTTTTTTCTGTCACATTAAGAGACACAACGGCATGGAGAGAGTGTTACTGGAGGGTATGATAGAAGGCAACAGGGGCAAATGCCGCTTAAGACGTTGTTGGACAAAAGACATTCAAGAATGCCTGCACATGTCACAAAAAGAGGAGGAACACTTGCTCAAGATGGGAGAATTCAAGAGATCCATATGGAAGACTATGTTCTGGAAAGAATATGTCACCTGATGATGATATTCCGCTTGCCCTGGGAATGAAGCCATGAGTTTTTCCTGATTGGCTGGGACTGAAAGGGATATTATCAATTATGTTTTGCGCATGAGTCCTTTTCTAAAATTTACCCCCTCTGAGTAGAAGGCTCCTTTAATAGGCATTGCAAAACTAAGCCAAAAGCTAAAGTCTCCTGGGTATGAAAGAAAACTCAGGAAAAACCACCCCATTGCACATAGGAAACAAGAGCTAAACATAAGTAATTCCTGGGGTTCTCAATCAATCACCAATCAATAACTCTACATTCTTTATTTGCATCATATAAGAAGATCTCATTTTCAATAGTACTGGCAAACAGAATGTTCAGTTCTGATTTTTATCTCAACACTGACACAAATAAAACAGCAACACATCACATTTTTCCCATTGTCTGGACTACATCCTGCGGGAAATCTAGGACCAGGGAGATTGAGCAGGAGTTTGAGAACGACACCAAAAACATAAAGCAAATTCTTCTACAAACAATTTCTTTAAATATTATTGAAACATAACTACAAAACATTGATACTTGTCAATAATGGCATTTAACAAAACACCAATGCTCATACGTAATGGCATCTAAAAAAAAAACTGGTCATTACCATATGGTGGTAGAAAGATGGTGCTGTTATCACTGAAGAGACCCATTCCTTCTGAGTTGACAGCTGCAACTCTAAAGATATAAGGTTGTCCTTGTTTCAGCTTGGATGTCTCAACTAGCCAACGTTCCATAGAACCATTGTATGATAACTTCCAAATACCATTTTCTAAATTTCTGTTGAAAAATTAAGTTTAATGTGATAAGTAATAAAATGAATATTAAAAATTTTCTCAAGTGAGCAAAAGGATGACAACAATGAAATGTGAGGAGAAGGGGGAAATAAGAGATGGATGTAAGAGTATCACAAAGTATCATTGCAAAATACAGAAAATATTGAGACTTCGCTTGCTGTATTTTTTGACAAATTTTGTTATAATTTTAAATCACTCCCTGATTTTTGATAAGTCGTTGAAGATTATCTCCACTTCACTGAAATTGGTGGTTCTCAATGCAGGCCATATGTCTCCATGTGGAAAAAATTGCAAATTGGATGGCCATGGACCAATCTAAGAGAGCCACAGAAAGGTAACTATTTGAGCAATATTTAATTTATTCTTCAATTTGCTTAGACCATGGTCGGCAACATGTGGATCACTATCTACTCAGTAGGTCACAAGAGCAGATTTAATAGCTTGCCAGCATCATTTAGAAAGATTTTTTTTTTAAACTGTACTCATTAACTTTATCCACGACCTTAAAATATCTACAAAAAGGAGTTGATGACCTTATGTTCTACGGCCTCGTATATCGCCGTAAATATGTATTTTACTGTTGTCAGAAGTACATGAAGTACAAATACATGGTTATTTCAGAAAGGGTAGATTGCCTCACAATTTGAGAATATCCAAGTAGATCACATAAGCATCTAGTATGCAGGCATCTGCTTTAGACATTAATTAGAAAGATAAGAAATTAATTAGCAGTGAAGAAACAGAAGTTAAAAGGAGAAAAGGAATGGCTAAGAGTACCTTCAATGGCATGAGGAAAATATTAACATCTAAACAAATTACAAACAAGTTAAAAATGAGAATTATAAAATGCTACATCTATTCCATATTAATGTATGGCTCAGAAACATGGACACTAAATAAACAATTAGAAGACAAAATTGATGCCTTTGAGATATGGGTATATAGAAGAATAGGGAGAACATCATTGAAAGAGAAGAAAACAAATAAAGAGGTGCTAAAGACACTTAATATGAAGAAAGAACTACTAAGAGAAATAAAGATCAGGCAAATAAAATACTTTGGACACATTAAAAGACATGACACCCTATTGAAGACCTTACTTGAGGGTAAAGTCAAAGGGAAGCGAGCAAGAGGTAGGCAGAGATACAAGTGGGAGAGTAACATTACACGATGGACAGGTTACAGTCTAGCAGAGTGCACCACCAAGACAAGAGACAGGAGATGTTGGAGATACGTTGCAGCCAACCTTCGTTGCGGAGACGGGACTTAATGATGATGATGAAGAAAGTGGCTTAAAATGTCTAGAAAATTTGAACTGCAAGGGGGATCATGTATGACAATAGGTTGACACCCACCAACGTAAATCATGCTAGTTTAATGCTGGGATACCAAACATAAATTGTCTATTTTCTGTTGGCCTAATTAACATTAAAAATAAACTTACTGTATGTAAGTATGTATGTATGTATGTATGTATGTATGTATGTATGTATGTATGTATGTATGTATGTATGTATGTATGTATGTATGTATGTATGTATGTATGTATGTATGTATGTATGTGAACAATTTTATTACTTACCTGTATTCCAGCATGTAGTTAAAGATTGGGGCACCATTATCATTTGGTTCCTCCCATCTTACTTCATAAGCCCCTGAATTCAGATGATTAACAGTTGGAGGAAAAGGTTGATCTGGGAGGAAAACTGTCAGGGGAAAAAAGTTATGTATATGTTAAAATACTGTTTTTGTTTTGGGGATTATGTGAAAAAAAGATGAAAATAAATAGTGTGAAAAAATGTATGAAAGTTATTAACTTGTCTACAAACCTGATGTCCTGTGTTTGAATTTTGTCTCATCAGGTGGCCACAAGTAAAATGACTTGTCATAAGGACGTGCATGATAATTTGCTCGAATCCGAAATGCGTAAAGGGTATATGGTTCAAGTCCTGTCACAGTTTGTGTATATTCTGTGTTGTTCTCAGTTGTACCTAGCAAATACTTTTCCATGTTCCATTCTAGAGGTCCTGACTTTACCTGAAATATTGACAGCAAAATGTAACACATTAAACTGAAGAATGATAATTTTAAAAAAACACTTGTCAAAAGGTTAATAATCCGCAGATTGTTGTTGCTTTGATCCCCAAATATTTTACGAGCAATTAGCTATTATTGCCTATATGCAATGAGGTGGTTTCTCTAGAACTTTATTTTATACCCAGAAGACTCCAACTCTCAGCTGTGTGTGATGCTTTGAGAAGTCTCCTATTCATAGGTGGTAAATTCTACGAGTTTTGTGGCTTTTCTACCTTTTTACAATGGAGTCATGAGCTTGAACTCCCCTGCCAAGGATCTTCTCCTATCAGAGGGGTCCACAGCAATGCAGCTCTGGACCATGTCCACTGAGAAGGTGATGCAGTCAAAGTTATGCATTCTGTGCTATTCAATGGAGCTCTTCAATTATGCAATCTAACATATTTGTCTGATCCTGGGTTCTCCAAGGAAATTATCATATCCTCCACAGAGTTACTTTTCACCACAATCATATGCCCCTGCCCTGTTCATATGCCCCCTGTTCATAATCTGATCAATGAATACAAATTTGTATCTAGGACCATGTTCAAGGCAGTAGCTCATTTGGTTCTTCCAGTGTAATGTGCACTGCTGGGTTCTCTGAATGTTGCATCACAAAGGGATACGTAATCATTTAGATTAAATACTGTGGAGTTTCCACAAGAGATTACTATTAAGAGTTTACTGCTGCAAAATAATTGGTCTGATAGACCAATAGTGTGACAAGACCTTCCACAAACCAAATGCCATGATGAAGATGGATGTTTGCAGGATATGGTAGCCAAGCTGTAAATCATAACAACACATTCTGGTCTCTGGAATATACAACCTCTGATAACCAGTAGAAGTTTGAGAAATGTACACAGACAAAAAAGAATACTCCATTCCACTTCCCTTACATCTGGTTGATTGAGAGTTTGTCTGCCTGACTATTAGTCATCATTTTTCAGACATGTTTTTGAGTTAACACTTATTTTAAAAATTGTCAATATTTTAAAATGTTCATGAAGAAACCCGACAATTCACAATTTCAACACTTTGCTAAGTTCAATGATAGTTGAATTTCTAATATACACCCTTGGTGACCAACTTCAACAAAAGACTTCAACAAAAGCCTAATGTGCTATGACATTTCAGTACCAAGGTTACCACAGAGATATTATTACTAAAAATAGCTCATTTAGGATAGTACAACATTCAAACATGGTTGCGCCCACAAAATAGTCTTTTAATATTGTTAGTGTAGAAATTCTCAAACAATTCAGAATTTTTTTAGTTGATTTTATGATATGTTGAAACATTTTAAAATGATGTCCTGCATTATAATAAATATAATTTAGCTCTTAAAATAACACTGGAGTTTTCAAATTCATTCAGAATATGCAAACATTCATTATGACACATTAAAAACTTCAAAGCTCTATGTAGTAAGTTAAATTTTATACAAATTATTCAATCCAGTACTGATGAATTTGCAAACACCCATCGTAATGGAAAATAAGTACACTGGAATGCTAGAAAGTAAAGTGTTAAACTGTCAGTGTCAACTTGATTGACTGTCACCATACAAAATAAAAATAACAGGTACTGTACTAGTAGACACCAACACCAACATAAAAACATACCGGTATTATACAAGGGACACAATCGGAAATAATGCAACAAGTTTTATTGGGATAAGTAAAGTTGCATAAGAACAATATTAACTCTCAGAAGGAATGTAGAGTACAGATATTATCAACAGGTAGTACCTTTTCTGCTTTGTAGATACTGCTTATTTATGGGGAGACTCAAAGAGTTAACCATCATGTTTGAGTTAGCAGAAGCCATGTTTGTTATTATAGCAACAAATAACAGCGAATTGTCATGCTGAGTGGCATTACTATCTAAGTGGGATTACAAAACTGAATGGTGTGTTGGCATCTACTAGGACTGAAACAAATAACATACAGAAAACCATCTAGAAAAATTAATAAATTGCAAAATTGTCATTATGTCCTTGCAAAATCTGTTTGGTTCAGTAAACTGAAACTAACCATTGCATAGATAATCTGATGTCTGCTGATTCCATTATCAGGTGGAGATTTCCACTTGATTTGAACAGAATGAGCTGCTGTTTTTACAAATCTGAAATCGCTGGGTGCCATAAAGGTTTTCGTCTGCATCATGTCTGTGGTGTTACACACAGTTCTGTTGGCTGTGCAAGTCTGGACCTGTGGATATTAGAAAATTGTATAGCAATTAAT
Source organism: Meghimatium bilineatum (assembly GCA_034231615.1). Classification (NCBI taxonomy): domain Eukaryota; kingdom Metazoa; phylum Mollusca; class Gastropoda; order Stylommatophora; family Philomycidae; genus Meghimatium; species Meghimatium bilineatum. Next base: position 6,926,489 of record CM067319.1, on the reverse strand, counting down.
AACCACTGGAAAGATCAAAGGGAGAAGAGATAGGGGTCGACAAAGAGAAAAGTTACTAGATGGGTTTGTATCGTGGCACTGTAGAAGCTCACCAACTGAGCTTATTGACAACACAAGAGACAGAGAGTCGTGGAGAAACATGATCGCCTACGCCAGTCGGCATGGCACTTGATTGATGGATAGCAATATTCATGTCATGAAGATGATTCTATGTCTCAATGTTGATGTTGTGGCAGTCATACATAATATTCTATGTTAGGAATTCTCAATCTTTTCAGACTGTGAACATCGCTCACATGTAATACTGAGAGTGTGAGCACTGTCCACATATAATACTGAGAGTGTGAGCACCATAACAAATAGTAGAATGAAAGGGAAATTGAAAGTAAACATTAAAACTGGGCATTTAAAAATATATTTTGCACTGTACACACACACCCCCCACTGTTTTGGTCTGTACAATAGTTTGAGTTATAAAGGGAACTCATTATCATTAGTGCTCGCGAGCACTTTTAACTCGCATGGCATGAGCACTACATGTAATTATGAAGGGAATTCATTATCATTAGTGCTTGCAAGCACTTCTAACTCACATGACACGAGCATTACATGTAATTATGAGAGCGTGTAGTGCTTATGAGCACCGGCTTGAGAACTCCTGTTATATATTCTTATAAAAAATATGTGACGCATATATGACAACTGGTACAGAGTACATTTTATACATAATATGTACAGGTAATATGTTTAGTTTTATAAATAATATAAATACACACTGGTTTCAGAAATAGGACACCAGGACACACACACAGGCACGCATGCATACTGGCATACATCATTCCTTGTTTTGAGAGAGGGAGTGAGGGAATTGATTCCAAAATAATATACAGATTTTGACAGATTGCAGACAATATTCACTAAAACTTTACCATGATATTTTGCTTTGCAAACACAAACCAGAAAGGGAGTCAAATGTTGTCTACTTTCGATTGCTTTGTTACCCGGATGAATGACATTAATTTACAATATTCATTCCTTGTTAAAAAGGTGCATAGCAACAGGAGACTATAGTGGTCAAAAATACATTGAGCCTGTAGACTGCAGTTGCCAACAGTGTGTTAAAGGTTAATGTTACAATATGCAACTGTGTTGCTTTTTTAAGTTTTTCAGATTTGCTATATAAAATATTCTCAATGTCTGGATTTTTTTTTGCATCCATCATTCCTACGTGTAGGTATCTTGCTATCTTCTGACAAGTTACTATTTATTATATTTCACCACTGTCCTTCTAGCTTTTGTCTAACTATTTATTTTTGGTGTCCTTCCAGCATTTCTGTGTTCTTTAATGTTGTTATGTGAGAATAGGCATTGCTACGTGTCGCCCTCTACTCATTGTGTCTTATGCTGTGTTCTTGATAAAGACCCTTTAGTTGAAACTTTGATGTCTATGTATTTATTTGTGTGCTTCCGGTGAATTTGAAAAATTGGAATACTCTGTGTTTTTTATTTCTGCTTTCAGAAATATTTCTGAAATATTTGTTACATATTTTTCAAAACAGAGAAGGACTAGGCAGTTCACTATGTGCTCTGTTTCTTGACTACTAGATCATTTTCTTCGACCTATTTCGATATTCTGTAGGAGATATTTGTGTGCTATAAATAATTAAAGAATAACCCCATTTAAACATTCTAGTTCAGTTTTTAATCAACATCTCATTGTATCACCATTAGTATATCTAATTGTATCACCACTAATACACCTAATTGTATCTCCTTTAATACTTCTAACTGTATCGCCACTGCAATGTGGGTTATTATCAGATTCAAACCACGAACGAGTTAGAGTGAGTTTAGTCTGTGAGCCAGCCATACTAGTCACTGTACCAATGAGAAAATATATGCTCTAAAATGTATATTTCTTTTGCATTTATTCCCCATGTAGTCTGGAGAGCGGGGTACACTGTCACATAGTTTACAGCTTGGCTGTAATATCTGCATATTTTAGTCTAAAACATTCCACTTCAGCATAGCTATGGGTTACTTTGACCCATGGAACAGGACAGCCAACTCTACCCCTAAAATCTCCTTAGTTATTTCTTACAACATACATGACAGGTCACAGTGTTGCTATTCTTTACTCCTCTTTTAGGTCCTGGCAATACTGACTTAATTATTAAATTAATTTCTCAACAGAGAATATAGAAAGTATGTACGCCTACCCTGATACTGTATACATGATGAGGTTCCAGATCCTTGAGAATGGCTTCAATCAAACCATCAGAAGATGAAGTATTGTTGACATTCTCAGTCTCTCTCAGGATATGACCATCAGATGTAACTGTTGAGAACTGCACTATATAGCTAATGTGTTCTGGTGGTCCATTGTACTTCAAAGGTGGCTGCCAGGTCACAATTATCATTTCTGGATTCAGAGGTGAAGCCACAACATTTCTGGCTGCATAAGGAACTAAGACAAAAGAAAAGAACATACCAGTAGGTAAAAAGAACAGCAAATAAAACTTTGTGAGAGCAGGTAATATTAAGTTCAAATGAAGTAAGCTTGTTTCAATGGGTCCCCAGGAATTATGAGCAATACAACTCTTGTGCCCTTTTGTGCAATGGAATTTTTTTCAGAGCTTTATTTCAGACTCAGAAATACTCCATCTCTCAGTAGTGTGTTTGCATGGGGATGGCAATGACTGCCATGGAAAGGTTGAGTATGATTTGGAAAACCTAAGATCAGTCTATTCAGATGACTAGTGCTAAGTATACTTTTATACGGGTGTGAAAGTTGGACGTTCATCGCAAACACAGAAAGAAGGATTCAGACTTTTGAAAACAAGTGCTACAAACGTTTGTTAAGATTTAGTTATATAGAACACATGACAAATATATTTATCCAACAGCAAATAAACGAACTTGCAGGTTATCAAGAACCACTTTTGGCAGTGGTGATACGGTGCAAACTTTGTTAGTTTGGACAGGTAACAAGACATGATTCACTTTATAAAATTATTTTTTTAAGAAACATTCTAGGGTGAAAGGAGAAAAGATAATCCTGGATTGATAATATAGAGGAATGGTCTGGGAATGATTTTTCTACACTCCTCCGAATGTCTGAGGATAGAGATGTTTGGGGAGCTTTTTGTGCTGATGCCTCCAGTGTGACAGTTACAACCCTAATGGGCTATGGGTCTTATTATTATTATTGCTTGGGGAAGAAACTTCCTACTTTGGGATGGGGGTAGTGTGTGGTGGTAAAAAAATAATTGTATAGATGAAGTGCTACTCAGCTTCCACAAGAAGGTTACCATCAGGCAAGTCATCTACAAGTTTACTACTGCATGCTGGTTGGTTTTGTGGCCTCAGTTAAGTCCTTCAGCTTGCTCTGTTTTTGTTCCTTCAACACCAAATACTGTGCATAGGATAGAAACCATAGCTCTCCAGTTTGAGAGATGTTATGTTACTGTATGTAATTCTAGCATGTTGTTGAGATTCATAGTCATACCCTCTTTGATGGTTGTTCTACAGACAGTCTAGTCTCTCTTGGTCTTCCTCCTTATATTTTGTCATTGGGTACCCATTTTAATGCTTTTAATGGCAGTCTGTTTTCATTCATTATAAATACATGTTCGTCCAATATAAGTTCAACATTTTATTCATTATTGTTGTAGAAATATATTGCTGTTGGTGTCTTCTCTTACTTGCTTATTTGACTTGAATTCTTCCCAACCAACATTTACGAGTTTTCTAAGACATTTATTTTGAAATAAATATATACAATACCAATAACAATTTTGTCTTAGAAAGAACTTACCACCAAATTTAGTGGTTACAAAAAGAGAGTCACTCATAGATTCTGACAAATACTCAGTGTAGCAGTTGCTCACGGCTATCTGGATCAGGTATTGTGTGTAAGGTTCCAAACCTTCTAGATCCACTACTTGGCTGTAGGATCTCTGAAAGTCAAAATGCAAGGGAAAATTTAAGAAAAGTCAAATAGATCAATACTAGTCATCAATAAATAGTTCCCAAGTACCAATAACACTTAGAGAAAGTTGAACATATACCTAACAACTTGTCAGGTTTCCTTTACAGTGTCACTTTTTTCGGCCATATTTGATAACGTAATCATTAGATGATTCACTGAACACATGACAAAAATAATAAAAATGGTTAAATAGCAGTTTTAAGTGGAACAATAAAAAGAATCGAAGTTTAGACCAAAAAGTCTTTATCAAGATGGCGACAAATAAATACAGGATTGAACCACTAAATATAGTGGAGACTACTACATGTTAGCCATTTGGTAACTGATAGGACAGGAATATAACCCAAAAGAAAATATGAAGAAGGTTAGAATGACAGAATTCTGAGTACATGTAGAATGTCTATTTATAAATTCTTCCTTAGATACTGTATTTTCTCTACACGTAATAACTGACATTTCTGTTGTTCTCATTGAAAGTGTGAAGTATTGGTGCATATCATTTTGTGCAGACACATTAATACAACTGAAAATCATATCATACCTGCTTAAAACATAAGGACGTGTCCACCCTACAGTCTTCGTGTGCGGTCCCTGTTTTCAAAACCTTGACTTTCTTGTAGTAAATTGTGTACTTATTTCGTGGGGAACTTATTCCATCACATGCTTTTGGTCTGACAGGAGCAGACAGATGTAAGCTGACAGATGTGCTGTTGATATGCATGTTATCCAAAATGGTGCTGCGTGTGCCAGGGCCAAGGCACTGAGAATCTGAAACATCAATTGTGCGTAAAAGTCACACATTTTTATCATAGCAATATAAAAAATGGTTAAAAAAAGTATAGATGACTGACTTTATTGTACTTGAGTTACCCATATGTACTCTGTCCCTCTCAATGAAGCAGCACGCAGCCTGATGAGAGTAACGCTCATAGCACGTAACTCCATAGCTTCAATTGATAATCCCTAGGAATCTCATTAAAAATCCATTCTATGAACAAAACATTCACACTGGATAGTAATAACCTACTTTTAACTGGCTATCATGCAAGTGTTCAAGGCAATGAGAAAGCAGATAGACTAGCTGGCACTACTTCTGTGTCTGGCAGTAAAGCAAAGGATTATACTCACATACTGAACTCGATACGTAAGAGGAGACTAAGGAGGTTATGGGATGGAGTTGGCTGTCCCATCCCATATATGGTCAGTGAACCAAAACCATGCTGAAGTAGGATTTGTCAGGCCAAAAAGTGCAGATATCGCAGCAATGCTGTAAACCATGACACAATACATTCCATTCTCCAGACTACACCCAGCTAATCTGCAGGAGTTTGAGAACGAACACAGAAGAAGATTAGACACATTAACAATTATCTTCTTTAGCTACAAAGCGTGTCTTGTAATGAGAGAAAAGTGAACATACTGAGTAATGTAGTTCTATAAACCACACACAAAAAACACAAACCTGTGTTTCAGCCGAAAGGTTTCTATGAAGCAAATAGACCAAGATACTGTATAAAATAGTCTCGTGGCATAGACCATTTCATTTGTGATTTCTAATTATTCAGTATTGTGTTTATGGATAGCTCTCGCTGTTTTTGTATTGAAAATCATCATAAAACCCACAACCCCATCAATGTTACAGTGCTGCTGAAGTGAATGTTACAGTGCTGCTGAAGTGAATGTTACAGTGCTGCTGAAGTGAATGTTACAGTGCTGCTGAAGTGAATGTTACAGTGCTGCTGAAGTGAATGTTACAGTGCTGCTGAAGTGAATGTTACAGTGCTGCTGAAGTGAATGTTACAGTGCTGCTGAAGTGAATGTTACAGTGCTGCTGAAGTGAATGTTACAGTGCTGCTGAAGTGAATGTTACAGTGCTGCTGAAGTGAATGTTACAGTGCTGCTGAAGTGAATGTTACAGTGCTGCTGAAGTGAATGTTACAGTGCTGCTGAAGTGAATGTTACAGTGCTGCTGAAGTGAATGTTACAGTGCTGCTGAAGTGAATGTTACAACACATAGTCCTTTAAACAATTTATATCTTCAGTGATGTGGATGAGTATGGAAAATTGGCTCCAGTCTGTTCTTTGACGTTGTAGTCTGTTTTTCTTTTTCTCCCCATTCTTTTCAACTTCAACTGTGTCCTGTAAGACCATTTTTGATAAGGAATCATGCCTGATTAGGTGTACAATCAAAATTTCTCTTGATTTAATATTGGGAGGTAGCTGTTCTTATTGGCCCCACATATATCTCTATTTTTCTTCTTGCATACACAATATACTCATGCTCTTATGAGGAAATGCTTTAGAAGTCTTGTGCAATTTCATGATAGAGGTTTTTTAGTTGCAACTTTTATTTAGTTCACTTTTTGTAATTTGTAGAACTCCATTACTGTGTTTTCTTTTTTGTTGATTGGTTCAGTTTTACTGCAATTCCATCATTTATCAATCTGTCTTGCTGTGTGTGATATCATTTATCAATCTGTCTTGCTGTGACATGATTTATCAATCTGTCATGCTGTGACATCATTTATCAATCTGTCTTGCCATGAGGTAAATTCTCAGATTATTGGAGTTCCAATTTTGTGAAATCATTTCTCTGCTACTTATAGTTTATGTACATGTTAGCTATTCAGTACTAATCAAAACCATGCAAACACTAACCTGGTAGAGGCTGAAGATGGGAACCATAAGCTAGTATGTCTTTAACATTGCTGACATCATGCACAACAAGTCCTTCACCAGTTGCCTTAGTTACACTATATAGTTTGCTCTCTGCTTTGTTGTACCAGCTGACCCTTAAGTGGTCCACAGCAAGAAGACTTGGTGGTAGACCTGTGCAATCATAGAGAGAGAAGTTTAAAAAACAGGATCTTTGCAACAGTATAAATGTAGTAATATGGTTAATTCAGTTTAAAAGTGCTGTGTTTAGAAATAATGTGTATTCAAATCATCAAAAGTATTCCACCAGTTTTATAAATTCCACAGTCGAGATTTTCCTTTCTGAAGTAGAAATTTCACAGATGTCATTGTGTGATAAATATTAGTACTAAAAGTCACCAGATATAATTATTTACACAGATGGCTCAGTAGTAAGAGAAACAAACAGATGCAGATGGAACTTTATCGCCTACAAATATGGCAAAATTGTGGTGAGAACATCGTCTGCCTATTCCATCACAACATCGAGCTTGAGAATGGAGATAGAAGCAGTTACAGGGGCTTTTACTTGGCTAATGATGCTGCAACCACCAACACCTACAGTGATTCTATCAAACAACCTAGAGTATGCTGCACAAGATAGCAAAATGCATGATAAGAAAAGGGTGGAACACTCTTCTCAACATCTACAGCATCACATGTGCCTACTGTCCAGGTCATGCTGAAGTCAAGGGACAATGAAAGAGCTGACACATTTGTGGGTAAAGAAATAGTATATGGTAAAGTGTTGAGAAGAGACCAGGCTGAATTCATTAGAGCAGTCATGGATACACTAAAAAACGATGAAGAAGATGCTGAAAAAAAAAGATAATGTACATGTTCAGATAATGATAGATATAGGAGTGGACAAGGAGAGAGCGGAGAAAGTGCATCCTCACTGGAAAGAACAGATGAAACCACAACCAACATCTGGCTGGGACACTGAGCTTATATACATTTAGACGATTGACAAGCAGAGATTTTCTGGGAATGCCTCTTGTGTAGTGATGCTGGTTCCTAATCAAGAATCAATCAAGAATAATACAACAGATGATGAAGAACTGGTACGTCTGAAAGTGAAAACATGGGATAATAAAGCTATAAGAGTCACTAAAAACACACAAAATAATGTTTCCATGTTTCAACTAAAAGTACTTTCTCAAGATCAATTGTAAGTAACACTAATGGTAATTATGAATAGTCACATCTTACCTAATCTCTTAGATGGTGTTGGCTGGATGATTTTGGTACAGTGACAACCATTGGTATCTGATGAGTAAATAGCCCCAGTGGCTCTATCTGCAAAAACTATTTCTGTGATCCCTTCTTGACTTTTGTAGTTCACGGCAATAACTGGTGAAATATTCAGAGCCTGGGTGCATGAGCATGACTTCTTGCTGCTGTTGCGTCTAGCACCTTCAAGTACCACCTCAACTTTTCCAGTAGTAACATCAGCAGACATGGCCTGAACATGACCTGTCGTTGATATTTCAGTCCACAAGATAGCGCTGCGAAATATATATATATAGGCATATACATACATTGCACACACACACACAAAAGAGAGTAAATCAAAGTTTATATTATATCAAAGTTTACATTATGTCTGTTTTTAACTCTGTCAACTACATTTTTACATGTCAGGTTTGTTTTGTGTACTGCACAACTTTTTTTCTGTGTTTTCTATGAATTCCCAATGGTAAAATTTTACTGCAATCCCAGCAATTATTGAATATCATGTGTTAGTTTAGCACTCTAATGAAGTTTAAAGTGTGTTATTTATTTCTGATGTAATGGCCATGATGACACATCCTTCAGCACTTTACTAAAAAAAATATAGTCTAGATGATACTATTTTCTACATTGTAGAATGTATTACTATTTTTAAATTCAGAAATAGAATAGGCCTATATAGATCACAATTATTCTTCTATCACAATTATTCTTCAATCACAATTATTCTTATAATTCTGTTGTTGTTGTCGATATCCAATCGCTACTGAATAGTTATACTCTTGGCAGCACAATGCCATTTTTTAAATGTGCATGTCTTTTGAATTTGACTTAATGATCCATACAGTTGTTAGTGGTTGTTAAGGGTATTTTTTAAAAGTTATTTTCTGACAGTTAAGAGGGAAGGGCAGTTAATGAGAAGATAATTATGATCTGCCTATAGTCCATCCTCAGGTGGATGATGGTTAATATATCCACACTTGCCCTTAAGCGTAGAGGTGGTTACTGGGAACTTTAGTTGTCTGTCCAAGACCAGATGTGTTGCCTTGGATGTGTTCTATCCATATTTGTTCAGGGTTGTTTTGATATTAACTATCCATCTTTTCCTAGGTCTTCCTCTTGCTTTATACCCTGATCTTCTCATGTTATATGTTCTTGTCATAAGTTGGTTATGGTTCATTCTCATAAGGTGACCTAACCTTATTTGTTGTTTCTTGATGTATTCTGTGCATGGTCTTACACCGATTCTTATCCTGATTTCACCATTTCTTATTTTGTCTATTTTTGTCACTCTTGTGGCTTTCCTCAGGCATTTCATCTCACATGTAAATTTTTTCTGATGAGCTACTGTCAGTGTTCATACCTGCAATGACAGCAAAGTGCTGGCATGAAAATACTGCTTATCATGACTGTCTCTTGACTTCCATCTTGAATTTTTAGTTAAGCAGTAATGGTGATAGCTGGTATGTTACTATGTTTGCCTTCTGGCATCTTGTCTCAATCTCTCTAATTTTCAGTTGTCTGTGAATATACTCCCCAGGTATAATGTCAGAGAATGTAAACAACTCTGCGGCTACTTGCTGCCATACTTGGCCAGATTTTAATGATAATTAATGTATGATCAGAGTAGTAAGAAATAACAAATATAGATGATTTATTTTAGATAAGGTTTGTCTTTGTGTTAAGGGAAGCAAAAAATAGTAACACTGTGACCTGTCATGCATGTCCAAGAGACAACTAAGAACGTTTTGCTGTGTGGTTGACTTTCCCATCCTATAGCTCAAAGTGAATCAAAAGCATTGCTGAAGTTGTATGTGTCAGGCATAAAGGTGCAGATATTGCAGTCAAGCTGTAAACTATGACAACACATTCGGTTCTCTGGACCACATCCTGCTAACCAGCATGAGTTTGAGAATGAAAGTAGAAGATAAAGGATTCTAAATTAATCTACCTGATGTAAAGATTTTTAAGTGAATCTACCTGTTGTAAGGGTCAGCAATAATGCAGCCAATACGGGAATGCCTCACCAATAGCATCGTATAATCCTTCATATCAATGTTATACTGCATAATCCTGCTTTCCCCTTGGTTAACTGCCTCTACGGTATAAATTGTTCGACTGATCCAATCCACAGTTATGTCTTGTCCGCTACTATCCAGGTCTACAACCTGAAACATAAAATATTAGCTGTACATATGTGTGCGAGTGTGTGTATTTTAATTTGATGACACAAACAATTATGGGTTTTAGTCTATATGGAGAGCAACAACATTAATTCATTACAGATAACCTGTAGGTGTTTAACCACAGATAACCTGTGGGTTTATAACCACAGATAACCTGTGGGTGTATAACCACAGATAATAGATAACCTGTAGGTGTTTAACCATAGATAACAGATAACCTGTGGGTGTATAACCACAGATAACAGATAACCTGTGGGTGTATAACCACAGATAACCTGTGGGTGTATAACCACAGATAACCTGTGGGTGTATAACCACAGATAACTTCCACAAGCTTGTAAGATTATTGTTGAGTGATATGCCTTATATGAAGTACCACACCTTGTTAAAAATAATGCAAAAGACATTGGAAACACTGCAGGCAAGTGACAAATGTGTATGTAATAAATAAAATAGAGATGCATGCAGGTTCACAAGAATCACTTTTATCAATAGTAAAACCATGAAAACTTGCATTGTTTGGACATGTATTCTAACCTCAGAGAACGGTTGAAGGTGGAAGAAGCAGAGAATGACACAGAAAATCATGGCCAGACAACATCAAAGATTGAAGTGCTCAAGATTTTCCCTCACTCATCGCATTACTGAAGATATAAATCATTGGAGGATGCTGTGTGCTGATGCATCCAATGTAGTACACATTTAGCCATGACTGTGTGTAGATGCATTTTTTCTGAATGCCAGGCTGATCTTGATCTAAAAGTGCAATATGCACACTTATCTGAGAGCTCAGAAAACATAACTTGCAGCACTAAGAATTATTTCAACAAATCTTTTCAGCTTTCAATACACAAACAAATATAAATCCTGTCCACCAAACCAAATACCGGTAGGTTGTCCACCACTGATGTAAACAAAGATACGGACAATTTTCTATTAAATAGTTACAAAACAATCTAGAAATAAATGAATTGATAAAAAATATAATGGCATGATAAAATTCAACTGAAGTTATTAGATGTTCAATAATACAAACACTAAAAGTATTCATTCCAATACAACATAACAAAATTTATAATCTTCCACACGAAGACAGGATACAACAGCCACTTAAATAGATTAAAACTGGTTTCTTCTTCTTCTTCAGCGTACATTCTCAAACTCCTGCTGAATTCTCTTGTAGCAGGACATGTCCTACTAGATTTCCAGCAGAATGTAGTCCAGAGAATGGAAATGCGTTGTGTCACCGTTTTATTTGCGCCAATGGCCCGACACATCCGCCTTCGGCGGTAAAACTGGTTTTATCCCCTCTGTCCTTATGTGGACAGACAATACAGTCTGCAGATCATGTTCTGCAAAACTGTAGTACGCTAAACCAGCTGAGGGCAGAGCAATGGCCCACAAAAACAGACATCAACAAAAAGTTATATGGTTTTCCTGATGAGTTTTCAAATACAGAAAAACTTATCAAGCAAACCAGCTGAGGGCAGAGCAATGGCCCACAAAAACAGACATCAACAGAAAGTTGTATGGTTTTCCTGATGAGTTTTCAAATACAGCAAAATTTATCAAGAAAACCAGACTTGCTGCATAAACATGTTCAACTACGAATGAGAAAAAGAGAACATCATAACTGCTTACACCACAATAAAACTGGCGATATTGAAGAGATACAATCGTATTGACTGAGTGGTCAAATTTATGCAAACATTTGTGATATTACTAAATAGTTACAGACTTTCATGTATAAAAATGGCTGTATAGAAAATGGTAGAACATGCTTTCTATATATACACACATATAGAACCACTCTGAGTAGGAGGTCTCTTCCCTAAGGAATTGTGAGACCAATGAGAGTTGAATTCTGGGTATGAAGAAAGCTCTGAAGAACCTCCTTATTGCACATAAGAAACAAGAGCTTCATTGCTTGTAATTCCTGAGGATTAATACAATAACCTCAATAATACAATGAGAATGCTCTTCATTCTCCAGACTATATCCTGCTAATCTGCAGAAGTGTGAGAACAAACACAGAAGAACAGCGTACAAGGTTAGACTACAACAAACCTCTTCAAAAGATGTCTCAGATTTTTCAAACACTGTATTCTGTACATCCAACCAAAATATTCTCTGCTCCTCCTGGTAAAGATAAGCAATGGCTTCCGGTTCTATGTTATTTAAAACAACAGTAGAGTTAAGTTCACTGTCCATCTCCATCAGGCTGATGCCTTGCTTGGATGCCAATAGCAATGTAGGGATGGGGTTTAGAGCTACGTCATGAGAAAAGAAAGAACACTATTAGTTTCTAATGTTCTATATTAAACTTGAGCTGTGAATTATAATGGTATGTATTCCTAAAATAACACGAGACATGTGTACAAGTTTCCGTAGAATAAGTTATTGACAAACAGCAGATAATGTTGTATTTTCAGTGGTGTTTTTGTTTTGTGCAGAGAGCAAATTGTCAAATGCAAATCATTCAAAGAACTTCAAGAGTTTATTAAATATAAATGAATACCTTTAACATGATGCCTTATAATATATTGTTTCCTTATAAAATATAGGTTCCTTATGATGTATAGCTTCCTTATGATGTATAGGTTCCTTATGATGTATAAAAAAAAATTGACAGCATATCCTTTACAGGACTTAGCTATCACCCCAGCATTTGTTGGCTGTGGCAATTTTCTATTTCTAGGCAATATAAATACATTTAGTAGTTTGCCATTGCTTTCTAAACGGTCCGGATGCACAATTGCCTGTGGCGGGGATCAAACTCTGTACCTTGGCCGTCACAGATGAGCTCTGTACCACTTCGCCACAGAGCAGGACAATAATGTATAGTTTCCTTATAATGTATAGGTTCTTTATCATGTATAGTTTCCTTATCATGTATAGTTTCCTTATCATGTATAGTTTCCTTATGATGGATAGTTTCTTTATAATGTATAGTTTCCTTTTAATTTATAGATTCCTTATGATGGATTGATTCCTTATAATGTATAGTGTCTTATAATGTAAAGTTTTCTTGTAATGTTTAGTTTCCTTATAATGTATAATCTCCTTACACAGCATAGTTTCCTTATACTATATAGTTTCCTTATACTATATAGTTTCTTTATAATGTATAATCTCCTTACGCAGCATAGTTTCCTTGTGATGTATAGTTTCCTTATACTATACAGTTTCCTTACACTATATAGTTTTCTTATACTATATAGTTTCCTTATAATGTAGGCCTACAGTTTCCTCAACTCTAGATAAGAAGTAGGCAACCTTTTTGGGTCGTCTGATCAAATTCAGAATTGTTTGTTGAAGACAGAGTCAAAGCCATATACAGTGAAAACGATTTTTTTTTCATTTTAACCACTCTGAAATTATAAAGAACAACACAGATTTTGTAGCTAACTGCAGGAAATGTTTTTTTAAAGGTTTGCTGCATCAAAGCCTCCAATGTTGAGCAGTGTTAACGGCAAGCACTGTTTCCAAAATTCAATTCCATTGTGAACAGTTCTCAAGTAGCAACATTAAAAGTTTGGCATAATAATTTCTTCATTATTTTTAAGTATAATATTTTACAGATTGGCTGAGATAGTTTGTGCGGTGATATTTTCTTAGCTAGATGCCGGTAACTTTAAATCAGTCTGGCACGTCAGTAAAAATGGCTTGTCTGGCAGGATATGACCTGTGGGGTATATTCAGTCCTGCCATATTTAACTTCATGATGACTTTTGGATGACTTTGGAACAGCCAACTCCCATCTCCAAACCTTTTTTAATTCACTTCTAATGAAATGGATATTAGGTGAGTGTTCTGATTCTTTGCTCCTTTTTTGGGTACCAGCAACACCTGCAGCTTTTATTATTAATATTTATTTTTGTATGTTCGTTTTCAAACTCCCATCGGATTTCTCTTGTAGCAGGACAATGGTCCTACTAGATTTCCAGCAGGATGTAGTCCAGAGAATGGAAATGTGTTGTGACATTGTGGTTTTATTCCCACCAAGGGCCAGACACATCAGACTTAGGCAATTCCAAATATAAAAAGATGAGTTATAATATTTTAGTGTATATAGTTTCAGAATCATAGTACTACATCTTAAAATGCAATTTAGAAACCAAATAAAACCTTATCTCTTCGTTGTCACTGCTTCTCACAGGAAATGTTAAAATATCATTGGTAGAATACCCTATTCAGGATGTTCAGTAGTTTGTTATTGCTTTCTGAATGGTCCAGATGCACAATTGCCTGCTGCAGTATTCAAACACAGTACCTTGGCCGTCATAGATACTCTGTGCCTCGCGATACAGAGCCGGACTAATATATCATAGAATATCAATAAGGTACACACATTATATGAGTACAATTAAAGCTAGATATTGCCAGTGTATTTGCAGGGACCACAAAGAGGAGCACAGAATATTGACATTTACATTCCATACATAAGAGGTGACTAAGGCCTTTATGGGGTGGAGTTGGCTATCTTATTTCATGTAGGACTAAAGTGACCCAGAAAGCATGCCAAAGTTGGGTGTATCAGGCTGAAGATTGCAGATATCGCAGCTAAGTTGTAAACCATGACATAATGTATTAGTGCTCTGGACTGCATACTGTTAATCTGCAAGAGTTTGAGAAAGAACACATAAGAAGAAGAAAGCCAGATACCTCATCTAGGTCAACTCCTTACCAAGTCTAAGTCTCGTCAGGATTTCTTACACGTGAGCAAGATCACAGTCTGCCTTAGACTGTAAATGTGATGAAGATCGAGGCATCACATAAATCAGGATTCAATGCACCGACACAAATATGCCTATATCTGATAAATGCTATAAAACGTGCCCTGTGACTTTACATCCAGGCAGGGAAGGTACCAGATACTGTACCTCCAAACGGTGTCCAATCCCAATTACTAGAGCCACAAAATAGTCAAGTTTATATAAGAGACAAAACTGCAGAAATAGGTATATCATCAATCAATCAATCAATCAATAAACCCATAACCCTTCAGTGTCGTAGGGGTACCACATTGGATACTTCAGCACACAAAGTCCTCCAGCGAATTCTATCCTCAGCGATGCGGATGAGTGTGGAAATATCTTGCCCTGTCCATTCCTTGATGTTGTCTGTCCATGTCTTTATTTGTCCTCCTCTGCTTCTTCCACCCTCGACAGTTCCCTACAATATTGTTTCTGACAAGGAATCGTGCCTGCATACATGTCCGAACCATGCTAGTTTTCGTCGTTTCACTATTGAAAAAATGGCTCCTGAACACCTGCACACATCTCTACTTTATTTCTTACGTACACATTGGTCTTATGTTCCCTATAGGAAATTCGTAGAATTCTTCTGTAGCATTTGTACTCGAATGCCTGTAATCTTCTCTCCATGTCCGCAGTGAGTGTCCAACTCTCACAACCATACAATACAACAGAAAGCACCAGCGACTTATACAGTTTGATTTTCACTCCAACACTGAATATCATACAGATTAACAAAAGAAACAGAAAACAGACAACTTTTTTTTGGTTACAGGATAGTAACCAGATTGTGAATAAACCTACAATACACCGACTGATACCTACCATTAGTAATAGCTGCTCTGGTGACAGACTCTGGTCCGCAACCAGCTTCAGTACAAGCTGCAACCTGGTAATAAAAGATAAATGTTTATTATTTAATTTATATTTACTTAAAGCGTATGTGGTTCACACAATAGTCTTTGAATTACTTCTATCTCAACTAGACAACCAAGCAAAATAAGAGTTCTCTATTACCTTACACAAGTCATCAATTTTGGGAAATCAGATATCTGATCTAGCTAAATCTGGAAGCCACTGCTAGTAACAACAAGTAGAAGACCCAGAATCATTTACAGAAATGAAGTTTATCAAAATCTATGGACATGATACAAAATTCAACTCACTCATGCAGTCAGGAAGAGATGACAACGACAAGATTGAAAGAAAATAACAATCATTTTTAAATAACAACATGACTGCACAACAGATTCATGCAACATGTATAAAATTATACCTTGGTTTTCATTGATAATCCACAATCGCTGAAATCGATGAAAACTGAGGCAATTATTTTTTCCATAAGAATCAATGTAAATCAAATTCATTCATTCTAAACACTAAAATACATAGGCCTACCAAAAACACATTTTATAGAGAATAAATATAGTTTAATACTAATAACAATAACAAATTAATATAAAGGACTAATATAAAGAATAAACGAACATTTAAAATGGAATTTACATTTCTGAAATCTTTTTGACGTAAAGAAGATGGCGAGCAGAGGAAGAGAGCGCAGCAATTATTGTTTGGATGGGGAATCCCCCTCCATAAGAATGTAAGTGTCAACCTTCTACTTAGAAGAGGGGTTCCTAGAAATGTAAGACAAGTAGCTGTAAATAGATGACTCACCTTGAAGTTGTACGTCTGTGATTTCATAAGAGGACTCAGTATAAACTGACGAGCAGTGCCTTTAACCTTGACAGTTGTCCCTTCTAAATCTGGCTTGTCTCCTATCCAGTGGGTTACTAGATGATAGCTAATAATACCATTTGTCAGTTGGGGTGTCATCCAACGGAAGTCTGCGGCCAGAGATTGGTATGCAGAAGTAGAATTCTTGTGCTGAATGACATAAACTTCTGGAGACAAGGGAGCTGTAGGTTCTGAGGATATGAACCATTCAATTTCATGATCATTAAGATAATAAAAGATAGATAAGAAATGTAAGGGGGGGAAAAAAGACAAAATTTAGAGAAAGTTCATGATAATGCAAATGGTATAACCACAATACCGCGGAGATGCCCTTACCATGATAATAAGTGTGTAATAAAAGATAAAAATTCCAAGAAAGTTCATTATATAATTCTAACCAGTAAAGATAAGAATTAAAAGAATTTCTGGGACAATATCCAATTATTAAAGGTAAGAATTCAAAGAATATTCATGATTAAAGAAAGTGCTCAAAAGGCATAGAGGACCTGGTTTCATTGTACTTGGATTACCCTTGTACACTGCGTAACTTTCTTGGCTACCTGCCAAGACTACCACTTGTAGAGCATTACTGCATAATTTGAAACAATAATCTCCAGGGATCCTAGAGAAAATCTACTTTATCAATAAGATATCGTACATCACAAGTAGGATTTAAACCTGCAACCTCTTGATCATAAAGCAAACGGCTTTACAACTATGCAAGAAAGATCCAGTTCATGATAAAAATAATTCAGGGAGATAAAATGATTCACACCTGTTAACTTGTACAAATCTTCCATATTTATTACAGCAATTACTCAGATTTTAACAAAATTGTTCACATTGACAATTAGCATTTACTTTTAGTGAAGTAATATTTACACAAAATTTGGGGACAAATTACAGAAATATCAGGATATTTTAGGTTAAAATCTATGTTCTTCATGTGTTCAGTATGCATAGATTTGGCGGTGATTTGAGTAGCTAAAAAACTGCATGTGTAAATTAACTCTTAGGGAACCTTTCATTAGGTTACCAGATTTTCTGCTCAGAGAGATAAATTCCATGCTTGATACTCTCTGAGTTAAGCAGTCAGCAGCCTGGGTAGAATGTTGATTGAAATACAGAAGGATCCCTCAATGAAGGTGACAGGTATGGGTTACTTTTTTAAAAAATGAGATCAAATTACTCACTTGACATTGGGGATCTTACAGACACTGTTGTTGGATCTGCATACCCCCAGTAAGTGTACGGCTGAATTGATACCACCAGTTGAGTGTAAGGAGATAGGCCAGATATCTCACTCCACTGTTTGGAAGTAATCTGTTAAAGAATATACATGATTCTGTTAAATCTCAGTTATCCCACATTAAAGTGATGATTGCCATCATCATGATGATGATGATTGGTAGTGGTGGAGATGATGATGGCGATGATTGGTAGTGATGGCAATGATAATTGGTAGTGATGGCAATGATGATGGTGGTTGATATTGGTAGTGATGATGATGGTGGTTGGTAGTGGTGGCAATGATGGTGGTGGTTGGTAGTGGTGTAGATGATGCTAGTGCTGGCCTGTTAGTATTTAAAGACAATTAATTTATTGCATATGGCATAAGAAGGAGAGTAAATGTTGTATGCAAAACTGGAGCATCCTCTGCCTTTTTTTTAATACATAATAGTTAATAACTGCAGAAAAATTGTAATCCAACAGGTTTGAAACATGGAATGTGATCATGAAGTTCTGCTACTCACTGATAGCATACACAATAACACAAACTGATGTTTCCTCCAAAAGGCCCTTATCAAGAACATACCAAAACATGTTGTGTGTAAGAAACGGCACTATCCACATAATGATTAGTGAATTTTTGTGGTTGACAGTAACGTTTCATACTAATTTTGTGTTATGTTTTGTTCTTGATAAAGACCATTTGGTCAAAACATCAATTTGTATGTGGTTTATAGTGTGTCTTATCAGTGATTATAAAAATTTCATTACCACGTTCCATCTACTTTCTTTAGAAATATTGAAGTTGATGTCTGAAAGTTTGTACAGCATACAATAGTTGAACTAAAATCAGTAATAGTAGTATCATAAACAAGCAATGCTGCACAAATAAAACTAATGTCAAACAAATAATCAATTACCCGTACATGACTCACACAAATAACCAATGCTTCATTGACTCAAATAACCAATTACACACATAAACCAATTACTCACAGCTAAAACCAATGACACAAAGATAAAAAGAATTACAGATGACGAAATGTGTGCTGAAGAAAGTAACCTTCATTATCTGTGCCTGAACACGTCAGCTGTTGGAGAAAATGAAAATGAAGACAGTTTTACCAGCGTGGCTGGCCACTGTGACTAGGTGGCAGTTAAATGGACCATGCTGATATTTTGAATGCCATCAAGGAGGTAGACCAGTTGGAGGATAAGGGTGTGTTTCTTCTTCTATGTCTATGGATAGAATGTAGGACCTGAGAGTGAAGTGTGGCACTGCTCAAAACAAGTGGCAAATAGGAATCACAAGATAATAAATTATTAATCAACAGAACCGAAACAGTTAGTTACCACATGCAGAAAGACACACTGACACATAACCAAGTACTCATAAATAACTGACACATAACCAATAAAACCAATTAAACACCTAAAATCAATGACTTACAAAGTGTTTGTTGTCTCTTCCAACTTCTACAAAGACCTTAAAAAAGACAACTCCATGTGTAATTTCTGATGACTTTGGCCATGTCAAGTTAAAGTTGGACCAATCTCCTTGAGTGCTTATATCTTCTGATCTAATTGGATTCGGAATGACCCTGACCTTGTCTATAGGCACATTAGCTGTCAACAACAACATATGGTTATCAATTTTATTTCATTTTTATTCGAAAAACTGGTTTTTCCATTTAGGTCATTTTTAAAAGTAAATCCACAAGTGGAAACACTTCAGTGGGAAACCACAAGTGGCAACACTGGTAAGTAAATCCACAAGTGGATTAATGAAATACTTATGGCAAAGAACAAATAGAAAAACAAAGATAGAACTTTTAATTAAAAAGCTATATTTTTCCAGTGACAACATATGGTTGTGAGGCTTGAGCAATGACATTCGCAATAGAAAATAAAATAGCATTTGAAATGAAATTCTAAAGATAGATCATAATATCATGAACAGAAAGGTGACCCAACACACATGTCAGTAAAATTCTGAACATTGAAGAAAGTAACTCCTCAAAAATATTTTCTACCTCTTCTTCAGTGTTCATTCTCAAACTCCCGCTGGATCTTTCTTACAGCAGGACCATGGTACTATTAGATTTCCAGCAGGAGGTAGTGCAGAGAGTAGAAATGCATTGTGTCACCGTTTTATTTGCGCTAATGGCCCAACACACCCATCTTCAGCAGAAAAAAACTATCAAAAAGCACAAACTAACTCATTTTGTTTGGCTTGTGGTGGTGAGGTACAGAGCAGGATGTAGCCTAGAGAGTAGAAATGCATTGTGTCACCGTTTTATTTGCCACAATGACTTGACACATCTGATTTCAGCATAGTAACTAATACATTCTATGTTTGATCATTTCCACTGAAAGGTGAACACCTGTAGCCGTATAGCTAGTAGGGCAGCTGTGTGAAAGAACTGGTTCCTGGACTGTAGACTGGACGCCAACCTGAAAGTTAATGTTTGCTGCTGTAGATATCAATATTGATATAGCCACATGGATGCTGTATTGAATATTGTTAGATTTTGTTCCTTTTATTTATCTACATTCATTCTCAAACACCTGCAGGTTAGAAAGATGAAATGTAGTTTTGTCTATTGTCTTTCCCCAAGTGGTTTGTTATCTACTCTTGCCGATAAGCGTTGGGGTGATTGAAGCTCAAGCTTGCGTTCTAAATCCATCTTTTCCATGGTCTTCCTCTGGCTTTGTACCCTGATCTCATTTGGTTATATGCTTGTACGGGCAACTTTTCATGATGCATTCTCATAATGTGGCCAAACCACTTGATCTGTTCTCTGTGTAATCTGTACAAGATATTATACATATTATTTTCCTGATATATTCATTTCATAAATGTAGTTTTGTATCTTTTATAAAAAGGTAAAATAAATCTTCCTTTGGAAAAGTCTTATCTAAAACTATCACAAAATATTGACATCGGAAACAAAATTACAAACTAAAAATGAGAATTATAAAATGCTACCTATCTTCTGTATTGATGTATGGTTCAGAAACATGGCCAATGAACAATAGCTATAACACAGAACTGATGTCTTTGAGATGTGGATATATAGAAGAATAGGGAGAAGTTTGTGGAAAGAGAAGAAAATGAACAATGATGTTCTAACACTTTGTATGAAAATAGAACTATTAAAGGAAATAAAGATGAAGTATATAAAGTATTTTCAACATATTAAAAGACAATGACACCTTGTTGAAGATAGAACCTTACTTGGAGATAGAATTGAGAGGAGGCAAGCAGGAGGTAGGCAGAGATACAAATGGGAAACATCATAAGATGGACAGTTTACAGTTTAGTAGAGTGCACCGACATAGCAAGAGAAATAGAATGTTGGAAGTCTGTTGCAGCCAACATCTTTATTGAGATGGCACTTGATGATGATGAGTTTAGAGAACATAAAGCATTGTTAAAATTAATTAAAAAATTGTTAACACCATGGTACTTACTTGGGTAGGAATGCATCGATGGATGAATGATTGCGAAGGATGTAAGATTGGAATGGAAGCTTATATTTGATGTGTAATTGCACTGGGAATCTCCAACAACTAGAGAGTTTTGTTCTGTCAACCAGAAGAGTCGCTGTGAGAAATACTGAAGCCCTGATGTGCTGCAAAAGATATACAAAATAATAACCATTACCGCTGATTTGTGCAAATAAAATAGCAACACAACACATCTCCATTCTCTGGACTACATTCTGCTGGAAATCCAATAGGACCATTGTCCTGCTAGGAGATCCAGCAGGAGTTTGAGAATGAATGCTAACAAACAACAAAAATCATAATAATATGAGGTAACTGATAAAACAGTGTATACAACATAATAACTAGCAGAGGTAGGTTCATCATCGAGTGATATCTCTGTACTGAACCTCTGACATCCTGTCTCTTGCTTTGGTGATGTACTCTGCTAAACTGCATTTTGTCGATCTCATGCTATTTCCTTCCCGTTTCTATCTCTCGCTACCTTTTTTCTCACAGCACTTCAAGTATAATCTATAACATTGTGTCTTGCCATTTTATATGTTTAAAAATGTATTGTTTGTTTTTCTTATATTACTTGTTCATATTTAGAGTTTTTAGAACTTCTGCGCTTTCTTCTACAAGGTTAAAGAGTCAAAACACTACAATAGTATAAAATGCTTTAGGGATCATCATTTTGGGGTTTTCCTACCCTCATCTGTAGCCATATTGTTAGTAGGCCAACTGTATGAGAGAATTGGAGAGATACAAGTGGGAGAGAAACATCACAAGATAGACACATCACAGTCTAACAGAGTGCACCACCAAGGTAAGAGACAAGGGATGTTGAAGATCTGTTGCAGCCAATCTTCATTGCAGAGATGACACTTAACGAATGAATGAGACTACATCACTTTTCCAAGGCTACATTTATCTGTACTGGGGGCAGGGCACCTTCTTGTTTAGGTGAAGATTTTATATAGAATTGGTCTGCTCTTTCCTCCTATTTGTAGATGACAATATTGCATGTGTCTTTCATACATAGATTATTCTGCTGTGTCAGTATGTCAAACTCTTTTATGATATTCCATAACATGATTCTGTGTGTGCCGATATATGATTTTTTTTTAAATCTATGAAAAACATACAAGATGAAATCCTTTACTCTGTTGGAATTGAGTTCTTATCATGTTGGGGTAAGAATCACCTGTGTATTGAGGTAAGAATCACATGTGTGTTGATAGAGCCAGAAAAAGGAGCACAGAATACCTGCATTGTGACCTGCTATGCATGGAATAAGGAGGTTTTTGGGCCGACTGTCCCATCCCATAGAATTTCAAAGTGACCAATAAGCTATGCTGAAGTTGGATGTGTCAGGCAAAAGGCACAGAGATACATTGCTGTGCAAGTCTAACACATTTTTATTAAAATGAAACAACTACAATGGAATCCCTTCTATAGCACATTCTATTATAACAAATTTCCCTATATAACAACACTTTTCAAAATCCCCAATTATATTTATTCTATATTATTTGTACTGTATATACCGTTAAATTCTGAATATAAACCCATCCGATTGTAGGCCGATAACCTAACTATCCCTTCCCAAAAGTGGAGAAAGTCGAAAGTCCGACTATAGACCGACATCCCCAACTTAACAAAGCCGGCAATAATGAACTTCATCATCATAAGAAAGAACCGACATGCTAAATGGAAATTAACACAAACTTTTGCAACTCTAAGAAAATAGCATTCCTTTCATTTGCTTCACTCACGTAACTTGAATGAATCAAGGAATGAAACCCTGGTGGCTACTGTATTCTGGAACAATATATCCGAAAATAATGAATACCCCGTAGGCTGACTTCCCTATCCATGACTATAGACAGTTTATGAGGTGGCGAGACTTTGGGGAACAAAGTTTTTCCTGAATGAATTGTCTGTGTTGGGTGTCTGGGCCTTATGACGCGGAACAGCGCTAGTGAATAGTAATTACTATGTAACTATTATGTCACCAGCTGGCTTCTGACAGTGACATTTAAGTGGGAAACGTTTAAGTGGGAAACGATGAAAGGATGAAAGGCAAGACAGCGAGATCACGTTTGTTTTTATAAGATAAAGAGTTTGAACTTTGTAACTGGTTATGTTTACCGTGTGGGGAGAATACGGTAATAAAATAAACATAACAGAGGATTGTGAAATTGATCTCATCTTCCACTAAATGTACAGTGGTTGGGGGAGGGAATCAATTACGGCGCAATTTTACTACAAAATGCCTATGATGTGTTGTGATTTGGAACTGCGGCCTCAGTGGGCTGGACTAATTAACAGAATATACGGCTGACTTAGCTAGCCAAGAATACTGCACAAGTAGTTTAGCTTCCAGTTCATACATTTTTATTGTCATTGTGATTTTATTCCTGTAGTGTAAACGGGAAAGATGAATGGCCAGACAAAAACATGCCAGATCACGTTTGTTTTTAAAAGATACAGAAGAGTTTGAACTTTGTCTGACCTGTATGTTTACCTTATACGGTAATATAAACTGAGGCACAGCTCAGACAGTTTCAATATTGATTTATTTCCTCCATTCCACTCCCTCCAACACTGCCTAAACGGCAAAGTTTTGGATGTCAAAAATGTGAGTGTTTGTGCAAGACCGTAGTATGTAGAGTAAGACCTCTGTACAGAATTAATTAGGACCTCATTCTATGTTTCTGATTATTGTCTTGGTCAATATTTATATACTTGGAGTCCCATGTTAAAAATTGGCAAGACCGACCAGCGACATGCACGGAAATACTCAAAATCTGCCTTTGAGGTGTTGTTTTAAATTTTCTGTACACAGGTATTATAGCCTAGTAGACGGTCAGTAACTGTTGTAACATTTGCTTTACCACAACAAGAAAGTGTGTGACAGTGTTTAGATTACTGGTAGTTAGTGTTTCCCTACACAAACAAGACTAGGCCTAAGCTACCAATCAGCTTAGGCTATGGTATTTCATTTGTTTTTTCCACAGACCATTACCGTATTTTGGTCAATAAATAACATCAGATACTGGTATACTTTTCTGACCAATTTCGATGATCAATTGAAACCTTTATGATAGAAATATATGTACTATAAACGGTAAAAAAAACCGGTAATACCCATTGCTAAAAATAGCATTTCCGGGAAATTTTGCTAAAAAAATGGCGGCGTGTTGGAAATAACGATATAGACCTAGTAAGTGAGTTTTTATCAAGAAATATCGGAGATTTCGAAGGAAATATTGTATGATATATAGAAATTAATGTAATTAGAGGCCTAGCATTATGGTAAGTACGCTCTAGATTGCTGGTGAGCCCTAGTCATTTTATCCTGGCTTAATATATCGGGACATGTGACTGTAATTTTTTTTAAAGTGTTTTTCTCCATTTTTACTGTGATTTGGACGTAATTTTTTTTTTAAATTTGATGTTACTCGATTATAAGACGAAGAGTATGAAGACATCTCTGTTTATTGTCCAAAAATTCTCGGGTTATACATGGAATTTAACGGTAGTGAATTTCTGTTAGTACATACATATTTTGTCTGTCAGAACCAAGTTGTTATAATGGAATTCCAATGTATTACTTAAAAAATACCACAGTATTTTCTATGCTCTATCTGAGCATACTCAAATGGCTGGGACACACTACCGAATGATTCTATATCGAGAAAAGATCTCAGGGTCGACAAAGATGTATGCAAATGAGATATGCATGATACAGAAATTAATACGGAATCAAGGTAACAGGATGCCATGGCTGATTTTGCATGGAGGGGAAAGATCAAAGTTCAGGAATGGTATAAAGACAAATGAGAAAATAATAGTTCAATGGCTGCACGTCTAAGGAGATACACAACAGAATTAAATAGTACAAATAGGCCAGTAATTCCTTGTACATGCTGTGGAAGACTCTTTGTGATTCCGATTCATCTTGTGAGTCACATCCATCATCGACATGGATGACATCAACAGATTAGATTACTTATAGCACATCAATAATACTATTGTCTGGAAAGATGGAACGGTGAATACCACTGTTACTGACTCAAGAACAAACTCAACAATGCTGCCGTGTCACGCCATGGAAAGATAGAAAGGTGAATACCACTGTTACTGACTCAAGAACAAACTCAACAATGCTGCCGTGTCACGCCAATTTCTTTTTTTTTTTAATGAACCTATTTAATGCTGAAAGAGTTATCATGAAGAATACTGACCTGGATATACTTTTGAATTCTCCACCTTTTTCCCATGCTACTGGTTGTTGATTCACATTCCCTGAAGTAACTAAGTCAGTCATAAACACACCCTGAGAGTCATAGCCCTTGACAAACCACAAAACCTGTGACAGAATTTAAAAAGTTTATCTTGAATAGATAGTCGTGGTTTATATAAAACAAGGAAATAAATATACAGATAATAATTCTGATCATATCGTCACATCCAAGATGGCTGTAATGTTTCCATAATATTGTCTGCTTCTAGTCTTGATGAAAAAAAGGTTTAGTAAAGTAATTGAGTTATAAACCAGCAGCATGCCACCAAAGACCATTGGTGCAAATAAAACGGAGACACAAAGCATTTCCATTCTCTGGACTACATCTTTCTGGAAATCTAGTAGGTCACTGTCCTGCTACAAAATATCCAGCAGGAATTTGAGAATGAACACTGAAGAAGAGGAAGAATCGGTAGCATTATACTGTTTTCTCATAAGTGCACAGCTGTCTAACCAGAGGTTGACCAGAGTGCACAGCTGTCTAGCCAGAGGTTGACCAGAGTGCACAGCTGTCTAGCCAGAGGTTGTCCAAAGTGCACAGCTGTCTAGCCAGAGGTTGACCAGAGTGCACAGCTGTCTAGCCAGAGGTTGACCAGAGTGCACAGCTGTCTAGCCAGAGGTTGACCAGAGTGCACAGCTGTCTAGCCAGAGTGCACAGCTGTCTAGCCAGAGGTTGACCAGAGTGCACAGCTGTCTAGCCAGAGGTTGACCAGAGTGCACAGCTGTCTAGCCAGAGGTTGACCAGAAATCATCTGACTAGCATCATGTTTAGCACTAGCTAAGTAGTAATGCCAACATTCCTTAACTGTACATGAGCTTTGGTACCATTTTCTAGTCACTGGGTGGACCACATGAGTTATATTTGTTTGTAAACCACGAATCATGAATTAACATTAAACTTTGTCAGTGGGCTAGTGAATTAGACACTATGCTACCATAGCTACTTTGTTCAGACAAGATTAACAATAGGTTTCCTTATTTAAACACTGAAGCTTAAATCACATAAACCAATGTTTCTCAACCACTATAGGCCTGAGATCCCCTTCTTAAATGTTCTTTTGTGACTCCCAGATGCCTAAAAATTTAAAAAATCCTTTACTTTTTTAGTAAATCACCAATGCTTATTAAGCTTCATATCTAGATATCATGTTTATCGTTCAAATAATTACCTTCCTGTGGCTCCCCAATTTCAAAATGTTTCTCTGTGAACCTGTTGCAGGTACCATGGCCCGCGGGGAGGGCAGGGGGACATATGGACCATGTTGAGAGCCACTGATGCAAAAAAAAAGAAATTGCAGTCCTGCCCAAATCAAATTAGAGCCATTTCATTATCAAAGTTCAAGCCATTTTCACGATCAAGTTGATTTCAACATTGATATTCAAGCCATTTCAAGGCTAACTTTGATTTTAACATTGATGTTCAAGCCATTTCCATGCTTAAATTGATTTAAACATTGATTTTCAAGCCATTTTCACATTAAAGTTGATTTCAACATTGATGTTCAAGTCATTGCAGACCAATTTCAGAATATTAACATATGACATAGTCATTGTACTGAATCAAAATGTGCTGTGGTGATATATTACCCCCATCTAGGACAATTCCTTGACAAGAAATGGAGTTTAGTTCAGCCAATAGAGGCTGAAAACTAAGATTGGTCAGGGCATCCCTTACAACGAGATAATCAGTCTTGTTCAAACAAGCACATATACTAAGTGAGGGATGCCAGGCCAACTGGTCCACCAGCAAAAATGGCACCATGCAACCCTGAAAACGATATATCTGTGACGTGCACTACTTACCCAGCAAGGGGGGGGGGGATGTTTGCAGGTTTAAACAGACTCCCTCCCTCAAGGTAACTATAGCATGAGGTTTAACACTACAAAGAATTGTTAAAAACAAGTGCAAATTACAGAAGATGCAAAAACAACAGAAGCATTAGAAAATGCATTAGAAAATAGGTCTGTCTTCTTAACCACACCAAAGTCCTTGGCAATATCATTAAGTGATTTTCCTCTTTTAAAAGGTATCAAAAATCTTCTGTTTACCAATTCTACAAAAACACCACTTTCATATTCAGAATCAAAATCTATTTTTTAGAATAATGGCATATGGACCACTTAAGTTTCCTAAATCAAAGTCTAAAGTTAGAATAATGACATACAGACCCATTTACTTTTCCTAAATGAAAATCTATTTTTAGAATACTAACACATGGATCACTTACTTTCCCTGAATCAAAGTCTATTGTTAGACTAATGACATGCCGGCCACTAAAGTATGGCACACTAAACAACTCCTGATGTTCATCTCCATTGAGTCGACATGTTTCTATAGAATGCTGGGTTGCCCAGTACAATCTTCCGTTGACAGCATCAATAGCAAGGTCTCTCGCGGATGCTTGTCGAATATACTCATTGGTGATCCCATTAATGTCTGAACGGCGAATCTTAGCAGATGGAAAAAAAAACATTACAATAATCATATTTCATTCATTTTGCTTCTGTTAATATGTTAATAAAAATGAATTTTTATTATTTCAGTTATTAATTTATGGACTGTGTGCTCAAAATTAATCAACATTGATACTGATTGGTTAGGTAAAATGTACCTTTTATGGTGAGGCATGCTCCTTTCAACCGCAGACTTTAGTCAAATTTGGTTACATGTGGGTTTCCTTCTTCTTCTTCAGCGTTCATTCTCAAACTCCTGCTGAATTCTCTTATAGCAGGACCATGGTCCTACTAGATTTCCAGCAGGATGTAGTCCAGAGAATGGAAATGCATTGTGTCGCCGTTTTATTTGCGCGAATGGCCCGACACATCCGTCTTCGGCGGATGTGGGTTTTAAAACCATCAAAATATAGTGGAGGTTGCAAATCTGGTAATCCAGTCACCATGATCTCCTAAGATTAATCTACAGCAGATATCATCAAATGGCTGCAGGGGTTAATGAACAATGTGTTCATGTGAGATTTAAAATTAGGTCAGATTTAGTCACAATTACTGAAATTTAACACCAAATGATCTTTTTTTGTGTGTCTGAAATCCATAATAGTTAACAATTATGCAGTGTTGACCCGCTGTTTTCTGAACACCATTTATGGTTCTATTATTAGCACAAATTTATACACTGCTGGTTTGGTAGATCAGTCACAGTTGAATTGTACTTATTTTACACAAATTATCTCAAAGAATTTCCAGATACACAATAACAAATGCCACTGTCTGTCAACTTTACTTCCCAATTATATTTGGAACATATATCTTACATGAACTAACAGGAAATCAGGAACTGAACAACCCAAAAGAAAATATGAGAATAGACTTACCATTCCTTGGCCTGGCTCAGACCAGTAAACCTTGTGTCCCAACCAATCATAGGCAGCACAGTAAGCCTTGTGAGCTGCTGCGAGTTGTCGTTTCTGATGACTTGTTCGGTTGAACACGGACAAAGAGCCAGATGTTGTGACCCATATGATGATGTCATCATACCAATCAATGTCTGTTGGGTAAAAGTTTATCAGTTAAGTTCCTGTAAGTTAATGATCAT
The DNA here is from genome assembly GCA_034231615.1 of Meghimatium bilineatum. Taxonomy (NCBI): domain Eukaryota; kingdom Metazoa; phylum Mollusca; class Gastropoda; order Stylommatophora; family Philomycidae; genus Meghimatium; species Meghimatium bilineatum. Next base: position 6,897,310 of record CM067319.1, on the reverse strand, counting down.
GTCTGTCTTTCTCGATATAAAGATATCAGCAATGGATCTCTGAATCTTTCAAGATGAGACACGATTTGTATGATATTTTGCATGCATTTAAATTTGTTTTAAAAAAAATTCAAATACTGATACCACTTTCATCAGTTTTGAATACCTCGGTTCTCTTAGCAACAGTAATAAGGATTGCTATGAAGAAGTCAGAAGTAGGATGGTTATTGCATCAAGGTAACTGATACAAAAACCACACATTATTGAGAATTGGGTACCAAAACTATAGAAACATTAACTTGTAGCAATCCAATATCGACTAAAGCCACAAGGTACATTCTCATAGACACCCGATGTCAACTAAAGTCACATTAAGGGTGGCCATTTGTTATCACATACAACAATTGGCCATGTTGATTTCCCATCATGCTTTTATAATAACTATTGGCTAGAGTGATCAACCCTGATTTTTCAGAGGTATTGAAAGCCCTGTAGTGTATTTTATTCGGTCTGTTGACATGTGCAATAAACACTGTGTGGGTCTAACTTCAGTGATGCCATTTTTCGTGAATTCTTCATGGGGATGCTGATTCAGAGGAAGATGATTTTGAAGGCTTCAGTTTTGTAAGTAATGTAGATTAAGGAATGGGGTTGAGGGAGATGATAATATTTAATAATGATGTAAATGCTGTCATTTATGATGAGGGAATTGAGGAGCCAGGTTTTCTACAGATATTTCTATGGATGACCTTGAAATGTAAGTTGTTTATGTGCGTTTGCTTTTGTGAGTATCCCTGTTGTCCATTTTGGTTGTTCATAACATAATACTGACACACACAAACAAACAACACTTCCAAACCATATCCAGCATCCACTTATCTTTACTGTCTCCAAATTAATAACTTAGTAACTCATTAAATGAACAAGTTTGATTAAAAAAAGCAAACATCCAGAAAAACCAGAAATCATAAAAGATGGCTACGTTCCAGAGGAAGTTGCATAATTTTTCTCTGGGTGACTACAGGTAAATATACAAATTATTCTCAGTTTCTTTTTACGTATGCATACTTGAACCTAATACACTTTAAGTATTCCGCAAAAATATTTGTATCATGGAAAACTTTAAATTGTGTAATAGAGGGCTAAATATAATAAAATAAAAACAAATAGAAAATCGATTTTTCAGTATAATATAATTCAATTTAAGTATAACTTGCTGTATATTCAGACTTGATACACAGTTTATAAGTAGAACATACTTTATATTGAGACTTGATACACAGTTTATAAGTAGAACTTATATTAAGGTATGAAGATTGATATTGTGTATTCTTAACTAGTTTCAAATGTTGTTTTAAAAAAGGGTAAGGTTAACCTATAGCATTTAACAGGCATAGGGGTGTGAGATGTTAGCAATCTCACATTTCAGTGGCTCTGCTATATGAGGGTGGTAGCCACCTCCGCTCCCTCACAGTTTTCACTTCCAAGACTGATTTTGTGCTAAATTATGGCTGGGTCTAACTGGGAGCAATTGCAATATCTGCGGAATGAACATAGGACCACTCATATTCGAAGCCAGTACGCTAACCACTCTGCCCCATGGCCCTCTATATATATAGATATAGAATGAATTATAGAGATATATAGAAGTAAAACTAGGTAAACATCAAAAGAAAATTAAAATAACTTTAAAATCAATATTTTTTAAGTTTATGATTTCAGCCGGTCACCCCACAGAATGGGGTCATGACCAGTGCATCACAAATCACTGTTCTAGAAAAACCACTCCACTGCACATTGGAAGCGTGAGATTCTTTCTTATAATTCTTAGGAATGGGGAACAAATTTCCATAAAATTAGAAACAAAGTCTTATAGAGATACCTGTTGCATGTGAATAGAAATTGACAACTTTTCTTTCCTTTCCTTCACTTAGGTCCTTTTCAATAATTTGACCACCAACTAGACCCATTAACACAGTCAGGCCATCTGTAAGTTGAAATGAAAACTTTGAATATAAATTATATATTTTGCTGCTGTCACACAACATCATTTATGGTACATCTCAAACATAACATCTATATTTTCATCTCTTACATAACTTCTATATGTCTATAGCAGGATATAATCTGGAGAACAGAATGCATTGTGTCATAATTTATATTTATAGAGCGGCTGTGATGTCTGAGCCATTCTGCAGTCCAAACCAACTTTAGCGATGCTTTTGGTCACTTTGACCTACTTTCTAGTACAGCCAATTCCACCCCTTAATCTTCTTAGTTCTTATGACATAGGCCTACACTATATATCATAATGTTATTTTTTACTCCACTTTCAGGCAGGACAGCACAATGGCGACTCAAGAAAGTTAATGCTGTTATTTTTTGCTTCACTTACAGGCTATGTCAACACAATGTGACTTAAGAATTGATGATATTGTTAATTATCAATTGTATAAATTACAGTAAATTAATTTTACACATGTCATATTTGTAATGTGACCAATTTTAAGAACTTGTAATGTAGCTATTTCTAGTAAACTTGTAATGTTGCTAATTTTAAGAACCTGGAATGTTGCCAATTTTAAGAATTTGTAATGTAGCTATTTCTAGAAAGCTTGCACTTTAACTATTTATAGAAAATGTGCAATGTAGCTATTTTCCTGGAATCTGGTAAAGTAGCTATTTCTAGAAAACTTGTAATGTAGTCATTATTTAAAAGCATTTTTGTTATATGAATCACAGTCATCTAGCAAGTTGTTGGTGCTGCTGTCTTTCAACAGTTTAATTTTCAAATGCATTTTTAAACACCTAGAACGAACCTTATCCACATTTGTCAAAGGTAACATACCTTGTTTCAAAGTCCTGCCGACAAAACTTCTAGACCAAGGACCACTACCTTCCTCAGATTTTGCCCTGACTCTGATGGTATACACACTATCTGGGTCTAGGCCAGCTATAGTTAAATTAAGCCAGGAGATGTTGTAGTTTTTTATGTCACCAACTGTATTTCCATTCACATTTGACTTGAAAAGTTGCAATTCATACGTCCAATTCATCCAAGCCCCTGGTCCTGAGAGGTTAAGACAACAAATTGAATACAAGTTTAAAAGAATGGATAAGGTTATTTGATCATGTTTACTGGCACAGTATTCCACTTATCTCTGAGAAGCTGTTGAAGCTACCAATTCAATCAGTGGTTCTAAACATCGGCCATTAGACCCCTTCTCCCAGGATGTCACAGGAGTTCTAGGATATGAAGACAAAATGTGAAACTGGGAGACCACGTGCTCATCTAGAGACCACAGAAAAGTAGCTATTTGAAAGATATTTAATTTTTTTTAATTACAGTAATTAGCCTAGAAGAAAATCAACAAATTTGTTTAAGCTTCAGGGGCACCATGAAAGAAATATTGTCCTGAGATTGGGGAGGGGGGGGGGGGGCCATGAGAATAAAATGTTGTGAACCACTGACCCCTGCCGAAGATGGATGTGTCGGGCCATTGGTGCAAATAAAATGGTGACACAACACATTTCCATTCTCTGGATTATATCCTGCTGGAAATCTAGTAGGACCATGGTCCTGCTATAAGCGAGATCCAGTGGGAGTTTGAGAATGAACGCTGAAAAAGAAGAACCACTGACCACACTCCACATTTGTTAAGTTTATAAATCTTCCATTTTTATAGCTGCATCTAAATATATTATAGCAGGACATGAAAACCATTATAGAGATAAGAAGTTAATATTACAGCTGAACATGAAAACCTGGTTCTTTCATTGGAGCAGGGTCTACATATTTTGTGGGATGTGAAGCGAACCATAGCAAAATATAATAAAAATTAGAGGTACATTACAGGCAGCAGTAGCTACTTTCTAATGAAACAGATACTTACATTATTTAACAAAACAAAATATTGATGATACATTTCACAGCAGCTAAGACTACAGCGATCCAGTGATCCCCCTGCTACATACTGAGAGCCAAGGCCCCCCCCCCCATAACCCTGGAGGAATGAGAATCAGTGCATAACACTAACACTGATGCAGACCTATCCACATTTTAGTCTGAGTTCAGTGAGGTCAGGAAAACTTAATGAAACTACGCATAATATTAAATAGTTTAAATCTGGTACTGCTCCCCATAATGAATCAATTTGGGATAATTAAAAGTTGTTCTCCATGTTTTAATTGATTATGTCCCTTGTGTTAAATGTTATGTTCCTCCAGGGCCATAGGCGGCGCATAGGGCAGAAACCATAGCTTTCCATTTCTGTCTTTGTGTTGCCAGGTCTTTCAATTGTTGCGTGTTGTTTAGGTTCATTGACATGCCTTCTCTATTAATGGTTCTTCGTAGAGTTTCTCTAGGTCTCCCTCTTCTTCTTACTCCAGGTGGCACCCAATATAGTGATTGCTGGGGAATTCTTAGGCTGTTTATTCTGAGAACATGGCCGATGTAAGTCCAACGCCTTTGTCTAATGAAGGAAGATATATAGGTTTGTTTGCTTTCCTCTCTTATAGTAGTGTTAGATTTAAAGTCACTCCACTTAACGTTCAGAATGGTAAATACTAAACACAAATCCAAAGTTTATTATTTACCCAAAAGCTCAATCTGCTTTTTAACAGTGTAGTTCCAGCTAATCCTTACTGCAGCTTAAGATCTCCGTAAGTCCCCAGTGTATATCTTTGTATCTGGGAACATTCCTTACAATCGTAACAACGAATTTATTAGTCAAATCACAATTACGGCAGCTATTTTGTAACTAGGAATACAGCGGTACAGTGAAGTCACAAATTACTAAAAATTTTGGAACAGCGCAGATTTCTTAAAATGTGTGAAATGTAGACCCGACTTATAAGAAAGAACCAAAACCCTAATGGAGATAAGAAGTTATTATTATTGAAAGATGATAGAGATCAGATGACCATATGTTACAAAAGTCTAGATGTGGCAGTTTTACATAATATATTGATGTCAGTGCAAGCGTGTAGACAGTGGTGGTGGTTGTTGGGGAGGGGTGTTTCAAACACTCCTCCTTTAGGAAATCAGAACATTACTTTTAGCACTATGAATTTAGCCAAAAGACCAGTAAAGCACCTTCTTTCCCCCCCCCCCCCCCCCCACTCCAAGAAGATGTATCTACAACCACGTGTCAGTGTTAAAAAATACATTGATATGTCACATACTATATTTGTATGTCACTGTCACATTATACACTGATATGCCCAATCTTACATAATATATTGACATATCCGTGTTACATGTCTCAATAGATCTGTGTTAGATAATGCCTCCCTACGTCAATGTCACAGAAAACCTTGAAATGCAAATGTAACATAGTACATCAATAATAATGAAAAATGTGCATGTAATATGCAATAGGTGTTGTTACCTTGATACTGAAGTAGTGGTGGTGGCATCCATTTGATAACTGCTCGATCTCGAGTAAAGAGAGCTTCCACACCGTCTGGAGCGCTGGATGGTACTGAGGATTGTATTTTTTAGGAATATTCTTTTTAGCTTCATGATGTTGCAAATGGTTTAAATGTATTGATGTTGCAGTGACAAATGTATTGATGTTGCAGTGACAAATGTATTGATGTTGCAGTGACAAATGTATTGATGTTGCAGTGACAAATGTATTGATGTTGCAGTGACAAATGTATTGATGTTGCAGTGACAAATGTCAGTAATAGTTCAGATATACATGGTTAATGCAGTATTGGATGGCTGAGATGTACTGATGTTGCAGTGGTCACAAGTGAAATATGAAAATGTTATAGTGGTAACGAACAAGATGTTGAAATGTTTTAGCGGGGACAAGAGATGTAGAAATGTTATAGCAGGGACAAGTGAGATGTAGAAATGTTATAGCAGGGACAAGTGATAATAGTGGGGACAACCTGAAGTGGATGATAGCTGAAGAAGAAGACATTGCACCTTTGTCCTCTTGTGATGAACTCCTAAGTGTTGGGGATCATTAGATGTACCATCACTGCAGATGGTCAACAAATCTGACAGAAGAGGGATGAAACCATTGACCAGGAAGGATATGCTATGCTCCTGGCAGGATGTGACGCTCCTGGAATACTGCTACACTGGAATACATCCCTTCATGGAACAAACATCTATCCTCAAACTCCTTTAACACAACCACATCTTTGAGACAACAAAATTTATTGTCAGAAAGGTTATGGACTATCAAGAGCTACCTGCCCACAGTTAATGGAATTATATCAACATCATCTTCAACAATCAACCATAAAGTTGACTGGAACAGATGGACTAAGCCACTAGTCAAGTCATGGTAACATTAGTAAAGATTATACTGTAAAGATGACAAGAAAATTATTCTCATGCCCATTGATGGGAAAGGGGGGGGGGTGGGAACATGATATTTAGCATTAAGAAAAACAATGCAGTATAACCCCCCCCCCCCCAAAAAAAGACACACACACAACCAAATAACTGCCACAGAACAAGACTGAAAAGTTATTAGCATATGAGCATATTCAGGATGTAGCTATCAAATATATATTTTCTTTTCTGTAGTTATTTCATAGGCAATATTTACATTTATCATGTCACCATTGCTTTACAAATGGTCCAGATGCACAATTGCGTGTCGAAATTGAACCTAGTACCTTAGCCATTCAAGATGTGCTCTGTACCACTTCATCATAATGAAAAGTAAAAAACTGGCAGTTGAAGATAATGAAACAACTATGTAAAGTTATTGAAGAAGACATGCAGATTTTCTCAAAATCATTATTTATCATCATCAGGTGCTATGCCGAATGACATAGGCGATCATATATCTCCACCAACTCTCTATTTCCAGTATCTTTTACCAGGATCATTGTTGGCTCTTTGCCATGCCACGATGTCAGACTAGCTAATACTTTCTCACACTATCATCCTTGATCTATCTTTTCTATCTTGCCCATTGTAACTATGTTCTTCAGACCTCCTTATCTCATAATGTCCCAAAAATTGAGATTTTTTTTAGACCATAAAAATAATGATGAACAATGAAATAAAATATCAGAGAAAATGAGATGGAGTGTTATAGCAGATTGTTATCTTACTTGGAGTAGGTTGAGCACACGGATGAAATACATTGATGCCCGCATACGGTGGAGTGAAGAACAAGAGGTCGTTGTGTCTATAGTTTTGAGAGCGAGCCTCAAACTCTTCCCTGTACATTGTTTTGCTGTCTGTCCAAATGAAGGTCTGGTTTAAAGTAAGAGTATTGATTAATCAACTTGTAGATAAACTACTCTAATGTTTGTAAATAAGCCAGACTCTAATGCTGGTAGCTAAGCCAGACTCTAATCCTTGTAGGTGTCAGACTCTAATGTGATACACAACAATTAGCATTCACTTTTCTTAATTTCATAATTTATCCAATTTAATTTATACACAATTGAAATACATTCAAAAAAGGTCTCAAAGAGTGTAGAGGATTGATTTAATTGTACTCTGGTTACCCAATATGTACTCCACCCCTCTAAATGAAGTGACACGGTTGCCTGCTGAAAGTGCCAGTCATAGCATTAACTCTGTAGCTTCAAACGATAATTCCCAGGGATCTCCGAGAAAAATTATCTTTATAAAAAAGACATCGTTAGTGGAATTCAAACCCATGACCCCTTGAGCACAAAATAGATGGTTTAACCACTACAACAGGGAGATCCATTCACTACTTTGTTGTTTCCCAGGAATTACGATAGATGAAGCTCTTCTTTTCCTCTGTGCACTAGTGTGGTGGGTGGGATTCAAGAGCTTTCTTTCATACTGAGAGGACTCCCAACTCTTCAGGCTATGCAAATGATTTGAGAAAAAGCCTCATACCAAACAAAAGGATCAATGTGTGTGTATGTGGAAGGGATTTGCCGAACCATTTTGTAAGCAAACATCCAATCATATCCATTCTGCACTATTTGATAGTATAAATGTTAGCTACTTTTGACAACACAGTCTATACGACAGCAAGATGATCATTTTTTGTTCAAGTACTATTATGGTGAGGTATGTTCCAAGAATGCTAGTCCAATTTGGTTTTATATCACAGTTTTTAACTATTAAAAAAGTGGAGGTAGTAGTTCTGGTAATCTGGTCACTGGTACCTTCACTGTGACCTTCAGAGTGTTATTCAATATGATCACAGTTGTATCTGTTTAAATGTGATGTGCCACTTAAAGTAGTTTTCAGTTATCACATTTTCTAAACTCTACCTGAAGTGGCATGAAATAGTAGTCTTTCAGAAGTGGATGTGTAAAAACACAGTTTTAGTCGGTGTATACTAAGAGCTAAAATAAACTCTCTATTTCTGCATTAATTCTCAAACTCCTGTAGATTAGCAGGATGTAGTCCAGAAAATGTAATGCTTTGTGTCATGGTTTACAGCTTGTCTGTAATATCGGTGACATTCTTTTCAGAAAGCGAGCACCACCCACATGTAATCATTAGTGTTCACAAGTACAAGTCTTTACAAGAGCACCAAGGTGCTCGAGCATCAGGTTGAGAATGCCTGGTCTATGGGATAGGACACAAAATTCCATCTTATTATGATGCTTTGTACAACATGCATTTCAGGTAACAGTGTTGCTATACTTTGCTCCACTTTCAAGCCCTGCAACACGTGGGTGTAAAATAAGCGAACAGTCCTATGCTTCTACTTTCAGTTCATTGGTTATGTTGTCTATCATCCATTCTACCTGTCATGGTTGTAAGAATATCACAATGGATGCGTCAACACACAGAGTCCTCCAGCAATTTTTATCTTCAATGATGCAGACGAGTGAGGAAAAAATCTTGTCCTTTCCAGTCCTTGATATTGTCTGTCCATGGTTTTTTTTCTCTGCTTCTTCTACCTTAGATCGTTACGTGCAGTATTGTTTTTTTACAAGGATTCATGTCTGCATACATGTCCAAACCATGTAAGTTTTTGTCGTTTCACTATTGGAAGCAATGTTTCTTGTGAACCTGTATACATCTCTGTTTTATTTCTTATATACACATTTGTCTTCTGTTCTCTATAGAAGATTTGTAGAATTCATCTGTAACATTTGTTACACGTTATGTTCTATGTTTATTCAGATAGTCTTGGAAGATTTATTTTAGCATTCATTCTCAAACTCTGCTAGTTAGCAGGATGTCATCTGAAGAATTGAAAGATGAGTCATGTTACTGATGATAAAATCATAACATTCACATCACATAATTGTATCTGGCTGTAGATAATGAAATCATAACATTCACATCACATAATTGTATCTGGCTGTAGATAATGAAATCATAACATTCACATCATATATGCTTACTTGGTTATAGAAAATCATACTGGAGACTTGACTAAAGGCTGAACTGATTATCTTCTCACGGAACGGTCGCATATTAGATCCATCTAAAAAAGCCGTCATCATAATTTTTGCTGAGCTGTTGGCAACGTACAGGCGGACATTGTAAAAGTCAATCACATGCGTATATAAGTCACTCATTGCAACTATCAACTGTGGGGATGGCAGCAAATAAGATGAATGTGGATTGGTCCAAAGATGTGAGATTGCTCCTAGAGCTATTCGGTAAAGCCCTCTTCCAACACCATTAACAATGTAATATAAATACCTGCGTCAGGTGAGAAAGAAAAAAGAAACATGATTACAACAGCAACCACTAATGAAATACTGGTTTACAATGTGGTTATGAACCGATGTTATCACACTTCTGGCAAACAGAACTGATGTCAATAGTTTGAGTTGCAAGATTCGCTGTCTTTGTGTTGATAATAAGTTGGTAAAGTTCTCTGGTGCCACATTGACAACCTATCCAGCAATTTATCTTTTTGCCTTCCTCTGTCTCTTCTCCCCTTGATCTTTCTGGTGGTTACTAAATACTCAAGTTTTGCTATCCTTATCAAGTGTACTAACAATTTGTATCCTTATCAAGTGTACTAAAAATTTTGACAGCCTGCTTCTAGCTTTTGCTATAATTTGTCATCGTACTCGGTTGTACTCCAGCATTTCTTGAGAACGTCTACATTATTTTTCTTGGCTGTCCATGGAATTTTCATCATTCTTTTTTAGAATGGCCATAGTAATAATGGCACTTACAGCCACTATGTTTCAATAGCAAGATTATTTCATTCTCATTCAGATTAACCCACCTATAGGTGCTCAACTTGGCACGGCAGAAGGTGAGAATTATTGATTCTGATAGTTTCTATAACTTGACAGTTACACAGACTTCTTATTCACTCTATCTCACGACTTCATTTTCCGTGTTAATTCTCACAGTCCCACCAGTTTTAAGGATGTAGTCCAGAGAATGGAAATATTGCTTCTATTTGTACTTTTTTTCAACTTAAATTAGTTACCACCGCTGAAGTTTGATGTGTCGGGCCATTTTGCAAATGTTACAGTTGCACAATGCACATCATTTCTCTGGATTACATCCTGCAGGAAATCTAATATGACCATTATTCTGCTATAAGAGAGTTCCAGTGGGATTGAGAATAAATGCTGAAAAAAATGTTATCGTTTGACTGCATTTCTTTATAATCTAAGATAGAGCTCAAGGACCATTCTATAAATTATGTTAGGTGTAAGGATTTTGACAAATGACTACTATAAAATATAATAATAAAATATAGAAGATTAAAGTGCTGCACATCTGTCTGAGGGATCCACAATAAGGTAGTTTGATTCCCTGCACCCAATGTTAAACTAAGAATTAACTTTTTTATTTCCCCACTACACCAAATAACAACCAAAATATGTCTATATACATACCCATTAATGGGGTCAACTTTGATGTCACATGCTGGTCTGATCAATCCACTAACCACAGTCACACAGCGATCTCTCTCCAGGGGGCAGCTGTATATCTGAGTAACAAGACAGGTATAAAAAAAGAATGTATAATTCATAGAGAAACACATACAAATTAGATATAATTAGCAACAATGTTTCTATTTGCAAATGCTTCTTCTTCGTCTTCTGCGTTCCTGTACTCCTGCAGATTAGCAGGATGTAATCTGGAGAATGTAATGCACTGTGTTATGGTTTACAGCACTGCTGCGATATCTGTGCCTTTCGGCCTGACACATCCGACTTCAGCATGGCTTTGGGTCTCTGACCCTATATGGGATGGGACAGCCAACTCCATCCCTTAACCTCCTCTTAGTCGTCCTTTTACGACATGCATGGAAGGTAAACAGTGTTGCTATTCTTTGCTCCCCTTTCGAGCCCCAGCAACACACCTACGTGCAAATGCTAAATAAAAGCAAAGAAATCAGTCAAGAATATGGAGAACTGGAGAGAATCAACATCTACATACTCAGGGTGCAGCCCCTACGTGCATCTTAAGAATAAGACAAATATATATTGTATTCTCTGCCTTTGTTTGTAAGCTTATGTATGGATTCTGGATGTAATTTGGAGAACAAAATATACAATGCATCATGATTCACAGCTTAGACTAGATATGTATCAAGTTCACAGCATATTTACCCTGTCCTTGCTGGCAACATACACCCTATCTGCTAGCCAATCAACAGAAATGGCTCCTGGCTTATGGATGCTAGGGTAATGGTTAATTCTGGTAGAGTTATCTGCCAGAGAGATGAGAGTGACAATCCCTGAAGTGTCTGTAGCCAGAATCAGCTGTTTTCGAACATGTATACTGATTCCTAGTGGAAGACAAGAGTTGCAGTAATACATCAAAATTAATGACATGGGTCATTTAACAGCATTGAACATTAGTTTTCTTTGTCCATTGACAGAAATGAGTTATGTATCTTTGTTAGTTAACTAATAAATATACAGCTAAGGCTATTAAATTTACCTTAAGAAGACTATCTGATCAGTTATGAAGAAGTGAAGACTATCATTATGTAGTAAGGTAAGAAAAAAATGGGGTGAGCTTTTGCTTAAAGTAAAGATACACAAAATTTTAATAAAATAATTACCTCCTTTTTAATGAGAAATTTGATGATTTTCTATTGGGAAATTACTGGTGGTGTGGGGTTTGCCATATTGTTTTCATTATTCTTAGTTCATATCACACTCCATACACTTTTCTAGGGGAAGGAGAATTTGAATCCTCACCCCCCCCTCCCATATGGCTTTGCATATAATGTTGTCATTTAACATTGATTTGCTTATTTATTTCCAAGACCCAGGAATTACAAGCGATTAGCTCTTGCTTCCTATGTGCAATGTGGTGGAGGGGGGTCTCCGAGTTTTCTTTCATACCCAGGATACTTCAGCTTTCGGCTTGATGCAATGTTTACTGGAGGAACCTTCTACTCAGAGGGAATACATGTTACGAGAGACAAGCTGATAGTTTGCTTGGGTCACTCATTGTTTGTCTTTCCTCCGACGAGGCACTTCTCAGCCAGCGAGCTGTTCCTTGTGTAGGAAGACCATTTCATTACTACCCTTTGTGACTTTAGATCAAAGACCTAATTTCTTCTGTATGAGCTGTGTTGGGTAACAGTTGATACACCTTCCAGATGAGGTGTTGCTTTGTTACGTCGGGGTCTGGGATTTTACCTGTGCATTTCTCATGCACTCACCTCATCTGCTTGTAATGGCCTTCCAATCCATCGCCAAGCGCAGTCTGTGTATTTTTACTCTCTGCCAATGTGCATAACACAAAGAAGTAGGTAGATAATGCCTATCTTGGACGAGGAGCTTCACAGTGGACCCTTGGGACTGAACCCAATTCTCTTTTCGTGAGCCATGTTGGGCAATGGCGACAGTCGAGTTGGGCTAGGTTAGCATTGTCCTCAATGACAAGGACTTCCCCCCCCCCCCCATTGCCCAGAGTCTATAGTCAACACTGCTTTGGTTAAATGTTTGAACGATGTGCTCTCTGACATTTGTTCAATGTTTGCCCTGATTACACCCTGTGTGCAATGAGGAGCTGTTTTCAAAGCTTTTTTCCAAACCCAGGAGTATATGTTCAAGTTGGAGCATCCAATACCTGATTCATGATTCATACTTTGAATGGGTCAATTTGTGATGGGACAGACATGTGGGATTCTGTGTATTCTTGAGCATGAACAGCACTTCCGTCAGTCTGCCTCTTTTTTTTTTTATTATAGCTTCGTTGCCACTATATCAATTCACATACACAACGCTGCCCTCTAGCATGTGTTGTCTTTTCCAGAATAAGTGTGTAGGATCATAGGATCACCATATATTAGCAGGATCTACCCATATCGGGATAACAACATTGGCCGCACCTCCAAATCTTTTGCATTCCTGACTGACGGAGACAGAATACACAGATGCCATACGTTACAGTGTGCCGACAGTGTTGCTGGGTGTGTTGGATAAGGTCTCTGAAATATTGCTTGTGTCTTTTCGGGCAATTCTCATTCCATCTGCTGCCTTCACATCCACGAGTCTAAACGTGTTGGACAGAACAACAGCAAGAATAGCTGTCTTTGTTTCCAGGGTGCACCATGGGAAGGTACTTTTAAGACTTTGGTTATCTGCTCTGAGAGCAATGCGGTACCCCTTTGTACCCCATCAATGTGGTACAGTACCAAAGATGAATAGGATATAGGGGCACACACTAAGAAGACCAACATAAATAATTATAAGATTTCATTGATCTGGAAACCACAGGGAAAGAGGAAAATAAGAAATATTTGCAGGAGAATACTTAGATAGCCTACAGATATACAGAGGATTGGTAAGACATAAAAAGAAATGGAAGTAATAGCTAAATAGGGAAAATACGGGAGAGGTTTTTTGAGAATCTATGCTCCGCAGGGGGTGAAAGGTGAATTTATAGATTGTCTAGCTATCTTAATGATGAACATCTGCAGTGGTAAAACTACTATTACCATTGTATTGTTATTCACACTTGATACAATAAATCTTTTGGTAGATTGTGTATGTTTATTGAAATACTGACAATCTTTACTATTATTTTCTTTACATTTCATAATCAGTGTTTCTGTTTTCACACTTTTCATAATAGCTCTTAACACATTAGAGAATCAATATTTTGGTTTTTTTCGTTGAAAATAATAGTGCTTCACAAGTTAGAGAATCAATATTGTGATTTTTGTTGTTGAAAATAATAGTGCTTCACACATTGGAGAATCAATATTTTCATTTTCTCGTTAAAAATAATAGTTTTCCACACGTTTTAGAATCAGTGTTTCCATTTATCCATTTCTAATAACAACAATGATTAACTTGAATTTGTTTCCAAATAACATACAGACATGTATTTCTGAACACATAAATATCCTACATGTAGAAACATAGATATGAACAATCTAATGAACATCCTAATGTTTGCAGTTACAACAATAAAATGCAAATTTCAACATATGGCACAGCATTGTAAATATATCAAAGTTGGGGTATATATATGAAACAATGATTCAGAAACTGAAACAGATTCTTCTGCCTATGCTTTCAAATATCTGCAGATCAGCAAGATGTAATATAGAGAAAGAAGTGTGCTATGTTATCGTTTACAGCTTAGCTGTGATATCTGTGCCTTATGGCTTGACACATCAGACTTCATAATTGCTTTTGGGTCACTTTGAACTCAACCCCTAAACCTCATTTAGTCCCCTCCTATGACATTTAGGGGAGGTAAAGACAGCAAGGAAAGGAACTGGGCACCCACCTAATAGTTGCTGCGGCTTAGTACATGAAGAGTTATCTTCATCCCTGACGGCAGGTTGCTGCCATGGGACATACCTTTACCTTTATGACATGCTTGGCAGGTAAAAGAAAGGGTTCTTGTTTGGAAATAACCCTAAAAAATGAATATTTAAATTAATTATTGATATTATATTTAAATTAATTACCCGGTAATTCTAAAATAAGCTAGTAGACACAGGATCCAAACCAGAACCGGTGAGTGTCTTTCTTTTCTCCCCATTTGAACTCCAGATACACTTGGGCTTTTTACACACCCTGATCCTTTTAAAACTGCTACCACCCTCAGTTACTGTCCTGATTACACACATTTATTTTATCTAACAATCTCTTCAGTGTTCATTCTCAAACTCCTGTAGAATCTCTCTTGTAGCAGGACAATGGTCATACTAGATTTCCAGCAAGGAAATTCAAAGTCCAGAGAATGGAAATGATTCCTGTCTCCATTTTATTTGCACTAATGACCTGATACAGCTGTCTTTGGCAGGTAATCTAGCAATCAGGTCTATAGATATGACTTTGCGATGACAATGGTGTTCCCCTCTTCAAAAATTATAACACATTCTATTTCGGTTCTTGTGATCTTGTTTCTTTTTGAAGAAAACCACTTTGAGGGGGCAAGGGTTTGTTACATCTTATTTTACTTATTTTAATAGTGATGAGATGCCCCCCTCCTCCAAAGTATCTACGACGTGTTAACAATACATACTAAACTTATATCTATTACAGACAAAATATAAAAATAAAATTATAGGACTAGCGGGGAAAATGTGCACGTAGATTATAATATATTTAAATTACATATGTTGCAACTATAATCATATTATCCAGTATCCTTATCTATAAAACTCCATAACCAGTTGTTATCCTAGGGGTAGCAAGTGTGCATCAAAGCACTGAATCCTCTAATAATTTCAACCTTCAAATATCTCAGTATATGAGTCATCATATTTTGCTTAAATATCATCTGCATCAATGATTCTCAAACTATTTTTGACCATGCCCCCACCCCTCCCAAATGATCTAAACATGTTATATTTGCTACAATAACTACGACCTTTGTAGTTCAAATAAAGACCTCTGACAAGTTGATGAAACGGTGTATGTTTTCTTTGAATTCTCTACACTTCTCTATTATATTTCTTATGTTGAACATATGATCCCTAGCACCTTAGTTGTTCGTCCATTACATGATGATTATGACCATTTGTTAATCCACTTTTAACATTCAGTTATGTCTTGGACTATGAGTTCGTATATGGCTAATAAACCCTCTTCTAGACACAAATCTCCTTGGACAATTCAGGCATCCAATGACCACTGTTGATGGTTTTTGATCTTCCAATGACTTTCTAGCTACTTTCGCTGTTGAGCTGCAGCATCTTTTTCTCTTCTCAGAAGATACAGCACCTGTGTTGACTGTAAAGTGCCATGTACCTCTATTTTGTGTACGTTCTCCTGGCACCTCTACTCTGTCAAAAACCCAAGGGACTATATTGATTACTTTCTCTATCTGTTCTTATTCTTTTCATAATTGTTTTGAGAACCATCTTTCTGGCATGACTGATCAGTACAGCTGTTCTGTAATTTGTGTAGTGTGTCAAGTTGTCCTTCTTCGGTAAAAACCATGTTTCAACATTGTTTACTTGGTTATATTTTGTTGAAATAATTCCAGTAACTAATCTTCTGTGACACATTCACACAAATCAGCCCCCTCCCCTAAATAGTAATTTTTGTTTTCATAGTCCTAGAAAAGATTATGTGGTCCACAAATGATAATCATTTATTTACAGTACCATCATCAAATCCATAAGCCTAACCCATTAGAGTTGCATGGGGGCCACATTGACACATCAACACAAAACCCCATCATACTTCTCTCTTCTCAACCTGTTGTGCGTGTATAGAGAATCTAATCTTGATAAGTCCTTAATATTTACACTATAGGCCTTAGTCTTAAGGAATTCACAAAATATGACACATTCTGTGAATCATAGTTTGGCCTTGTTTTCAAAAAATGATGATGCATATGCCTGTTGATAAAGGCATTGGTCACAGTTGTTATGAGTAATCAATTGCTTTCAGAAATATGTATATTAACTATTTCTGCCAACTTTACAAGATTGTACAGTAGAATACAAAGACACTAATCATAAATGTTAAAGTAAATATTTAAAAAAGTTATATACTAATGGTTAAATATCAGTTTCACATTGAACATTACACAGGACTGATGTTTCAACCAAAAGGTCTTTATCAAGATAGGAACATAGAATGGAGCCACAAAATCAAATGGAGACTGCATGCAAACAATGTAGTAGAAACTATTATTATCATAATGTACAAATATTTAAAATTGTATGATATAGGAACATAGCAAACTTGCCAAAACCCGATGGGGAGCAAAGAATAGTGACTTGGTTATCTATCAGGTGTGCCATAGAGGCCACTAAGGAGGCTGTCCCATCCTATAGTAGATCAAAGTGAAACATAGACAATACTGAAGTCAGCTGTGTCGAGTCAAAATACCCAGATATCGCAGATGCTATCAGATGTAAGCCATGATACATTCTATTCTTTGGACAACACATTCTGCTAATTTGCACAGGTTAGAGAACTAATGCAGAAGAAGAATAGGATACAGCAAAATAACAAGTATAACAAAATTATAGTAGCAAAGTAAGGGCTGATGTAACAAGCATAACAAAGTTATAGTAGCAGAGTAAGAGCAGTCAGATGTGTCTGGATGAAGGGTGCAGGTATTGCAGCCAAGCTGTAAACTATGACACAGCGCACTTCGTTCTTTGGACTACATTCTGCTAATCTGCAATAGTGTGAGAATGAACAAACGAAGAAGTTAATTCAGAATAAAGGGATTACAAGAAGTCCTAGGATGGATGCTAGGCTTCGAATGCATCAAACCGTGACATTTATTAGCCCTGGCCAAGACATACAAGTGAGTTAGTGACAAAAAGCACCCACTTCACAGAGACAATAAAGATCTCAAAGATTGTCTAGACTTATGAAGGGAATGTCATAAATGCTGCAAGCAGAAGCAACTATTGTGCTGGTAGTCACAGCTAAGTCTAAGAGGAAAGAAATGTATAAACACTGGGGAGCACATGAAAAACTATAAGCAGCTCACTATTGCCTTGGGCAGGCAGTGGAGAACTTGGTACACTGGAGCTTGAAATACAACAATTACTCCAGTATATGTTGATGATGTTATATGCACTGATCTGGGGGTAGAAAAAAGTCAGGGTATCTCTTTCCTGTCTGAGCTGGGAGTATAACTGTAGTGGAATAGAATGAAGCTTTTAAGGCAACAACCTCCAGCATGAGAATGGAAACTGGATGCCTTTTTTCTCCCCACACTAACATTAGGAGCTGTAGTAATCACAGACTCTCAGTCCATGCTTAGAAAGAATTTTAAAAATGGGTGGCTCAGTATGAGTGAGTATAGTACATTGCATATTCTAATGTAGGGAATATGGAGAATTCTGTGGATTTATTGTCCTGGACATGTGGGAGTCTGCAGCAATGAAAGAGCAGACACT
Source organism: Meghimatium bilineatum (assembly GCA_034231615.1). Lineage (NCBI taxonomy): Eukaryota > Metazoa > Mollusca > Gastropoda > Stylommatophora > Philomycidae > Meghimatium > Meghimatium bilineatum. The sequence goes on along the minus strand of CM067319.1, from coordinate 6,879,080 downwards.
TTGGTTTTCAAAGCAGTAATACTAGAAGAATTAATCATGGACAAGAATGACAAATTAAGATCTTTACATGAAGACATTTTAAATGAAGACACTAGACTGCAAGGCAATATGATATTCTAATTCAGTGTTTCTCAATGTGTAGCTCATGCACCACTGGTGGGGTAGGGCGCAAATTGAACAAGTTGTACTTATGCTTCATATAGGGAACAATTAAATTTTTGAATATAAAAAATATGTGTATGTTACATTGGGAAGAAGTTGGGGAGTGGAAGGTTGGCAGTTTTTAGAAAGACAGGTGGGGCATATAAGAAAAAAAAGTTGGTAAACACTGTTCTAAATGAAGACACTAGACTGCAAGGAGACATATTGTAACTTAAAGGATCTGGAATTACCCCAAATGTGAGCAGAATATGGCAAATGATGGAGGCATTTAAGGTGTGTATGTAACCAGCAAGCTATGAGAACAACCAGCATGCATACTCTCCAGTGTATACTCGGGGAGACTTCATTTATGGGTTTTCCCAGGGTGCATTAACTTGATTTAGAAAACTAAATATGACTATCGTTTAAATTGGCTGATCTCAACATTTTTTGGGTAACATTCCCATTTCTTTCCCCCCCCCCCCCCCCCCACGTGAATCAAATATTCTTCTGTAACTCTCTTTTTCCCCTACCTGGTACCTGGTGCTTTGTCATTGACTTTCAATACAAGTCACCAAGGCTAATTCTTCACCATTATAATTCTTGTTTATAGTTCAAGTAGTTATCTTACTGTGCCCACAGCACATAGACAGGTCTGTGACTTGCCAACTTCAAAATTTTTCTGTGTGCCCCCCCCCAGTGGGTTCATATTGTCCACGTTAAGAATCCCTGGTTAAATAACATGATGAATGTCACAAGCACTCATAACATGTTTCTGTGTGGCCGCCGCCCCCCCCCCTAGTGGGTTCATATTGTCCACGTTAAGAATCCCTGGTTAAATAACATGATGAATGTCACAAGCACTCATAACATATTTCCTACAACATCAAAAATGTATTTAATCATTTGTTATGACTATACCTCTACTGTCTTCAGCGTATAACCTTTCCTGTGTTGGAAATGTATGACACAACAATTTAGTGTTCAAGTTAGACAGACAACAAAGAGTGTTCAAGTTAGACAAGTGTTCGAGAGACAGACAACAAAGGATGTTTGAGTTAGACAGACAACAACGAGTGTTTGAGTTAGACATAAAACAAGTTGAGATCAATGTGAACTAAAGTAGGAAAAATGAAAGCAAGAAATGATGACATTAAAAACTTTGTGACAATATAAGAAATCAATTTGCTATTCGTCAGCTAATAAAGAAACTTGAGTTCTAATTTACTTGTGGTTAGCAAAATAGCGGCATGCACAAAAAGCACTTCCAAAGTGGTACTTAGTGTGGTTTAACCATTTAGGAAAATCATCAAATTTACCATGTGCGTAGGCGTACTACTACAAAGATGGTGTTCACTATGAAAATAACCTCCCCCCTTACAGTCTTGTCAGAAGGTTATAGAAAATCTATATATACGCTGCAAGACATGTAATACATAAAATAGAAGTCTTTTGTGAGGAAAATTTTAACTACAGAACAAAAAAAGGCCTTCCTCTTTCTTCTCTTCCCCCCCCCCCCCATTTTTAAAAATAAAATCTGCTAATACACTGCGAGACTTGAAATACAAATACACATTACGTGGGACACTCTCATGTGAAAAAAAAACAAGCTACGAAAGCTTCCCCTTATGACCATGTCAATAGATGACAAAATCAAATACACTGCAAGACTGCACACACAAATAAAAGGGAACAGTTCTGTGAGAAAAACTTTACCCCCTAGAATTACATTCCACAAACAACCAGGTTGGTTAAATGAAGTCAACATGTCAGATCTCTGTTTTATTGTGAACCATTGTAGACTCTTCATTAAAAGTGACAAGTGAACCTGTTATACCTTAGGTTCACATGTCCTAAATTGCATTTTTGTTCTACTAAGCTTCCAAGCAACCAATTTAAGGTGAAACATGTCTCAAAATTTGTAGCTCATAAAAATACAAGAGACATTTTCATATTGAGGTTTCTTTTGAGAATTGTTCAACTTAAATTGGTATTTTTTACATGTTTTTTTTTCCTCTCCCAAAATGGTTGAAATGGATGCCATGAGCTAACAAGGCAAAGTACTCTGATAAATCCCTGTCTTTTTTTTTTAAACTTCTATCTGACAAGGATTTTCAACATCGTCTCCACCACCTCTGCAATGACGTTTGGCTGCAATAGCCTCCAAAATAATGTTTCTTGCCTTAGTGGTAAATTCAGACAGACTTTAATTTGTCCATCTATGATCAGGACTTTTAACCTCGCCTTAAAATGTGTCAATGGATAATATTTTTTGGCAGCATGATGAATTTTTGAAAAAATCTGGAGGTAACAGACAATGTTTGAAATATGTCCATTCAGCTGACATTCTCCCGCCGACCAGAAGAATTTGGTATTGAGTTCACTCACTATTTGTCATTTGAAAAGTACTAGGGCAGTCGCTGTCAAACTTCCACTGTATCTCTCTTGTAGCAGTATGTTCTGACTATCTTTCCCGCAGGATGTAATCTAGATAACAGAATTGCGTTATATGTCGCTGTTTTATGTGTACCAATGGCCCAACACGTCTCACTTTGGTGTGTCAATTTGAAATAAAAATTACTCCCAGTCACAAGGATGTAGAGTACCAGGGAAGGTATATGCTCTGTGAAAGTTGAGGAAGTGCGCCATAGCTACTGAGCAAGTATGGTAGATGATGCTAGTCAGGCGGTTTCTGGTCAACCACTGATGGCAGATGAGAACTGATGGAAAAATTGTGTGCTATGATGTGGTTCATAATTCAGCTTACCTTTACCCTGTTTCCAACTGAGACACGGAGATCACAAGAAAAACTCGGAAAAAATAGAGATCATGAACGATTAACAATGATCACATGTACATGCAGCAAGTGTGATGGTTGAATTCTCTTACCTATGATAGTTACATTCTCCGGGTGCTCATGTACTGTTTGTGAAAGCTGAGGCCCATACTGGACAACTTCCAGAATAGTTCTCTTGACAATCTTGTTAGCTGTGCCCAATATAAGGTAGGGTGTCTCGTGAGCTGATACTGTCAACAGATTTGAAAAGACATAAAAGTTGCGTGCAGAGACTCACTTCACAACTACAGTTTTAGGTGTTGTTTTTATTCATCATCAAACCCACCACCTGTCTGTAGTTGGGGACCGAAAGGGGAGCAAAGAAGATATCTTGAAAGAAGATAATTCAAAAAAGAAAGCTGCGTAACTGCATCATGACACCATGAGAAGAAGAAAGATGGAACACATTGTAACAACAGGCATGTTAAAGAACAAGAGAGGTAGGAGAAGACCAAGACAGAAGATGCTTGACAAACTAGCACTGTGGCATGGGAGAACATTGGTACCTGAAATAACTGGCATCACACTAAATGGAAGGCTGTGGAAAGACAGGCTTACCAACGACACAAGGCATGAACCATAAGAAGAAGGTATATAGTTAGAGCTAGAGATGATTCAAATAAGAAATAATAGCTCACACCATCTGTTGTGATGATGTCCAGGTGCCCAACTACTACTTCCTGCTTTTCCACTTTCTTCAAATGGTTCTTCTGAAATCATAATTCTAGTCTACAATAGACTAAACTAAACGTATCCTAACGGTTTTCCCACACCTGTCAGTCACTTCTTTACCTCTAGTTAGTATACGAACTTTGACCTCTGGTAGCCAGTATAGAATTCTTTCCGTTCCTATTTTTAGTGCTCCCCCCCCCTCACAATATTCATATATTTTTTTTACTACAAAAAAATTTAACAGATGCCAGGTAAACAAACAATGGAGAAAATAGGAGACACAACAGTAGTCAAGCAAATAATGTTGGCTGCGTTAAGTATATGTGTGACCTTCCGGGTCATATGAGACCTGAGCACAGAAATAATTAGGCCATGATTCGTTACGTTTTTATTATTATCATGGTTTCCGTTAGTCACTATTTATATACTTTGTGTTACCTGTCTATGCCGACTAACGAAATGCACGGAAATAATCGAAAACATGACGTAAAAAGGTTTGATTTTTTTATAGTCACGGCGAACTACAGTCTCCCCAGATCTTCTAATGTCGAGTCACGGCGAACTACATAGTTTCAGATCCATTGGCAAGAGTCACGGCGAACTACAGAGTTTCAGATCTATTGTCAAAAGTCACGGCGAACTACAGAGTTTCAGATCTTCTATTGTCAAAAGTCACGGCGAACTACAGAGTCTCAGATCTTCTATTGTCAAAAGTCACGGCGAACTACAGAGTCTCAGATCTTCTATTGTCAAAAGTCACGGCGAACTACAGTCTCCCCAGATTTCTAATGTCGAGTCACGGCGAACTACAGAGTTTCAGATCTTCTATTGTCAAAAGTCACGGCGAACTACAGAGTCTCAGATCTTCTATTGTCAAAAGTCACGGCGAACTACAGAGTTTCAGATCTTCTATTGTCAAAAGTCACGGCGAACTACAGAGTCTCAGATCTTCTATTGGCAAAAGTCACGGCGAACTACAGAGTTTCAGATCTTCTATTGTCAAAAGTCACGGCGAACTACAGAGTCTCAGATCTTCTATTGGCAAAAGTCACGGCGAACTACAGAGTCTCAGATCTTCTATTGTCAAAAGTCACGGCGAACTACAGAAACTCAGATCTTCTATTGTCAAAAGTCACGGCGCACTACAGAGTCTCAGATCTTCTATTGTCAAAAGTCACGGCGAACTACAGTCTCCCCAGATTTCTAATGTCGAGTCACGGCGAACTACAGAGTTTCAGATCTTCTATTGTCAAAAGTCACGGCGAACTACAGAGTCTCAGATCTTCTATTGTCAAAAGTCACGGCGAACTACAGAGTCTCAGATCTTCTATTGTCAAAAGTCACGACGAACTACAGAGTTTCAGATCTTCTATTGTCAAAAGTCACGGCGAACTACAGAGTTTCAGATCTTCTATTGTCAAAAGTCACGGCGAACTACAGAGTCTCAGATCTTCTATTGTCAAAAGTCACGGCGAACTACAGAGTTTCAGATCTTCTATTGTCAAAAGTCACGGCGAACTACAGAGTCTCAGATCTTCTATTGTCAAAAGTCACGGCGAACTACAGAGTTTCAGATCTTCTATTGTCAAAAGTCACGGCGAACTACAGAGTCTCAGATCGTCTATTGTCAAAAGTCACGGCGAACTACAGAGTCTCAGATCTTCTATTGTCAAAAGTCACTGGCATGACGAAATACAGAGAAGGCGATACAACTATTTTGTGATTTTTTTTTAAAAACATATTATTGACCTATCAACAGAAACACACCACAACACTGCTATGATGAGTGTCACTTCGGGAGGATAGCACGTGTCGTCAATCAACGAAAATAAGAAGTAGTCTCTCTTAGTGACGCGCATTGGGGGATGTGTTATATCCCGCCGCGACCAATCGCTAAATACGACCTAACAGAAAAACAAAAACAAAGCAGATTCAGTTTTCTTGCTGGATGTTTTTGTTTATTGTCGTGATTATAGCCAATTGTTGACAGGATTATGTCCTATGTCAAGACACGTCTCAAATGAGCGGATATTTACAAATTAGCTGTATCACCTTCTCTATAGTTGACCGTGGTTAATTCTACAAACCCTCTTCTTCCCCCCCCCCCCCCTGTTCATGTTTAACACGAATCATCGGACAAATCATAAACAAACAAAAAGCGCCAAGTTTGAGACGACAATACAAATAACAGTATAATACTGATAAACCCTGTTTTTCCTGGTATAACATAGGGCAGGGTCGTAGATATGATATCTTAAAATGGAGGGGTTTACCTTTAAAAGGGGGACATTCTAGTGTTTTCGGAGGTCAGATCGTCTTTCTGATGTAAAATGTGCTGACCTGTTGGTGAAAAATAAGGATGGAAGGGGATGAGGGAGGTTGCACATTTTTTTTACCCAAGTTTCTAGTGCTAAGTCATGTCCCGATTTGTTGGAAGGGTGGAACTGAACATTGCAATTCCCCCCCCCTTTTCCCCTTTATCTACAGGTCTGGCATAAGACTGCATGTGCTGCCATGCACGGAACTCTATGATGGGTTGTCTTATTGGTCTCTAACAAGAGATTATTTATTCAGTACGATCATGACTTTAGACACAGCTCTTTCTCCTCCCAGGTTCGTTCTCCTGCTGACTACCAGATTGTAATGGATGCTGAGCGCGTTGAATCATGGTTTAGAGCTTCAATGCAATAGCTGTGCTTTCAGCCTGACATAAACCGATTTAATGTGCCATTTTTCAGTTTGAGCTGCTAATAGATGGACAGTATAGCTGTGCTGTCACTACATATAACATAGCAAGAAAAGCTTTCCAACCAGAATAAAGAATTTAGTTGTTTTCTTCCCATGAATAACAATGTAGTCCTATCTACTATACCGACCACCCGTCACCGTTGTCGCGCGTTCTGTGATAAGATCGCCCGTTCCGTAAGGAGTGATGAATTTTAACAGAATGCACATGACACTTTATGTGGCATGACCAACAACGGGATACTTTATCTGACCACACATGACACTTTATGTGGCAGTCTAGAAATGGCACTTCCTAGAAAAAACACATAACACTTTATGTGACACGACTAGTGACATATAACACTTTACTTGACCAGAGTAACAACACATGATACTTTATGTGACCAGACTAACAGCACATGCCACTTTATATGACTATACTAAAACACGTGACACTATATGTAACTAGACTAACAACAAATGACACTTTATTTGACTAGACTAACAACGCGTGACTCTTTATTTGACTAGACTAACAACGCGTGACTCTTTATTTCACTAGACCAATAACGCGTGACTTTTTTTTACTAGACTTAATGAATGACGCTTAATGCGATGAGATAAAAAAAAGGACACTTATGTAACCACCTAACAACTAGATTAACAACACGTGACACTTGATATGACTAGAAAAACACATGACACTTTATTTGACCTGACTAAATAGATGACACTTTATTCGATCTGACTAAATAGATGACACTTTATTCGATCTGACTAAATAGATAAAACAAAGAATATTCCCACACATTTTATCATACTTACGGTTGCCAGGATTAGGTGTGGTTATCATTCTGCTGCTCTTCGGCCCTTCCCCTTGAGCATTCCAGGCCGACAGAGAGATGACGTACTGTTGTGACGACTGCAGTTGACTTAAAAGCCACGAGGTTGCGTTGCAGGGCACCTCTGAGGGTGAATCAGAGAAAGTCATTGCAAGTAAAATATGCACAATGCAGGCAAGTGCATTTAGATCAAAGAAATTCTTCTTCTTCAGAGTTCATTCTCAAACTCCCGCTGTTTTTCACATATAGCAGGACAATTACAAGATTTACAGAAGGATGTAGTCCAGAGAGTTGAAATGCGTTGTGCCATCATTTTATTTGTACCAATGGCCCTGTTACCTGTATAAGAGCCCCAGCATGACCGTCTGCTGTATAGAAAACCAATATACAAAAATAATTAGCACTTCATTCGTTACGCTTTTAATTATTGTTGACCGCCGAAGACGGATGTGCCGGGCCATTGGCGCAAAATAAAACTGCGAAACAACGCATTTCCATTCTCAGGACTACATCCTGCTGGAAGTCTAGTAGGACCGTGGTCCTGCTACAAGAGAGAACCAGCGGTAGTGTGAGAATAAACGCTGAAGATTACTTTTCGTAGGTCACTATTTATATACTTGGAGTCGCATTTCAACAATAGTGAAGGCCGACCAAGAAAAAGCACGTAAATAATCTAAATTGGTCTTTCGGGTCATGTTTACATTTTATGTTGAAATGTCGTATAGAAATCTCGAAAGTCACTATCACGTTATGCTGCAACACAAATTAACAACAAGAGGCACACATTTTCTCAGAACCTCTAATTTTGACCAATAACTTATCATCGTGTCAATTTAAATTACAAAAATAATCTCACAACTGTTAACAGATTGTGATAAAAAAAAAGTGTTGAAATATCCATTAGCATGAGAGAGCAATATCAGGCTCATAACTGTACATTATGGGGCAAGTTATCCTACTTACCAATAGTTGTCATGTTAAGATGCGGGTGATTGACAGCTTGTACGTATATTCGGTAACTGAGTACTTTCCCATTAGTAAAAACTGGTGAAGTCCAAGTGATTGATATCACTCGTGGAGATGGTGTTGTCAACGACGTGATTTGTGGGGCAGTTGATGGTGCTGGAAGAAAACAAGTCCATAAATATAAATCACATTCGTAGCGACTGCTGCGATAATCCGTTTAATCTAGAAAATAATAAATCATAAATCTGTAACGTGGTTATGAAATAATGCACTCATGCACAATATGAAGCCTTTACGCGCAGTAATTACGAAGAAAATATACAATATCGGTGGACAACTATTTATGTACGCACTATAATATCAATTCTTTCTTGTATTAGTAACCAGTAAGTAAAAGGGGAAGGGGTGTAGTACAAACTCTCTTCTCCCCCCCCCCCCCACACGGATAGTCACAACACTACAATGAGTACCGTGAAGGTAGACCAAAAAGGGATCACCCCCCCCCCCCCACTTTAATGATTCCCCTAAAGAAGTAATTGGTTCGTTGGTTGCTGATCCAGCAGTCCATTGGCTCATGCCCTTTGACCCAATGCCATTAAAATGGCATTATATTACTGGGAAGTCTCTGGATTTTCTGCCCACTCTCGGCTAGAGCCACAGAATAACTATCACACCTCCAGGAAGGTAGGTTTCAACCTATGCACTGCTCCGAGCCACTGTAGCCAAGATAGGGTTCACTGTGCTCATTCCCCACCACCAATTTACTACTGGTTATTCTGAACTTCTCTATTGCTCCAGGCATGCAACCAAATGTTCAAGTCAAAAGTATTGTCACGTCCTGAGTCACTGTGCCTCTATGATGACCCTCAACCATAGAAAAAAACATTGATGTCAGTTTCTTCCTCCCCAGTGCTACACAGTGCATCTCTGGCTCCCTCCCAACTACATAGGATGTATACATGCATAAAACACATTGCAATAAGAAAAATAAAAGCATGAGAAGCATAATTGTATAGATGGCATGCCATGAAGCTTCTATAAGACGATAACCTCAATATAACGGCATGTCTTCCACTAAGGTTTTCTGTTGCATGAGTGGTTTCTCTAGTGGGCCAATGGTCAGACCCACAGACGCAACTACATGCGTAAAGAAGTCATTAAACCCCATAAAAACTGGAAAAAAAGGGTTTTTCCTAGGTAGATCTCCCCTTCCCTTTTAGCAAAGACACAACTACGGACGGCTCTGATTATTATTCACAATACAGAAGGTAAGGGGTGTTACATGGCAGCAACCTGCCGTCGGGGATGAAGATAATGTTACATGGCAGCAACCTGCCGTCGGGGATGAAGATAAATTAAAGCAGAAGATACATTAAAGCAGAAGTTAAATAAGATCAAACACATGACGTATTAATTAAAAGAAAAGAAGTAATGGCAGTTTTACACATTACAATACCAGACTGAAAAGTCGTGCAACAAAGCCATTATGATTCGAAACGTCGATTTAATGTACTGATATTTGAAACTTGAAACTACGCTATTACTTTGTGTTTGAAATATGAACACAGACATTTGCTGGTTTGTAAATACAGTTTGTTACAAATGTTGACTCGTGTGTAACTTTCTGTTACTATGAACTAGAAAGGTAAACGTAAAGGTAATCAGAGCTCACAAATGTAGTAGTGGATTGACTTAATTGCACTCGGGTTTCCCCATATGTACTCTGTTCCTTTCAACCAAGCAGTATTATGAACTAGTGTCATATCACACGGTTTCCCGTAAGTGCTCAGTTGCCTAGTTAATGGTTGACCAGAAACTGCTTGACTAGCGGCGCCAACAGCATTTGCTTAGTAGCGATGGCGCCATAACTCGACTTTCCCAGAGCATGAGCCTTAATACCCTACTTTTAGGTGGAAGGGTGAACCACAGAAGTAACGTTTATTTCAAACCACCAATAACGAATGTACTAGACACCTGTTTCTATTGGTCGTGAGGCGAATAATTTAACACTACACTACCTCTGCTCCCTAAATTAACTACATGCTGCCAACCAGCAGGAGTTTGGGAATAAACTCAGAACAAAAATCACAGAAATACACATAAACATATTACTGAAGATAAGAGGAACTTTTAAAATACATAATAATTCATAAAAACTTACCTCCGTGTGCTAATGTTGTGATGTGTACCGTCGCTGGTGATTCCATGATATGCTCAGGTAGGGAGGACAACAGAGCTAGGACTTTGAACTGTAACATAATACAAAAAACAATAATAATAATAATAATAATAATAATAATAATAATAATAATAATAATAATAATAATTCTTTCGTTCACTTGAAACATGTCTATATCTGTAATTCTGTCTCCTTAATAAAACTCACTGTCTTTTGTAGTTCATACAGTGTCCCATAGAGCTTTGATTCCAGTGTTGTTTCCTCTGGCCAATATGTCTGCCTCAGCGTTTCATGCTCAGAACACTCTTGAAGTATATGTTTGGCACTCTGTGCTGCCTGTCCACATGTACACATGGCCGTGTTATCAATCTTGAACTTTGTATACATGTGACTGCGGAGTCGGTTGTGTCCTGTTCTGAGACGTAGAATTATAACTTGTTCTGATCTGTTCATAATGTGATAGTCATCTTGTGTTGGTGTTTGTGGCTTTCTTATTGACTTGATCATCTGTTTTTTTCTGATGGTAGGTGATTAGTATATCTGGTTGGTCTTCGGCAGCACCTTCCTTAGCCAGTTGGTCTGCTTTTTCATTTCCTGGTATTCCACAGTGAGAGGGTATCCACTGCATGGTTACCCTATACTGGTAAGACAATTCGCTAAGTAGTTTTTTCAAGTCTGTTAGTTTTTCAGACTGGAGAGCTTGCAGCACTGACCTTGCATCTGTCAGGAATACCACAGGCTGTAGGTCAGAGTTGGAGTTCAGCAGTTTTTTAGCTGCCACACTAATTGCCTGGATTTCTGCATCATAATTATTGCAGAATTTTCCTGTCGGTGTTCTGATTGTATCTCTAGGCTTGTGTGGATATTCTATATATACACCTGCACATCCATTCCTCACAGCATTCTGTGCTGACCCATCTGTGTATACTCTGACCCATATATCTTGTGGATATTCCTCATCCAGGAAACTGAGGGTGACTGTCCTTCGCTGCACACTGTTCTGTTCGTCCTCGCTTAGTATTCCTTTCACGTGGGTCTGAACGTATATTGACATTCCATGCCTTTCACTCCACGGGCTTTGTTCTGGTACAGACCTTAAGGGGCTGTCAACTTCAGGTAGGTCTGTAAGTTGTCTACGGAGTCGTTTAGCTTGATGGATAAAGCTACTTCTTTTCAGTCGCTCATTGCTAGATTTTGGAATCTTTCCTTCATTGGATGACTTGGCATACACTGAAATTTTTCTGCCTGAATTAGTACTTTTGTGTCTCTGCGTTCGCCAAGTGTTTGCATTCTTCCCATTTTCTGCATCTCTGCTATGGGTGTTGATTTCATTGCTCCCATCATTATTCTAAGTGCCTGGTTTTGCTCTTTATCTAGATCTTGTAATGTGGTGTTTGATGCAGGACACCACGCAGCTGAACCATATTCCAGGTGTGGTCATATGCCTTGCTGGTAAACTTTACTGAGTATATTTCCACTGGCTCCCCATGTGGTTCCACTTAGTTTTCTCAGGATAGCTAACTTCCTCCTGGCTTTTGTTGTTGCTTTGTTTATGTGCTGCTTCCATGTCAGCTTATCATCAAAAGTAACTCCGAGGTATGTTGGTTGTTTGTCTTCTTTCAAGAGCTCTCCGTCTATCTTGATATGACCAGCTTTTTGTTTTGGTGAGAGGGTAAAGAGTGTAGTGCTGCACTTATCTGTGTTAATGCTGACGCACCATCAATTTGCCCATAAGGTTAGGGCATCGATAGCTCTTTGTATTTGTTTAGTGGCCACTGTTGCATGTTCTTCCGTTCACCAGATCACCAGGTCGTCAGCATACATTGCCACTTTGATCCCGTGTGGTAGTTCAGCAACTGGGTCATTGATGTAAACCAACAAAAGTGTGGGCAACAGGACTTCTTCCTTGGGGGACTCCATGACGCAGTAGAACTTTCTTGCTCTTGCGACCATCTTATTGTACCCTGTCTCTTCTATTATGCAGGTATGCTTTTACCCATTTGTACATTCTTGAGTTAACCCTGCAATTTCGCAATTTCTTTAGGAGCCCTTCTTTCCAGACCTTATCAAATGCTTACCTGAGGTCTATCCATGCTGCTAGTATCAGTTTCTTATCTGGAAGGCATCCTCAATCTCTTGGGAGAGGTAGGTTGCCTGATCTTCAGTAGAGTAGCACTGTCTGAAACCTGCTTGCTGTGATACCAGAAGGTTTTCACTTTCAAGGTACCACTGCCTCCTAAGATTGATAATGCGTTCCATTGTTTTGCATAAACAGCTTGTGAGGCTGATTGACCTGTAGTTGGAGACTGTGTTGCCATCTTTTCCTGATTTGAGGAGTGGTATCATTATTGCTTCTCTCCACGCCTGTGGTACATTACCTGTGGACCAGCTTGTGTTAAAGATCTGCAGTAGCTTTGCTCTTGCTGCAATTCCCAGGTTTCTAATCATTTCATTGGACACTTCATCAGCTCCAGGGGACTTTTTCATTTTCAATTTGGATATTGTATGCTCCAGTTCTCTCATTATGATAGGTGCCTCCATGACTTCATGTATAGGTTCGCCTTTTCTAATGTTTTGCTGGTTCTCTCGAACCTCCTGTTGTTTGTCTGGGCTGACTTTAACGTTATTGTCTTCTGCAAAGGAATCTGCAAAATAATCAGCTGCATGTTTACCTGTTAAAATGTTTCTATCTTTATAAAGTGTGATCCTGGTATTTCTCCCTGTACCTTCATCATTTAGTTGTTTTACAAGTTTCCATAATTTCCTAGTATCTCTTTCTAGGTTCAGCGACTCTGTTTTTTCTTTCCAGCTACTCCGTCTGGCTTGTAACTTGGCTCTTTGAAATTTAGCCTTTGTTTGCTTATATTTGTTGTGATGTTCTTGGCTAGGTCTGTTCTCAGTCTGCTATCTAGATGTTTCCATCTCATTTTGCGGTTTTTCCAGTTCATCATTCCAGTAGGGTTTGTAGTTTTTGCGTGCCCCCCTTGGTATGGTTTTACTAGCAGCATGTAGTATACATCTATTAAATTCACACACTGCTCTATTGATGTCTTTGTCCATGTTCATTTCCTTAGCTAGAACACTGGTTAAATGGTGGTACATTTTCCAGTCTGCCCTTTTATAGTTCCACCTAGTGAGCATGCTGCTGTCCTTAATTCATTGTGGATTTCCAGAAATACTGGTCTGTGGTCACTTCCCCCAAGCTGCTTTCCAACAACACGTGTGATGTTCCATTCCAAGCCTGGTGAGTGGAATGCCAGGTCTGGTGTAGAGGTGGTGTGCCATGCTCTCGAGTAGGTTGGTGAGTCTGCTGGCTGGTTAATAAGGATGAGATTATTTTCATCCTGCCAGGTCTCAAGTTCCTCACCTCTCTTGTCGATATGATCGTAGCCCCAACTCTGAGAGTGGCTGTTGAAGTAACCACACACCATAAGTCTCTCTTTGTCTGGAATTGTGTCTAGTGCCAATGGTTTATCATTTGGGCAGTAGTAGTTCAGGAGATGGAATTCTGCACTGTCTGTTTTTAGATGGAGCATCTGGTATTCTGCCCCTTCCATATATACTTCCAGCCGACATGCGCTGATATTGTTTTTAACAAGTGTCAGAATTCCACCCTTTCGCCTGTCCTTTCTGTCAGACCGGTAGCACTGGTAGCCTCTGATTTTGAAGGCTATGTCACTGCTGAGGTGTGTTTCTTGGATACAGCATATATTAACTTGTTCTTCACTGAGGACATTTTCAAGTTCCAATTTTTTGCTGTATCCATCTCTTTTACTGTTGACACCCTCAGCATTCCAGTGCATTATTTTTATTGGTCGTTTGTTTGTTTGTTTGGCCAGTAGCTCTATTCCCTTGCCTCCTGGCTCCTCGGGGCAATTGAGAAGGACTTCCAGTAACTGAGGTTGGGCCCTTTCGAGGTATAGGGCCCGGCACCGTCCCTGCCTGAATGTCCGCCACAGGGCAGGCACCATAACTATTTATAAATACAGACAAGTTTCCATTGTGTTTTGTGCGTGGCATCCTGATTATCTGTGCGCCTTTTGGCTGGATGCCTCCGTCTTCAGCACTCTGCTTACTTGGGCAGGACCGCAGGACTATAGTCCTGCTGGAGTGGGACTTCCCGACCAGTCTTAGTTTCCAGCCCCATCACCACTACACGGTGCTGGCCTCGATGGGGATAATAATAATAATAATAATAACAGTTACAATAAAAATAATAATCTTCTTCTGCGTTCAGCATCTGCGATCATGTTATATTGTCAGGCCTGTCGTGAGGGCGAAGTCCACTGTTTTCTCCAGGTCAGTAGCCTTCCCACCGAAATTGCCTCTAATATGTATTCTCTGGCCAGGTCCGCTGTTTCTGCTCTTTGTATATTGGGCAGTCCTGAATTATGTGTTCTGGAGTCTGGGTTCCTGACCCACATGGACACTCGACTGTGCATGAGATCCCTAGTCAGTAAAGGTAATTATAATAATAATACTTGAAGTGTATCTTATACAGAACATTGTGAGGCACCATTAATACATCCAATTGTATCATTAGTAAAATGTGGATGATCGGCGTTCGAACCACCTAGTTCGATGAGGTCGGTGTGCTAGGCGAGATCCCTATGGACTATGCTACTGCGCCGACAACATTGTAATAATAATTTAAGCATATCCTATGTAAGACATACATTTTCCTTACCTCTAGTGGCACCATCCCCCCCCCCCTTAAAAAAATTCACAAAGAAGTAATAATTGCCTACGAAATGAAGAAAGTTACCTTTTTTAATAGGTAACTTGATACCCCCCTCCCAACCCCAAAGTCGTATCGTATCTGCTACCCTGACAGGAAAGCAAGGAAGAAAGGAAGACACAACACGTTAAGGGAGAGAAGAATGTGAAGACAAAAGTGTACCAACCTTGTATGTAACATATGGATGTAGTTCCGTCAGGTCTATTCTCCCGTCAGCCCAGAAGTAGGTGCTGGCATGAAGATGCCACCCACTGTCCATGTCCACCAGTCGCTTGTGCACCTTGTACGTAACATTTTCAAGTATTTTTGTACCCCATTCTAAGGTCAAGGACGAGTAGCTGCGCGTTGAAATCATCAAAGTCGGTTTCTGTAGTACACCAAGTTCATCTAGAGTAGGAGAAAATGTTATTGTATTTTTTGGTTATTGTAGTTGGTAGTTGTAGTCGGTAGTTGTAACAATTGTAAAATAGTTAGTTAATTAGTTAGTCGTCGGGTCATCATCACTGAAAACTGGACACGCCATAGTTGCTCCGATCTTTCCCTGAGTGTATCCGCCACTACACTTCTACTGACAGTACTGATCCTATGCTGGTTGACCATCATTCTTCTGCGCACTCTAAAATGTTCACTTTCAGCAACACAACATTTAAAACTATGATCTTTAATCCTGGCCAATGAAAAGGAATTATGATCATCCTCCACACTAGTCTTACTCTCTCGTGCTATATCTCTCGTGGAGTTCAAAACATCAATCGATCCAATTCCCCATCACTCTGTGCCACAATAGCGCATGATGCCAGTTGCTCTGCCCTTTCACTGTCTCGAACACCCACATGTCCCGACACGAAAATAAATGTAACTACTTTCAACCTCGCCTTTCTCAAGGCCTCAATCCACTGTTCGCGAACGAGACCCGCTTGAACGATACCACCTTCCTAAACATACTCATGGAGTCACTCAAGATGCAGACCCGTGTTACTTTATGTGTACCTACCCACTCAAAAGCCCCGGTCACAGCCATAATCTGCATGATCATGCTACTCGTAGTCACAGCAAATGCTTCACCCTCCTCCCTGATCATTTTACCTGCGCAATGAGCTGTGAGCATGTCTAATCACAGATACAGTGTATATAATGACATCCCCCTCTTTAGCATTCTCACTGACCAAAGCCTGCACCTCTTGCTCCACAGCCATGTGCCACTATTCTCTGTATTTCCTGCTAAATGGTATTACTACTCTCAAATAAGTTTTGAAATCTGTGGGTAGACTTAACCATTTCGCACCTGCTGCCACATCCTGCAATCTGCACACGCTTTGTATGACATCCTCAGCACGTCCCATCTACGATTTCCCTCTCTTAAGTCTGCTACTTTTAACTTTCTGTATTTCGGAATGCAATGGATGTTCCTTATCTGCATATATCTGAAGTTACGCCCGTGCAAGGCAATACTATAATATGTGCTCTGCTGTAGGACAGTCGAGTAGCTACCGCATATCTCGATGTGTCTCTTGTGCACCCAAGAATGATGCGCATTGCTTCATTCTGGATTATATCCAGTATTTCCATCTGAGTTTGGCTGAGTCAGAACTGCCAGTGCATATTCCACCAAACCCTGTTGTATGAGTAGTTGTAATATGTAGTAGTACTGAAGGCAACAAAGACATAACATTTTTTAGCGTTAGTTTTCAAACTCCCACTGGAACTTTGTATCAGCACACCGGTTCTGCTAGACTTCTAGCAAGATGTAATCCAGAGAACGGAGATGCGTTGTCACCGTTTTATTTATGTCAATGACCCGACGCTTCCAACTTCAACTGTATATGAAGGTGATGTTTGTTGTTCTGTTTGAGAACCCCAGAAATTGCGAGCGATTAGCTCTTACTTCCTATGTGCAGTGGGGTATATTTTCTGAGATTTTTTTCATAGGCAACTTCAGCTTTCGGCTTAGTCCAATGCCTATTGAAGGAGCCTTCTATTCAGAGGGGGTCTATATTTGTATAGATGACATGCTACAAAGCTTCCATAAGAGAACCACAATATAACGGTATATCATCCACTAAGGTTTTCTGTTGCATGAGGGGTTTGTCTAGTGGGCCATTGGTGAGAGCCACAGACGCGACGGCATGTATACGTGAAGGTGATAAAAGTAGGCAATATAAAAAACACAGCTGACCATACCTTTGACAATATTGGAGTACTCGTCGAGAGCAAATATGCAGCCTTGAATGCAGTTTTTAATCTGAAATATATAACCACATTACTCACCATATAATCACATTACTCACCATATAATCACATTACTCACTATATAACCACATTACTCACCATATAACCACATCAGATGTGCAATGTGAGTTGACCAGTAGATAAGATGAATATGTGTGTGTGCTTCAATGAGACACAATAACAATCATGTGTGTGTGACAAGATACCAAAACCGTAGATGGGGTAGTTAACTGGTACCCCCCCCCCCATTAGTCAACATCCTCCTTAGAACCCCCGTAGGATGTTCAACATGACATTTAGTACTCGAAAGTAGCAAAACATGGCGTAAATAACATTTCCCCCACCTTCTAAAATGTAAAATATTCCCCAACATGTCATCAAAAATGGCACCAAAACAAAGAAATAGCTTTTTTAAAGACCCCAGCCCCCCTCCCAACAACCATTCTATATCGAAGAATATATGCGGTCCTGCTAGATACATTTCAGTTTTAAAATTATCCTGAAATGCTTTCAATATAAGGTATTTAAATAAAACAGGTTTTTTGAACGTCCCACTTAGACACGACGGGCTATCACTAAAACTAGGGAGTTATGATAAGCAAACAAGAACAAGAAAACATACAAATACACAATATTACAATAAACAAAACATATTCAACGTTTCGACCAAAAGACCTTTATCAAATATACGCACAAAACATCAAAAGTAGAAATGATCGCAAAGTATGAAATGCTGTGTCTTGTTAGACACATTTTTATGTTTATTTCCTTGTTGTTTCTTGATAAATGTCCATATTGGAAAAGTAACGTGGAAAAAGTTATTGTTCTTTGGGGGGTTTTTTTTCTTTGTTATTTTTCATTAACATTTGACTTGAAACTTTATATTGTCTGCTATGTATAAGTTATATGAGTAATCAGTCATAATAATGCTTTATCATATGTGTGTGTTACACACATTTCCATTGTCAAAATATGTTGTTGTTTTTTTAAATAACTTAATACCACTAAGATGTTAATTAAACATCTGTTTAGTCTATTACAATACTGAAGTGTAATGAAAATGACAAATCCACAGAAGACGGATGTGTTGGGCCATTTGCGCAAATAAAACGGCGACACAGCGCATTTCCATTTTCTAGACTGCATCCTACTGGATATCGAATAGGAAAATGAGACACAGCGGGAGTTTGAGATTGAACGCTGAAGAAGAAGAAGCCATGCAAATGGCGGTGAAGTGGGATACGGAGACCTTGAAGCCCGAATGGCATCACCAGAAATGTTGTGTTTCAATTTGTAGGTGATCTAACGTTATCACTGAAACTCTCACTCACCTGTACCAGGTAGCATGCTAGGGGTACAAGATGAAAGAAGACGTAAAGCCAAAGGGCGTTTATTAATCTGAAAGGTTTTATTTTTTCAACACAGTTATGAAAGAGATATGGGTAATCCAAACCACAACGCCAATCAAGGCTGCAAGATAGTTGCAACTATTTCTGCCAGTAGTTTTAGATAAAATATAGCCAAAAACAATAAATAACTAGACTCATACATTTTGTACATAGACTACTCAAAATATTAAAAACAACCTTGAATTCAGTTAAATGTAATTAAAAGCCTGATTTGTAATAACTGCATCTAGGAAATTTAGTCGTATTCTATTATTTCTTTAGTTCCTGATTGCAGTTACGAGACTAGTCTCCAGAAATTCAAAGCTGCTAGAAAATATCAGGTCAACCATCAACAGAACTCAGCAGAAATCAGAAAGACATTAGCAATGGCCCTACAAAAAATATCACAGATGAAAAATCGATGGCAATGAGCAAACAGAATAACAAATTTACAACTACTAAGATGCTATATTTTTCTTGTTACAACATATGGTTGTTAGGCGTGGGCACTAACATCCGCAATGAAAAAGAAAATATCAGCATTGGATACGAAATGGCATAGAATGGTCCTAAAAATAATGGACAGAAAGAAGAACTATTGCAGACGCCAGCAAAGACCTGAACATAGAAGAAGACTGGTTCCTCAAAACTGTTTTAAAAACGCAAGATAACATATGTTGTACCTATGTTGTACCTATGTTGTACCTATGAAAAGACACAATGGTTTAGAAAGATGAATCATGGAGGGCAAAGTTCCAGGAATGAGAACAAGTAACAGACCACGACTACGATGGACACAGAATATCGAAAGACATTCTGAACATAACATTGGAAGAGGCTGGATGGCTTGCACAGAACCGATAAGCTTACAGAGTGGCAATGAAGATAACATTTTGTAAATAACACGTCACATAGATATATACGAGAGAAAGAATACAGTAGTAACAACAACATTACTTTCGGATGTGATCAGACTTCACATTTTCAATTTAAGCATACGATATGTAATATTATTGATACATTGTCAAGTTGGCCAAAGATAAATCAATCCATAAATTTGCGAATTTTAGTCAAAAATAGTTATGGTGATATGGCTACCCTGAAACTAGTTGTCTACGGAAACATTTTAGTTCAATGAGTTAGATTTGAGTGCCGTGGGATTACAAAAATGGAGGTTTTAGAGTGACTGTTCTTTGGTTTGTTTCTTTACCTCATGTATGGATCTCGTTTGTACATAAGAGATAATAAGAAATAAAGAAGTTTAAATAAATATCAGAGAAATCAAGGGAAACTATGTAGACTCGTTGGCAAAAGAGGGGAAATGTTGCGGGAAAAGGAAATATGAGGGGCTTGTACAACATCAAAAGACGCGATTCCAAGAGATACTCGTATAAACAACGAGGCGGTCTTGTCAAAAACAAAGATATCAATTTTATTAGTAAAGTTTTCCTTATTCACGTTAAATATGTGTATCGGGGAACATGATATTAGGCTCATTTTTCATTGACTAACGGAATATCAACGGATGCTGTTTTTGGCAGTATAAAGCTCGTCGTCTTTACTTTCCCTGTAAATCTGGTACATATTTCCTGAGGCTGGGTCGACATAGCGATTGATTAGTAACACACACAAAAAAGATAAACTATTGAAGATCATTCTTCTAAAGAACATTTCAACTGGCACTGGCAACAAGCTCGTACATAAGGGAAGGACGGGTTTGTAGTGTTCATCCCCCCCCCCTTTTTTTTTAAAATAAAAAATAAATAAGAACATGACTTTACGAAAACAAACTCATTGCTGCTCATTTCATGGTGAATGCACCACAAGAAGTGTTTTTTTTCTCTTTGTATACCACAAGTGATACAGTGAACTTGATACCCTCTGGTCACCTGGTATGCGAATGAGTAACTTTCTCACTGCACTAACAAGACTCCCAAGGTTATAAATAAGGGTAACGGTAAAATTGGGTAGGACAGAAGTGTGTAAGGGAATAGAACTTCACGGTGAGTGGCAGACACTTTTCATCGGGAAGGGCTGCATCCTATTTGGTACCCTTTCTATGTCTAGCCGACGTATGGCTTCACATGTCTGAATGTGCACATATGCACAGCAACACTCCTTGTTGACAGCCCTCCCCAAAGGCAACGACGTGGACTATTCGGCTGAACTACATGAAGCTATTCAGCAAGGGGATGCTCTTCTCACTGTACATATAACTGCTGGTGAAGGTGGAGGAAGATCGTATTATCGACAACGGATTGGATGGAGGGTGGGAGTCGGAATGGCCCCGTATTTGGCTGAGGCACATTAATGAGGGTAAGTGATAAGCGACCAAAACCGGCTCAGAAAGAAATGGCAAACTACTGATACGCATACAATGCCAAGAAACTCATGATTACCATAAGAATAATCATGGAGGGAATAGTTCGAGGAAAGAGAACAAGACGCTGGCCAAATCTACGATGGGCACATGATATTGATGATCTTCTGAATGTTAGGCAAGGATCTTATCTTAGGATGAAAGATAAGAGTAAAGTTAAGTCTGAGTTATGAATCAGCATCACAGCTAAGGTTCGCCATAAGTGCGCACCTGTCTCGCTAGCGGTTGAATGAAACCACCCGACTTGCGTCGCCTATCGCACTTGCTATGTGACGATGTTGTCATTCCTTCATGAGAGGAGACTTAACACCTTTCATCTAAGATGTCTCCGCAAGATATTAAACATGAAATGGCACGACAAAATAACAAACATGGAAGTGTTCGCCGCATTCAGCTACCATTTCATTCATTCATTCATTTTCATTTTGCGCTGAAGTTAGCGCATAGGGCAGAGGTCAGATCTCTCCAATTATGTCTGTTCAAAGCTATTCTGTGCAGTTCTTGAATAGTATGAATATTGGTTGTTTTACTTTCTCTAAGTATTGTTCTTCTAGGTGTTTCTTTAGGTCTATCCCTTGCTCTTTTGCCTGTAGGTATCCATTCAAGAGATTGTTGGTGTATTCTGTTGGTGTCTGCGCGTAGGACATGCCCGATGTAGGACCAACGGCGTTTTCTGATAACATCTGTGATGAAATTTTGATGTGTCTCTTCTCTGATTTTAGCATTCGATTTGAATTCACTCCAATGGGTGTTAGTTATCCTACGAAGACATTAGATCTAAATTCTAGACATTCTTCTATTATTGTTCTAAGAGTGAATATATGGTCAAGGCAGGAACGACCTGGTCTAAAGCCTGACTACTCTTCTCTAAGTCTTTTGTCTAAGGATGACTTTAATCTTGCAAGCATCATATTACAAAGAAATTTGCCAGGTACGGATAGCAGTGTGATTCCCCTCCAGTTATCACCATTTGTTAGGTCTTTTTTTGTGGTAATTTGATAATGATGCCATTTTTCCATTGTTGGGGTGGGAATTCGTTTTTCCAAATCATATAGAAAATATTCAGTAAAAATGAGAACGTATTCAATCAATCAATCAATAAAACCCATAAACCTTCAGGGTCGTAGGGGTACCACATTGGAAGCTTCAGCACACAGAATCCTCCAGCGAATTCTATCCTCAGCTATGCGGATGAGTGTGGAAATATCTAGCCCTGTCCATTCCTTGATGTTGTCTGTCCATGTCTTTATTTGTCCTCTGCTTCTTCCACCCTCGACAGTTCCCTGCAGTATTGTTTTTGACAAGGAATCGTGCCTGCATACATGTCCGAACCATGCTAGAACGTATTATCATTTGCTGCTTTTAACATTTCACTTGTGATGTCATCTTGACCTGCTGCTTTATTATTTTTTAATTTCTTAATGGTTTGTTTTACCTCTTCAAGGGTGCAATTTTCTATCGAAGCTTCTAGTGGTGGCATTGTCTCTTCTTTCTCTAGATTTGGAGTAGATTGGGGTGGTGGTCTGTTAAGAAGATCTTGGAAATGTTCGGCCCATCTTTGCTTTTGTTGTTAGAACTTTGCCATTTTTGTCTTTAATAGATGCGTTTGTGATAAGTGGCTGATTGCACAGTTGTTTGGTTATGTGGTGTAGTATCTTGCTGTTGTTGTGTATAAGTGGCTGATTGCACAGTTGTTTGGTTATGTGGTGTAGTATCTTGTTTGGGATAAGTGGCTGATTGCCCAGTTGTTTGGTTATGTGGTGTAGTATCTTGCTGTTGTTGTGTATAAGTGGCTGATTGCACAGTTGTTTGGTTATGTGGTGTAGTATCTTGCTGTTGTTGTGTATAAGTGGCTGATTGCACAGTTGTTTGGTTATGTGGTGTAGTATCTTGTTTGGGATAAGTGGCTGATTGCACAGTTGTTTGGTTATGTGGTGTAGTATCTTGCTGTTGTTGTGTATAAGTGGCTGATTGCACAGTTGTTTGGTTATGTGGTGTAGTATCTTGCTGTTGTTGTGTATAAGTGGCTGATTGCACAGTTGTTTGGTTATGTGGTGTAGTATCTTGCTGTTGTTGTGTATAAGTGGCTGATTGCACAGTTGTTTGGTTATGTGGTGTAGTATCTTGCTGTTGTTGTGTATAAGTGGCTGATTGCACAGTTGTTTGGTTATGTGGTGTAGTATCTTGCTGTTGTTGTGTATAAGTGGCTGATTGCACAGTTGTTTGGTTATGTGGTGTAGTATCTTGTTTGGGATAAGTGGCTGATTGCACAGTTGTTTGGTTATGTGGTGTAGTATCTTGCTGTTGTTGTGTATAAGTGGCTGATTGCACAGTTGTTTGGTTATGTGGTGTAGTATCTTGCTGTTGTTGTGTATAAGTGGCTGATTGCACAGTTGTTTGGTTATGTGGTGTAGTATCTTGCTGTTGTTGTGTATAAGTGGCTGATTGCACAGTTGTTTGGTTATGTGGTGTAGTATCTTGCTGTTGTTGTGTATAAGTGGCTGATTGCACAGTTGTTTGGTTATGTGGTGTAGTATCTTGCTGTTGTTGTGTATAAGTGGCTGATTGCACAGTTGTTTGGTTATGTGGTGTAGTATCTTGCTGTTGTTGTGTTGTGAGGCTGATTCAGCTTCCAATGATAAGTTGTTTATATAATTCTGCCTGTCCTTTCTAGCGCTTGCTTTAACTTCTTTATCTAAAAGTGCGTTTGTGAGTCTGTTGTGTTCCTCGTCTTGAGTGGTTTTTGTAGCAAGTATTTTCTGCTTCATCTCTTTACGGATGAGCTACCATTTGCCATGAAAATATTCAATATAAATAGATTGCGTTAGCTGGGACACGTCCACAGAATGCCCAAATGCCACATCCCAAAACAAGTACTATTCCGAGAACTGGCTGAAGGTCAGCGAGCTTATGGCAGACCAATCAATCAATCATCAAGTTTGTCTCCGCAACGAAGGTTAGCTTCAACGGATCTCCAACATCCCTGTCTTTTATTTTGGTGGTGCACTCTGCTAGGATGTAACCTGTCCATCGTGTGATGTTACTCTCCCACTTGTATCTCTGCCTACCTCTTGCTCGTTTCCCTTTGACTTTACCCTCAAGTAAGATCTTCAATAATTTGTCATGTCTTTCAATGTGTCCAAAATATTTTATTTGCCTGATATTTATTTCTCTTAGTAGTTCTTTCTTTATATTAAGTGTCTTTAGCATCTCTTTATTTGTTTTCTTTTCTTTCCATGATGTTCTCCCTATTCTCCTATATATCCATAACTCAAAGGCATCAATTATGTCCTCTAATTGTTCATTTAGTGTCCATGCTTCTGCTCCATACATTAATATAGAATAGATGTAGCATTTTATAATTCTCATATTTAACTTGTTTGTAATTTGGTTAGATGTTAATATTTTCCTCATGTCATTTAAGGCACGTTTGGTCATTCCTATTCTCCTTTTAACTTCTGTTTCACATCTGCCATCATTTGTGACTATGTGTCCAAGATATTGATACTGTTTTATTTGTTGTAGTTTCTCTGCATGAATGCTTATGTTTAGCTCTTGTTCTTCTGTGTCCTTTCTTCTTCTTCTTCTTCTTTCGTTCACTTGAAACATGTCTATATCTGTAATTCTGTCTCCTTAATAAAACTCACTGTCTTTTGTAGTTCATACAGTGTCCCATAGAGTTTTGATTCCAGTGTTGTTTCCTCTGGCCAATATGTCTGCCTCAGCGTTTCATGCTCAGAACACTCTTGAAGTATATGTTTGGCACTCTGTGCTGCCTGTCCACATGTACACATGGCTGTGTTGCCAATCTTGAACTTTGTATACATGTGACTGCGGAGTCGGTTGTGTCCTGTTCTGAGACGTAGAATTATAATTTGTTCTGGTCTGTTCATAATATGATAGTCATCTTGTGTTGGTGTTTGTGGCTTTCTTATTGACTTGATCATCTGTTTTTTCTGATGGTAGGTGATTGGTATATCTGGTTGGTCTTCGGCAGCACCTTTCTTAGCCAGTTGGTCTGCTTTTTCATTTCCTGGTATTCCACAGTGAGAGGGTATCCACTGCATGGTTACCCTATACTGGTAAGACAATTCGCTAAGTAGTTTTTTCAAGTCTGTTAGTTTTTCAGACTGGAGAGCTTGAAGCACTGACCTTGCATCTGTCAGGAATACCAAAGGCTGTAGATCAGAGTTGGAGTTCAGCAGTTTTTTAGCTGCCACACTAATTGCCTGGATTTCTGCATCATAATTATTGCAGAATTTTCCTGTCGGTGTTCTGATTGTATCTCTAGGCTTGTGTGGATATTCTATATATACACCTGCACCTCCATTCCTCACGGCATTCTGTGCTGACCCATCTGTGTATACTCTGACCCATATATCTTGTGGGGTGTGTCCTTTCTGATTGTCATGGTTTTTATTTTTTGGATATTTATATCCAGTCCATATTACTTGATTTATTGATTTGATCCATTAGTCTTTGTAGTTCATGTTCACTTTCTGCTAAAAGAACAGCATCATCTGTATATCTCAGGTTGTTTATTATTTTCCCATTGATCTTGAGTCCTGGCATTTCTTCTACATTGGTAGACCAATGCTGAGGTACAAAGGCATTTGTAAATCTTCAATGAAAGGCTTCATAGAAATATTTCAATGAAAGGAAAACATAGAATCCAAAAACTGGGAAAACATGGCCGAAACTAGGGATGTCTGGAGGAGGAAGAACCTGCGTGAGTGCGAGATCAGCATTGTTCAGAAATAATATGTTTAAAGATATTAAAGAAAAAAAGAGAAAAATGCCAACAAAAATCTTCTGTTGTTGTGATAGATCGTTTAAAAAGTCATATTCCTAAGAAAATATTCAACGGATTGCTTCTTCTTGTTGCTTAATGACCGCCTGGAAGACGCAAAAGACCACTAAGTGTCACCAATAAAGTAAATGCGTACCATCAACTTTATCAACACCATGTATATAGTACAGCCTCCAAAGTTGATAACATCCATATTTTTATTACCTCCCAAAGTTGTGTACAATTTCATGGACCGAACACTTAAAATATTAAAGTAGCATTGATTTCGGAATGTTGATGAGCTGATTATATTGACCGATTTGCTAGTCGTTTGTGTGGTCACATTAGAGAGATTCTACTATATACCAGTACTACAAGGATTACAAACACTAGTGACACAAACATTCTCACCTCGTCCGTATTTGGACTCTGATTTCCAGTAACGTTTGAATTCTGAAACGAAACGAAATAAAGATGTGTTTACGTTGTCACAAGTTTTAAATATCTTCATATAAACATTGTCGAAAACCTTGTCTTAGACGCTGCCTGTTAGAGTCGATGAAGATCATTTGAGATACAGACGGTGATAAAGGTATTCATGGTTGCGGTGGAAGTCCGTAGAAGGGGGGGGGGGTAATCTCCCACCTCTTGGGAAATCAGAACAGTTAGTACTTGTGGATAAACTAGGGAAATCGAAACAAGATCACGATAAAGTTTCCTCCGAACTAGATGATTGTCCAGTCCATGGCATGACCCCATCAAGCACATTGAGTAAAATAGCAAAAATTACTCTAGTTCTGGGAAACTTCTCCCATCAAAAAATAATTCTGGAGAAACACAAGTAAAGCTTCACAGCCTGGCACTGGGAACTCTTCTCCTTTTACGTTCTTTCTCAAACTCCTGCAGATTAGCAGGATATAGTCCAGACAACGAAATATGCAGTGTCATGAAATACAAATGCGATTTTCGGCCTTATACATCCGACTTTAGCGTGGCTTTTGGTTACTTTGATCCTAGATACTATGGGACAACCAACGCCACCCCATAACCTTCTTAGTCGCCCCATTACGACTGACATGGATGATAAACAGTGTTGATATTCTTTGCTCCCCTTTCGGTGTGATAGTATCTGGTTGCAGAAATCTTCACAGGCAGGGGGTTTCACAGTTAGCAAGAGATGAACTGGGGAAATGCAACTAATTGAATGTCTTGCTCTTGGGTAAATGTTGGTATAGATACCTTAAATTGCAGACGAGTTGTCGCGCAGATGTCAGACAGAAAGTCTGAGACAAGCTTACACGGTTTGGCCCAAGGGCAAAAGGTAATTATCAGAAAGAATGCATCCACGCACTCGATCGCAGGTGGCAGACGACGCCATTACACCACACACCAGAAAGGACAATGAGATGTTTGGACGAGGTTCAGACAAGAGTCTACAAACTCACACAAGCCGTCTGAACTCGCGAATACTTGAAACGACCAGACAATGGAAGATGGAAGTGGCAAGAGTATTAAGTGCGTAACGCCAAGGGCATAGCCTCCGACCAGAGAGGAACATCAAACGTTACGCATGGTCTAAGAAACGCGTACAGGAGTTTGACAGGTGATAATGTAGAGGCGGAGTCAGAAGCAGTGACGTGCGGACGAGAAGAGAGTGGATAGGTGGGAGACTAAGACGAGGGGGGAGCTAAAAATCTCACCAGAAGACACAAAAAGAGATGAGAGGAGAATCCCAGGATCAGTCGAGAATCCCGGAGCAGTCGACAGGATCACACAGAGTCCCCGGGACGTGTGTGGAGAGTTAGTACTTGTCTCACAGGAGACAAGTCCCTTGTTTGACTTCAACAACTGGAAACAAAGTTAGTTGACCAAAAAAGTGAGATTAGTAGTAGATTAATGAGATGGTATAGAATCTCACTAAGCTTGTACCAGAACGTGTGCTTAATTCTGGAAGTGTTAGAATAGTATGCAATCTTGACACTGTATAGTTTATATTGGCGATAGATTATACGTCTAGTAAAATAATGAGATAGTTCATAATCTCATTAAAGCTCGTACCAGAACGTGTGCTTAATTCTGGAAGTGTTAGATTAGTATGCAATCTTGACACTGTATAGTTTATATTGGCGATAGATTATACGTCTAGTAAAATAATGAGATAGTTCATAATCTCATTAAGCTCGTGTCATAACGTGCGCCTATAATTCTGGAAGTGTTAGAATAGTATGCAAATCTTGACATTGTATATTTTATATTGATGATATATTATACGTCTCGGAGATATCAATTACTCCAGAGTATAATATTGGTTGTGTCGTTGGTTGGAAGTTATATTAAACGACATTCTGATTATGTATTACGAAGTGACTCTGTGTTCATTGATAAGCACTTATTAAAACCAAGAAGAGATCTACGTCAGCAGTCATTGTAGATCACCAGTCATTCTTGATCACCACCTTCAAAAGTAACAACTGTAACACTTCCTCTTCTTTGTGAAAAGAATATACTGTTACATCGGACCCTGACAACACACGGGCGATTAAAGGGAACATGAGTTAATAAACTCGCAACTCCCTCGGGAATTCTATCCTCATCACATTATTAGCACTAACTGGTGGGCTGCTTCCCGTTCGTTAAGTACGCTAATCGTTTCTGTGTATAGTCAACTCGTGTAGAGTCGTTACTGGTGGCATCTAACTATCTACCACCAAAATTAACTGCTAATGTCACAATCTTTATCATTTCCTTAGTCATTATCATTTTTTATCATTACTGGTGGCATCCGTATCATCATTCCATTCATTATCATTTAGTCAAGGGTAACCTCGTGATGTTTGGAAATGTAAAATTGTTAAAATACTGTTTTGGGTATAATCTGGACCCGTCGTGTCAGACTTAAGTCTTATCGCAACAGTCTATTAACATACTATAGGTTTGTTTTTGTTTTTTTAAATACGTTTCCATTCTTTCTTTCGCGATTTCTTCTTTATCTCCAGATGTATTTTCTTACCCTGTCGAAATATGTTTAGAGATAATTATACAGATAGAAATAGCTATACATATATAAATAGCTATACATATAGGAATAACTATATAAATGGAGTCTTTAACGGATTGCCGGGAGAAAGGGTCTGCGACTTGTTTGAAATAAGGAGTATATAGTAGGCCTACATACAAGCCGATAAATACATGAGCAAAGAGGAGGGGGGGGTGCAATATGGAACTTGACTTCGCACTAGAAACTTATCCAAAAGCCTTTCTTTCTTCCGCCCCCCCCCCCCAAATTATTTTTTCACAAAACTGTCATATTTCTATCAGAACTGAGATCTAGCACACGAAAACGTACAAATGATCACTGGGGACCCCCGCCCCCTTCAAGAGCATGTATCTACGACCCTGTCTAAATATAACTACAGGGGTGCCTTTTGCAATGGACAACATTTTTAGAAACTTCCTATTTCTGTTCATTTCCTGTTTGTGTCACTTTTGACATCTTTTCTATCACTTCGACCAACTTACTACATGTGAACGCAAGTTGTGTCGTCCCTACTTGTTGTTTTTGATTTATATGTGTTTGTTATCCTTGATAAAGGCCTTTCGGTCGAAACGTCGATTTGTGAGTGCCTTTTCGTACTATTAGCAAAACTTTATTACCTTGTTTCAAGCTTTACCTATTGGACTTCAGTTTTGCGCAGTGAGTACATATTTTCGATTTTTAGATTCGATGGGCCAGATGTGTCATTTTTCATGTGGGGATGGAGCCTTGTGTGTGGGGGGGGGGTACTTTCTGGTGATAATGTACTGACTAGATAGGGGAGGGAGTGTTTAAATCCTCACCCTCTTCTTTACGGGTTGAAGCCAACATGGATGTTTGAATCCTCACCCTCTTCTCTACGGGTTGAAGTCAACAAGGATGTTTATTTTAGTTTTGCTGTTTGGAAGTAGTTGTCACCGCCCGCCGATAACTGTCTACATTATAAGGATTGTCGCATTTTCAGTCTCCAATATCGAACATGAGAAGTGGTCGGCGGACAACAACACATTTAGTTAATAAACTGAAATATTTAACGTAATCATTGTCTGATCATCACTTCTGTGTTAGCTCCCATATAAGAGACAAAGTTCAGTGTCGGCAAACAACAAAAAACTGGAAATTTGGGGATTGGGGGGTGGGTGGTGGTGGTAGGTAAACATACGACGAATATCAAAATGTACAGAAATAGGTATAAGTGTTACAGATATTAGTCCATAAAACAAACTAACAATAAGATACAGCGACAAACGTTTCGACTTAAAGCCGTCATCAGGACGAAAGACAAACAAGAAACGAAATAAGCGCTCTCATATAAATGAGTAGGATTTTCAATGTGTGATTTGAGCAGAACACCGCGTAAACAATTTGTGATGATAGTTTTTTTAGATACATATTTTATTACATTACCTCCTTGTCTCACTGAACTTTAAAAATCTCTTTGTTAAGTCTACCATATTTCTACCCTCTACCAATTCAGGGATGCGCTCCACATGTGGCTCTTTGCAGCTAGGGATAATAAGACTTTCGTTTAAAGGTCACAGCAGAGATAGAAAAAAAGATGGCAGATTTAATTCGATCTCATTATCTCTCCTCGTGGATAATCTAAGCCAACCCAACCATATACAAAACGTGACAAATATAACCCAACTGGGGCACCGTACATAGTTGTCTGTTATAACAGTGATTGCAGTGAACTTCGACCTTTCATTGTAACCTACTTTATTTGCTACGGCAGATGCATGTATCTTCTTCTTCTTCAGCGTTCATTTTCAACTCCCACTGGATCTCCCTTGCAGCAGGACCACGGTCCTACTAGATTTCCAGCAGGATGTAATCCAGATAATGGAAATGTGTTGCAGCACCGTTTTATTTGTGCAAATGGCCCGACACATCAGTCTTCGGAGAGATGCATGTACCTAATCTAATCTACCCATCCAATCTATCAATCAACCCACTCACTCATCTATCTTATATATATATATATATATATAATTTAATTATCTATACTCTAAATAAATCCATCTAATTCAACCACCCAACCCTTCACCGATCTATATTTACTTTGTCTATTTACTATTTATAATTATAACACTGTGGTCTGCCATTTATGTCGTGAAATTCTACACCCCGATGGGTTGTAGAAATAAAGGCCGCTTTGCCATAGCAATCACATGAATTTCATGCTGACTTATTACATCCCACTTTTGAATTTCAGTTAGTGTTCTGTCCTTTAATGTCAGTTCATAGCTGACTAATAAGCTCTATTCTGATAGTAGATGTCATTGGACAGCACTGGTATGGGATGACCGCTGTAGATGGGGTTTTTTTATTTACCAGTTATTCTCTAGTTACTCTCTGCTGTTGAGCTGCTGCATTTCTCTTCTTTTTCACAAGTCGCTGAGTCTTTTTTTTGGTCCACTGTAGAGCTTCATCAAGTGACATATTCTTTCGAGGACGTAGTCTTTCCTATGGATCTCTTTAATTCTCCGCGGTCTTGAGCAAGTTGCCCTGCATCTTCCAGTGACATGCGCAGGCATTCTTGAATGCCTTTTGTAGAGTTTGTGTAACTCTATGTTGTACAAGTCCTTCCCGTGTAACTTAGTTAATTTCAAAGGCTTTTAATGAGGTCTTTAACGGGTCATTAACGCTTATTTTAACGCGTTAACGCTTATATTGGCCACCTTGAGAACGCATGCTCTTTAACTAAGAATAATCAAGAGACAAATGGAAAGGCAGAGCAATCCTATAAAAACATGGACTAAGGACAACGAACAAAGCCAACTTTTGGCGTGTGTTATTCTAAAGTAAAAAGTGTAAAGATGAAAAACGGAACACAGCAAACATATGGAGGAAGAAAGGACAATAGCTTACTTCTTGGTATGAAGAAGCGCATACTCTTTGACAGCTGGTGTGAACGGCATCCTGATAAAGGGAGCAGCCTTTGTAGCACTGAAAAATAGAAATATAAAACGAAATCAGCACAGGATGATAGTTACAAATACGTTCAACATGTTTATTTATTGTGTGTTTCGTTGAACTAAAATCTATTTCCATCTGATTTCTGAATAATACAAAACTACATTTATTAAAGAAAATATAGTAGTGTATATTGCTATAGGACATTGCAATTACATTATTGTGGAATGTGTCTATAGTTTGTCCCCAAGTGGTGTTGTTGTAGCTTCCACACTAGCCGATAAGCGTAGGAGTTTATGAAGGAGATGTAGTCTACGTTCCAGAGCAAGATTGTTACTCTGGTTGAGGTTAGTTAGTTTAGTCAGTTGTCGGAACATCATCACTCAAACTGGACACGTCCATAGTTGCTCCGATCTCTCCCTGAGTCTATCCGCCATTACACTTCAGCCGACAGCACTGGTCCCACGCTGGCCGACCACCATTCCCCAGCGACCTTCGAAATGTTCACCACCTGCAACACCGCACCTCAAACTCCGATCCCTAATCCTGGTAATTGAAAAGGAATCATCACCCACACCAGGCTCACTCTCGCGTGCCATATCTCCCAAGTAGTTCAAAAAGTCAGCTCGATCCACTTGACTTTGCATACAAAAACAATTGTACAATTGTGGGGAAAAATTTGGTCGAGGTATAGTCATGTTTATTCATGACGGTCTTGATGTTGTCTATCCATCTTTTCCTCGGTCTGACCTTGGTTCTATATCCTGATTCCATCTTGTTATAAGCTCTTATGGGAAGTTGATCGTTCATCCTCATAAGATGTCCAAACCATTTTATCTGTTGCTTCTCTATATATTCGATGAATGATGTGATACCTATTATCTTTTTCATGCTCTCACTGCGCATTTTGTCAAGTCTGGTGATTCCAATAGCCTTCCTTGGACATTTCATTTCGCAAGTCTCGATCTTTCTCTTATAAGTAGATGATGTCAAGTCTGGTGTTGGTAGCATAGTGATGGTATAAAGATCCTCTTAATCATTTATTGCTTTATTTCCATATAGGTTGATTTTTCGGTGCAATGGCAAAAGTGACAAGCTGGTATGTCACAGCATTTGCTTTTTGACATCTTGTTTCTATCTCCCTATCGAGTCGTCCGTCTTATGTGAAGATACTTCCTATGTACTTGAACTCTTTTACCAGTTTTATTTTTGTGTTCTCTATTTGGATATTTAAGTGATCTATTGATTTCGTTATTTGCATAGTTTCTGCCTTTTGTGTGTTGATGCGCATGTTGTATTTATTGCACATTTTTGATTGATGAATTTGTATGCAACACAAACATTTTCAATTAATTTGCCAGTCCAATGTGGACAACTGGATGTTGTATCACGAGCTAATTCGAACGAGTTGGGTTTACAAGGCCAGCTCACTATCCAGTCTATCACACAGCCGACGTGCGGAGTAGAGTGAAGGGAGACCGCAGGATTCTATGCGAAGTTATCTGGAATGTCTGTTCTTGTTAATTAGGATGATGATGATGATAGTGGTGGTAGTCGTGATGATAATTAGATGATGGTGATAATGACGATGATACTCGTGGCGGTGGTAGTGAGGAAAATTATGATGGTGATGATGTCAATGTCGATGATGATGGTGTTGACTATGACACTGACGACAGAGATGGTAGTGGTGGTCGTATTCGTAGTTTGATGACATGATGATGTTTACGATGACAATGGTGATGATGGCAGTGTTGGTGGTGATGATCGTGATGATGGTGGTGTTGGTGTCATCGACCGAACGATGCCAGAGCCAGAAAATTAAGAAAAGAGTAGCAACACTGTTACCTGCCACACATATAAAAGGCGACAAAGGAATGTTGGGGGTGAGGTTGGCTTCCCGATGCAAGTGTCAAAGTGACCCAGAAACCGCGCCAAAATCTGATGTCAGACAGAAAGGTGCAGATATCGAACCCAAGCTGTAAACCATAGCACCACGCATTCCGTTCTCCTAATCTACAGAACGTTGAGAACGCACGCAGAAGAAGAATCAGTTGGCAATATGCACCAGACTTTCCGAGTTGGGTAAAAGTAATCGCTGAAAAATTAGCCTTTTAAGTACAAGACGATATGGAGCATTCGCCAAGTGGAAATGAACACGGCATTTGTGGTGCCCCTAAGTCATCATTTGTGGTGCCCCTAAGTCATCATTTGTGGTGCCCCTAAGTCATCATTTGTGGTGCCCCTAAGTCATCATTTGTGGTGCCCCTAAGTCATCATTTGTGGTGCCCCTAAGTCATCATTTGTGGTGCCCCTAAGTCATCATTTGTGGTGCCCCTAAGTCATCATTTGTGGTGCCCCTAAGTCATCATCACTTGTCTCCGCATCGAATGTTTGCTGCAATGGACCTCCAACACCCCTTGTCTTTTGCTTTGGTGGTGCACTCTGCTAGACTTACATGTCCATCTCGTGGTGTTTATCTCCCTCTTGTATCTCTGTCTACCTATTGCTCGCTTTCACTCGATTCTACCCTCAAGTAAGGTCTTCAACAAGACCCTGTGCAGTGCGTTTATTATAACCAGTTGCACACTCTTGATTATAGTTCAGAGAACGTGCTTGTTTAATTTTTAGAATGTGCGCTTTAGTGCATTTGACTGATTTTAATTGACTCGTTAATTGAATGATGAATCAACGAAAAAAACAGTAAATCAAAAGGCCAGCAGAACAGTAATAGCAAATATTGACAACAGGTAGCTGGTTTGGCCTGGCGTACAATATGTGTCGGACTAAGGACTACGGACCAGGTGTTAAAAGAAGGGTACAGGCCAGGTGTGAGAGGCGAGTGAAAAAACCAGGTGTGAGCAAATTCTAAACAAATTCAGGTAACGGCAAGAAAGTCATGGCGGAAGTATTGCTCAGCTGATATCAACATCATGGCAGCGTTTACTTCAGATTGATCAAGGGTAATGAAACATTCATGCTGACAGACTTGTATCTGATTTTATTGTCTGAGAATGGAAACTTCAGAACCCGTATACCTAGACAGGCAGGGATTGCAATGCGTCTGCGGTAGGGATATACGTGCGTTCTTTCTCAAACTCCTGTGATTATGACAATGTGATTATCTACATCAATGCTTACTAACGCTTACGTAATTTATGGACACCTCCAAAGGAGGAGCGCGATAGCCTAGTTGATAGTGAACGTGCTTACTACTCCGGGTTACAGCGTGACAGGTTCGAAACCACGTCCCAGCACAAGAATCGGGGTCGCAATTTCTCTCTTAACACGACCGTTCTTCCAAGACCCCGCCGTAAAATGGGTACCTGACGCATGCGTTAGAGAAAGTAAACTCAGCAAGAAAGGGAACTAGCCACCCCAACCTAATAGTTGCTGTTTCGTACATGAATAGTTATCTTACACTCCCGACGGTAGGTTGCTGCCATGGAACCTACATTTTCCTACGAAAATAAAAAACACAATTAAAGGAATAAAATGTGAATAAGAAACGAAATAGAAATCCAAGCGAGGTTGACAGAAGCAGTAATAGTGATAAGAATGCCATTTTCCTGGTTTCGTATTCTCCACATTTAACCTGTCATTGAATAACGTATTTAATCACAAACAGAAAGATATGACATTGCTCAAGAAACCGTTTTGAGATCGTTTAAGTTGGCCAAGAAAGACAAATATCTGAATTCCGACCAAGCACTACTTCCATTTGTCTTGACAATTTTACCACTAATGTTTTAGAAATAACCCCAGATCGTCCTGGGAAAATCCCTAGATAACCCCAGACTGTATCATTCACTATAAATAAGGCTTGAGCCCCAATAATGGTTGTCACAAAACAAAAGGAATTCTGCAATTTTGTGCGCAATTTTCATAATTTCCATGAGACTTGTGGTGATCTTTTGGTTAAAATCGTTAAAGATTGGGAGAGTTTTCCCATCATTTTTGCTAAATTCCTAGTATATCCCTTTTTTTGTATAGGTAATACGAATAATGTAATCTGACATAATAACAGCAGCAGTCCAGACGACGGCCAAAACCCCTAGATCTAGTTTTTTTTAAAAACAAGCAATTCTGGCATCGCTGATCATGAAATGAGTTATTTGAAAGTTGGTGCGACCTGACATTTTTTTTACCTGGCAGTACTTTTTGGTGAGCGGACGATTAATTGAGAAATGTAACCGATAACGATTTACAGAAGTGATTGCACGGGCATGCGTGAGATACTGCGAGCGGATAATTAAATACAAGGTAGAAGTGATTAATGTAGGCAGTGGCTGTGAGAATTCGACATCGTTTATATAAATTAATGTTGAACGTTAATGACTGCTGAAGGATATCACATGTTCATGGCCATCTGTCCATATAGTATGATAAATCACAGGGTCAATCAAAGTGATCTTGGATAGTGTGGTTTACAGTTAGGACTCCCGGTGTCAGGAAAAAGCATGTATTGGAAGGGCGAGGGCTGGGGTAAATACAGTGAAAATGTAAAAAGATGAACGGAAATATGTATGTGCTATCAATGTTTTAAACAGAGCAAAGATTTTTGGTCGAAACGTTGTATGTCGCTGTCTCGTTGCTAGTATGCTTTATTTATAATATAGTATAGTGTAGGATAGCTCACTCCTCTAGAGAGTTTATTCGTGTCTCGTCAATTAGTTCTTTCTATTCTGGAATCAACCTTCTAAACCAGTGTTTCCCAACGTAGGGCGCACTTTCATTGTACGGGAAAGGGGGGGTGCCAATTTGTACACAAATTTGTAAGGAATAATTCAATTTCTGAATATAAAAATATGTATGTCACATAGGTTGGGGGGGGCATCATAATTCTAGAAAGACGGGTGGGGGCATAGTTTGAAAAAAGGTTGGGAAACACTATTCTAAAGTGACGAGATGTGATTTTTCCTGTTATTTTCAAAGGCTGTCGACACAAAGTATACACTAACAAAGAAATAAAGATCAGACTTGAAGTAGCCTCGGCTATATGTCCAGATTAAATGCCATATGAAAGAAAAACATAAGTACAACGGATAAGATCAACATAATATATACTCTAAGAACGTGTATTCTTTAGTACGGATGTGAGGGATAATTATAGCGCAAATAGAAAGGAGAATACTGACTTTTGAAAACAAATGGAGATGAGAATACTGACTTTTGAAAACAAATGGAGATGAGAATACTGACTTTTAAAAAGAAATGTTACAGGCGAGTATTGTATATTTATTATACAGAAGATAAAGCCAACATATACGCAAACACAAATATTAAATATTCTTGCTAGTCAACAAGAACATCACTTGGCAGTGGTGAGGACAACAAGAATATCTCATGGCAGTGGTGAAGAATCGCAAATTTGTGTGATTTGGTCATGTGATGTGGTACGATTCCCTTTCCAAAACTATCTTACAGGGAACAGTTTGCGGAGGGGGAAGAAGAAGAGGACAACAGAAAGTATGGATTTATAGTATTAAAGACTAGACAGGATTAATATTCTTCACTCTTCAACAAGGAGCTGAGAGGTATGGTGGGATGTTTGTGTTGATGTTTTGAAAGTGGCAACCCTGTGATACTGAAGGATTATGGGTTTCATGATGATACAAAAAGTGACAAATGAAAAACATGGGAAAAGGCACATGTGTCACTTTAGAACCATGATTCCTGATGAGCCAACAGGACTAAAAATTGACAAATGACATGATTAGTATTGATGGCTGTACATTTTTCCCGACTTGTCAAAAGGACAAGAACCTACATCAATTTCAAAAGTCATCTCTCCAACTCATTGTCTGAAGTAATCGTTTGAAGTAAAACTGACATTATCATGCAACATTATATGAAGTCCAAAATGTAATCTCCATTGCAGGCAGCCGGATTTTTGCGGAAATCGTTCCAGATATGTGAACTATCTGAGCCCATCGTCTAGCAGCATATGTGGACTGTCTGAGATGTCATGAGTCCATCTTCTAGTAGTGTATGTGGACTGTCTGAGATGTCATGAGTCCATCTTCTAGCAGCATATGTGGACTATCTGAGATGTCATGAGTCCATCTTCTAGTAGTATATGTGGACTGTCTGAGATGTCATGAGTCCATCTTCTAGTAGTATATGTGGACTGTCTGAGATGTCATGAGTCCATCTTCTAGTAGTGTATGTGGACTGTCTGAGATGTCATGAGTCCATCTTCTAGTAGTATATGTGGACTATCTGAGATGTCATGAGTCCATCTTCCCCTAACACAGTGCTTCTTAACATTTTTCCCCAAGTGATCCCAATTTTTTTTAATGTTTCCCTGTGTTCCCACCCTCCTGCGACCTAAGATATAAAGATAGCGTATTAAATATCGTACAAATAGCCACCATTATGTGTCCGTTTTATTTTAATTTTTTTTAAATTAAGAACAATTTTTGGTCATAGACATGACATCAGATAACTCCACCCTCAAACCTCTTTAGTCGTCATTTACGACATGTAAATTCAAGTAGGAAGCATGAGGATAAATTAAAACTTCTTGATACCAACGGAATATGAATAACGGGACTACGTTTATCCTCATGCTTCCTACTTGAATTTATGTGTATAAACAATTATCTGAAGCAAAATTGTACTGTCTATATGTTATTTATGTTTACTAGAAGACCTATTGGCCTTTGTAGAACGAATACGGATGTTATATGTTTGTTGTTACTGAGGATAATGCAATACTTATAGGGATGTTTGTTGTTGCTGTAATAGTCCTTGTCTCGATTGATCCGTTCTAAGTGACTTGAGTGCACAGTTTGAATGTCTTGACAAAATCGTATCTTTTTTTTGGGGAGGTGCACGAAAAAACTCGTTTACTCTAGTTGCCAGGCGATTTGGTTCCGTCAGAACGGATTGGTTCTATTCCCCCCGTTGGTCTCAAGAATATTACACATGTAACATTGTTCATATTATTCTCTTTCCTTTCGGGCTTCGGCAAAACGCGATACAATTTCTGATAAGATATTTTAGAAGAACGTAGAGATAAAATAAATATCACGTCGACACGTCCTATCTATGCCTTATTTTATGTGTTAACCCTTCATTTACCCACTTTACTTACTGAGCGCTCTGCTCATTTCTGCAAAATAAAACTATTTCTTCTATTTTTTTCTTCTTTTTTTTAAGCGCGCTGACAAAAGAGCGGGAAAGTTAAAAATAAATATCAGGCTGCTGCCAGAAGTATATACAACAAAGCCTGATGTGACCTGAGCTTACGAGAAAGTGTAAAAGTAAGACTTCTTGGCTGGAGATTATTACTCAACCGAAATGCCAGGGTCTGTGTGACATTTCAAACTTAAGATGCTGTTTAGTTCGCTAAGGTCGACATTACTTTTGTCCTATGTGTGTTGCAATGTACGTCTTAAGAAAATAGGGAGAATGAGCCGAGCCATCCTGTGTTGACTGGTCCGAAAAGGGAGTAACGAATATCAGCACTGTTTACCTTCTATGCATGTCGTAAGAGACGACTAAAAAGTAATATGGAGCTGAATATCTCATCCCATAGGCTATAAGGTTATAGTGACCCAGAAGACATGCTGAAGTCGGATGTGTCCGATCGAAAGTCGCAAATATCTAAGCAAAGCTGTAAACCATGACACAACTCAATTCGTTCTCCAGACATCATGCTACTTTGCAGGAGTTTGAGAACGAACGCCAACAAAAATCCGTCCCTCTCAACAAAGTAGTATCCTTCCTGCCGAAAGGGTATCAGAGCACTAAGGGATAAATGTTCCAGTGTTGGGTTACAACCCTAAACAGGAAGTAGGTGGCTGGATTAACACAGGGCAAATGTCAAGATAACCAAAATAGGTAGATGTGTTACCAAAATAAAACAAAACAACCTAACAACGAGATATCCGAGCACTAACTCTCGTCGCTCATGAGATAATTCATACGGACCTCCAAAAATGATTGAATCCACACGGACCTCCAAAAATGATTGAATTCACACGGACCTCCAAAAGTGACTGAATCCACAAGGACCTCCAAAAATGATTGCATCTGCAGAAATGCAAGGTAAATTTCATGACCACTTCGCCCCGGTGATACCTAAAGAAGCACAGCAGAGAAGGCCATCAAGAATCAACAAACATATTGCGTATTATATTCTTTCCGGTTTATTACAGGATAATATGTCCACACACATTCCAACTTTTTAATATTATGCTTGATTTCATATGCTATATTCCGTGACGCGGAGATTTAAAAAAAATACACGCAGCGTCAGTTACCGATCATTCGATCTGCACGCAACGCACTGTGAGTGCACAACACACTCCCCCAAGGGTCTTCCAGGGGAGGGGAAGGCATCTCAGTGTGTTGCGCAAAGATCGATGGATGCTTAATTGTATGCGCCTTTAGCAAGAGTTTGTATCGTTAAATAATGTATGGTTTGTTTTATTAAAAGCATGGACATGATATCCTGTAAAGTACCTTCTTTCCTATTCTACTGTAATTCTCAAACTCCTGCAGATTATCAGGATGTAGTCCGGAGAACAGAATGTAATGTTTCATAGTTCCAGTTTAGCTGCGATATCTGCACCTCTCGGTCTTACATTCGATTTCAGCATGAATTCTTTGCCACGTTGACCCTCTGGTATTGGACAGACAATCACCAAAACTCCTTAATTGACTCTTACGACATGCTTCGAAGGTAAGTATCGTCCTTGTTATGCTCCCCGTTTGGGCCACTGCAACACTGGGATGTCGTATTATGTCATGTTTATTCCCTGTACAAATCTTGCTACTCACTCATAAGTTTATTGACCAATGATAAAAGAATAAATGATTTACTCCGGGATGTCAATAAGACATTCTGCAAGATGATTGGATAAAAGGAAAGATTGAGCACTGGCGTGGGTGCAGTGCTGGGTTGAGGTAAATTGGGTAAGGAATGTCTCACGGGGGAAGAGAAAGGGAAGAGAAATCCGTGGGAACCTGGGACTGACGGTGCCATCTGGCACCTGGCAAGTAAACTACGCGCACCGTTTTTCCGCCTTTTCTTCTCCTTCATGAGCGTGACCTTGGCCGTGAACGGTAAAATATGTCAGATCGGCCATGTGTATGTTGTGTGGTAATAAGGGCTGACGTGTGCGTTTGTATGTGCGCGCGCACTTACAATTGGAAGGGAGTCTAAGGGAACACGAAAAATCGGGAGGTGGGGTATTATGACGATCTTTTTTTTTTTTTTTAAACCCACGTGCAGTTGCAAAGAACGGGAGCACTAGCAGAAATAAACACCGCAAGGGAGACAGATGATGTTCTGAAGTCGTAACGTATAGACTGATCAGTTAGACGTAGAATCAGATCTGATAAATTTTGAGATGAACGTTGCGTGTGTTTATATGCACGTGTACGAGACTAAAAAGTACGCACTGAACGGGTTTGAACGCGTGCTAAACAAATTAACTTTGGTCTTTCACAGAAGTACCTGTTTGCATTTATGTTTATCAGGAACGGATATCCCTTATGTTTAACCACTAATGAACGGATCTAGATTTGAGGTTTAATAACGTCAGCTCGTTCGCACACGCGTTGCATATTTGCTTACCCATATGATATGACTGAAAGATCGGGGGGGGGGGGGGGGGAACTGACAGACCATCTGAGGGATGAAGCAACAGATGTCTACATAGGCAGCTGCTACTCGGCAGGTATATCTGGTGCCAACATGGCGTAGTACGTGTGACGAACACACCTGAGTAGTAAAGAAATACACAATTATCTCTTCATAATAAGGCATAAGATGGCAAATGCAGTTATTGCATACAGCCGCGGTTGTTCAGGTTACTGCACTATATTTTTTTTACCCCATGATCCAGGTTTGATTTCCCAGTTCAGCTAAACAAAAATTTTGACGCCAAGCTGCTCATAGGTTGACAGTTTGTAAAAAATAAATTATATATATATATATATATATATATATATGGTTTTTCCCTCTACAAAATTTGAGGACCTGAAAATGTTAAACCTCAAGAATGTGTACACTGTTAAAAAAAAAAAAGAAATTTTTTTGGAGTTAATTTTATAAAAGATATTCGCTGATTGGACAAATCATTCGACCTATCGACTGTGCCCACCTCCTGATCATTAACTTCTCGTGGTTACCTGAACTGTACTCACCCCATGATTCATGAGGTCATGAAATAGGTTACTATCAAAACAACATTTCTGACAATTAGTAGTGACGGTTCATGAGAATCCCGTGAAACTTACAGATCACAAAACTCTCTGATTATATTATTGAATGCCTATAAAATATTGATGATCCTTGAATAAATTAAGTTGAAAATTCAATGCTCAAGTATGGCTCTTCTCACTACAGAACAACAATACATCATCATTGGACGTTTACAGACTGGATAATCACAAAGTGTAGTGGCCTGACAATTTAATGTGGTTAGAAGCATCATTAGTCGCCTTTGGGGGCGATTTCAACAAACTTAGTGGCAGACCGGCGGCGCAGCGGAAGACCCAGAGTCACAACTCCTGCCGAAGGTCGATTCATACGTTGCTGTCACATCAGGAATCGAGAAATCGTCCTGCATAGTCCACTCTATATCAGCAGCTCGTCGAATTTAAGATCAAACGGTCAGGAACCGGCTGCACGAAGCTGGTCTTTGGGCTAGAATACCCTACAGAGGTTCTGTTCTTGCAGACTGACATCGCCAGAACCGATTTCAGTGTGCGAACCAGCATCGTCAATGGACCGTTGGGAATGACTGGAAACGGGGTTGGTTTAGTTAAAGTCTGAAAGTTTCTTCATGCCAATGTTGAAACAATATTTCCGTAAAATAAAATTTTGGTACACGTTTGAAATAATGTTGTGTTTCTGTTTTCTTAACAGTATAGTTTTATAGTTAGGAAAATCGCCCATCTTATTCGTGCAGAAAGTGTGTAACATATTCTATTAAGGGAATCAATATTCTGGTCATCAATGTTCTGGTTATCAATATTCTGATCATCAATGTTCTGGTCATCAATGTTCTGGTCATCAATATTCTTGTCATCAACACACTTATCCTCAATATTCTTGTCATCAACACACTTATCCTCAATATTCTTGTCATCACTACTCTTGTATTTCTCTTGTAGCAGGGCCATGGTTCTACTAGATTTTCAGCAGGATGTAATCCAGAGAATCGAAATGCGTTGTGTCACCGTTTTATTTGCGCCAATGGCCCAACACATCCGTTTTCAGCAGGCTATTGCATTAAATATTCTCA
Organism: Meghimatium bilineatum; assembly: GCA_034231615.1. Taxonomy (NCBI): domain Eukaryota; kingdom Metazoa; phylum Mollusca; class Gastropoda; order Stylommatophora; family Philomycidae; genus Meghimatium; species Meghimatium bilineatum. The sequence continues at coordinate 6,835,979 of CM067319.1, read as the reverse complement.
TCACCATTCTTGTAATCAATATTCTAGTTTCTAGTTACCAATACTCTTATCACCAGTACTCTTTTAATCAATATTGTTATCACCAAAATTGTTATCATAAATATTCTTACCAACAAAATATTCTTGTTATCAATACTGTTATAGATGTTCATTTCTTATATTCAAGCCCTATAGTCTAAACAAATGCAGCTAGAGCTAGACACTTCACAAGAGAACCTGTACCGAACTAATTGTCTCGTATTTCACTTACGGTTTATATGCAGTTTTGACATGACATGCTCTTGGTACACACAAATCTCATTACTCGACACTTCCTCCATACTTGGCATTAAGGCTGTAGTAATCTCGTGAGTGGTTCCCACATACTGAGCACATTGTTGTGTACCTTATTTATAAAGCTATACCATGCTAATGTGGTGATAAATATAACACAGGAGCCTAGTATGACAGATCAGAAACAAAGCCAACGTTTCCAAAGACAAGGTGATATGAAATGGGAGACATGAAAATGTAGAACAAAAAAATGTAGCAGGGTTATTGTTTATAACAGAAAACCCTTTTTTAATTATTTTTTTTTGTGATACCATATTTTTTTTGTGATTCAGGACGTAGCCCTCAAACCATAATTTTTTGGCTGTAGTGAATTTCTAGGCATTATAAATGTTTATTAGTTTGCAATTACTTATGCACAATGATCGGTCCGGGTGCACAATTACTTGCGGTGGGATGTGAACTCAGTATATTGGCCGTCACAGACGCGTTCTGTAGCTCGTCCCCACAGAACTCCTATGCTAATTAACTGAAGCCCCAACAAATGATAAATCTCCAAACTTACCTACAATATAGTCATCAATAATGTGATACTACAGCATAACATATAAGACCCTATTGTCAACATGAAAATCAAGCCCTCTAATGACTCATACTATTACCGATTTTCATTGGTCACTATGATTGTATTTTGTGTGACAGCCAATGAAAATCTAGGAAATAGTCAATTGAGTCATTTTAGAAGGCTGGATTTACTATTAGGTCTTATAACATAGACGGCGATGGCCCTATGACACAGCTACTCTTCTTCTTCTGCGTTCGTTCTCAAACTCCTGCAGATCAGCAGGATGTAGTCCAGAGAACGGAATGCGTTGTGTCATAGTATACAGCATTGCTGCGATATCTGCGTCTTTCGGCCTGACACATCCGACTTCAGTATGGCTTTGGGTCACTGACCCTATATGGGATGGGACAGCCAACTCCATCCCATAACCTCCTTAGTCGCCTTGTACGACATACACAGCTATAATTTGGTATGTATAAAGTAGATAACAGGCAATCCTGAAGTATAGATATGATTCTGTATGCTACAAAATTGGTTAACTGCAGAACGTAGCAGATATTTCAAAAAATCTAACAGTATGGCAACTATGGTTCCTGGTTATCAATAAGATGTGTCTCCAATAATCAAATCCATCTCCAGAAGAGTGATGCGCGCAGATCCCAACGTCACTTATCTGGGCTTTCATTTTTTTCACGCTGCTCATTGCACATATAAAGTATATCTGAGTTGTATACAAAGTGACCAATAATCATTCGCATCAGCCAGAATTAATGAAGCTGTGATCTGTGAACTTGATTATTCTGAAGAAGGACTTGCAGTAACACAAGTTAGAGATATCTTAAATAATGTGTATGCTTATAAGTCCATTATCTTGTCAGGATAAAAAACGTATATTTATGTTAGTGGTCACGTGTTGCAAATCTAGGGTACTCAACTCTGTATCTCTAAAACCGACACTTAGACCCACATGCCATGCCGGTAATACGACAAATCATACATTTTTGCATAGTTAGTTATTCGCTAAACACATACCAAGGCCGTAGAACACAAACACATACCAGGGCCGTAGAAAACAAACACATACCAGGGCCGTAGAAGACATACATAAACACATACCAAGGTCGTAAAAGACATACATAAACACATACCAGAGCAGTAGAAGACATACATAAACACATACCAGGGCCGTAGAACACAAACACATACCAGGGCCGTAGAAGACATACATAAACACATACCAAGGCCGTAGAAGACATACATAAACACATACCAAGGCCGTAGAAAACAAACACACACCAGGGCCGTAAAAGACATACATAAGCACATACCAGAGACGTAGAAGACATACATAAACACATACCAGGGCCGTAGAAGACACACACAAACACATACCAGGGCCGTAGAAGACACACAAACACATACCAGCGCCGTAGAAGACATACATAAACACATACCAAGGCCGTAAAAGACATACATAAACACATACCAGAGCAGTAGAAGACATACATAAACACATACCAAGGCCGTAGAACACAAACACACCAGGGCCGTAGAAGACATACATAAGCACATACCAGGGTCGTAGATTATCTTCTATAGGAGGAGGGGTGAAGATTACTTTTTGTCTTTTATTTAGCAAAAGCTAATTTCTGTGTGTTTGTGACATTGATAATGGTATGGGAGGATCCGTTCTGTATGTGTGCAGAAGGGGAAATGGGGGGTCTTTACCTTTTTCTTTAAAAAATATATCCTTTTGTGGGGAATCCTTTAACCTGAATCAGATATTATTGACATATTTTGTTGGGAAACCATGGGCGCGGTGGGAGAGAGACCTTTTTTTATGTTGCTCCCTAGTACTAAATGTCGTTCTAATTTCTTAAGGGGGGTCGGGTTGACCATCCCCCACCTTTCTCCCCTCTTATCTTATGGATTACGTGCTATTAGTGGTATTCGTGGCAGGCGGTGTGCCGCTTTGTTTGGGAATCGAGTGCATGATACATGATATAACCTGAGTATAACGAAGTCAATCCTCTACGCCGTTTAGACCTATCAAACTTAGGCAAACACTAATGACGCATTTCTACGCCGTTTCCACCTTTCAAACTTAAGTAAACACTTACTAAAGACGTATCTCAGCCGGGTTTAGCTGAATCAGAACCTGCTGCAATGAACACACCTCGAGAATAACATTCAGAGCAGCATCTTCTGGGTTCCGTCTCAAACTCCTGCAGATTTGCAGAACAGAATGCGATGTCATGCTCTAACATGATTTACTGTAATATATGCGCCTTTCAGCCTTACATATCCTACATCAGCATGGCCTATGGTCACTTTGACCCTATATACGATGGACTAACCAAAATCCACCCCCTCCCTTTTTGCATTAAAGTATAACTTTTTGAGGGGGAAAAAACAACTTTTTTTGCGTTTTCTACAAGACATGCGTTAGCATCCATACTATCTTGGTTATTAATTTACTTTACGGTTGTGTTTTCTTAACCGTTATTTGTTTCTTAACCACTAGGACCCAATATGACCGATACGTTGATAATTGTCTTTGTTTTATGTCGATAGCTAGGTATTCTCCGTGACCTGTTTACTTTATGTACTATTAACCCCCCCCCCCCCCCATAACCTCCTTTGTCGACATGTATGGAAGGTAAAATGTTCATATTCTTTAACAAATGAAACATACGCAGTACCATTAACAACATTTGTACAACAATGTTCATGGTGAAATATTTGTTGTTGTTTTTTGTAAAACGAATTGGATGGAGGTGGAGTATTTTGGACAGAGCACTGACAAGTAGTTTATCAAATATGTCCACAGTTCCTGTTTGATTCGTAAACATGATGGTTTCAAGTTTTTACTTTGTCACATTCGTTCCCGAGGACACAATGTAACTTATGTCTCATCATCATCATCATCAAGTGCCGCCTCCGCAACGAAGGTTAGCTGCAACAGTCCTCCAACATCCCTTGTCACTTGTCTTGGTGGTGCACTCTGCTAGACGTAACCTGTCCATCTTGTTATGTTACTCTCTCACTTGTATCTCTGCCTACCTCTTACTCGCTTCCCTTTGACTTTACCCTCAAGTAAGGTCTTCAATAAAGCGTCATGCCTTTTAATGTGTCCAAAATATTTTATTTGCTCGATCTTTATTTCTCTTAGTAGTTCTTTCTTAATATTAAGTGTTTTTAGAACCTGTGTTTGCTTTCTTCTCCTACCATGATGTTCTCCCTATTCTTCTATATACCCACATCTCAAAGGCATCAATTCGTTCTTCTAATTGTTTGTTTAGTGTCCATGCTTCTGATCTATACAATGATATAGAATAGATGTAGCATTTTATAATTCTCATTTTTAACTTGTTTGTAAGTTGTTTAGATGTTACTATTTTCTTCATGTCATTGAAGGTACTTTTAGCCATTCCTATTCTCCTGTTAGCTTCTGTTTCACATGTTATGTGTAAATCTGCTAAAACAAAAATGTTGGTAATATACTGTTCAGGACGTAGCCATCAACCAAGCATATTATTGGATGCAGTCATGGTATATGCAATGTACAAACAAATATTTTCTGGAAAAAAAATTTACAAAAAAAATATTTTCTGATTGCTACTAGTATCTTTTAGTCCAGGGTGTTTGTGATGTGGCAGTTTGCGGAACATTTTTTTATGTCTGTATGCTTTTTGTCGATTCATTTTTTCCAATGTTCATATAGTTGTTCAAATGTACAAAAATATTAAATATTACATTTTTTAATAATTTTTAAAAAAATTATATTTATATTATTATATAATTAAAATATATGTTTCCCCTGACGCCGCAAGTCAAAGATTAGCGTATAGATAGATAGATAGAATTTAAAAAATTTAATTTTACAAATAATGTTTTAAAAATTGGGCTCGTCCGGGATTTGAACCCGGGACCTCTCGCACCCAAAGCGAGAATCATACCCCTAGACCAACGAGCCGACATATCTGGGAGAAGTAAAAATAAACAGGCTATCGTAGCGACTTAATAATATTTCTCCAATCATTATTTACTGCTATTACTAGTGAAATATTGCTAGTATTTCCATTTTCCCCTCGTTTTCATTTGTCACTATGATTATGCTATGATTTTAGTAACAGCTAATGAAAAACTCAATTCAATAAAATGTGGAAAAGCTGCAGGCTCTGACAACATAACAGCAGACATAATAAAAACTCTAAATGAATTTGGTGTAGATACTATCACAGAAATTTGCAGTGACATATACGAAACAGGCCATATACCTAAAGACCTAACATCATCAATATTCATACCACTACCTAAGAAGCCCAGGGCTGTGGACTGTACAGATTATAGAACAATAAGTCTAATGAGCCATCTAACTAAAATACTTCTCAAGATAATACATGAAAGAATTAAGAACAAGATAGACATGGAGGTCGGTGAAGAACAATTCGGTTTTAGGAAAAACAAAGGAACCAGAGAAGCTATACTGAGTATCCGGCTAGTGATAGATAAATATATAGAAGTCCAAAAAAGTATCTATATTTGCTTCATAGACTACAGCAAGGCCTTTGACAGAGTCCAACATGAAAAATTAATCAAATGTCTTCAAGAAATAGGCATAGATGGAAAAGACATCAGGCTGATTAGAAATATATATTGGGAACAAACTGCATCAATAAGGTGTGAAAACAGCTACTCACCGTACATAGAAATAAGAAGAGGGGTAAGACAAGGATGCATTTTATCACCAAGCCTATTTAATATCTACACAGAGAATATCTTTAAAAATATAGAAGAAATACCAGGACTCAAGATCAATGGGAAAATAATAAACAACATTAGATATGCAGATGACACTGTTCTTTTAGCAGAAAGTGAACATGAACTACAAAGACTAATAGATCAAGTCAATAAATCAAGTAATGAATATGGACTGGATATAAACATTCAAAAAACAAAAACCATGATAATCAGCAAAAACACAGAAGAACAGGAGGTAAACATAAACATACAGGGAGAGAAACTACAACAAGTAAAACAGTATCAATATCTTGGACACATAGTCACAAATGATGGCAGATGTGAAACAGAAGTTAAAAGGAGAATAGGAATGGCTAAAAGTACCTTCAATGACATGAGGAAATTATTAATATCTAAACAAATTACAAACAAGTTAAAAATGAGAATTATAAAATGCTACATCTATTCCATATTAATGTATGGCTCAGAAACATGGACACTAAATAAACAATTAGAAGACAAAATTGATGCCTTTGAGATGTGGGTATATAGAAGAATAGGGAGAACATCATGGAAAGAGAAGAAAACAAATAAAGAGGTGCTAAAAACACTTAATATGAAGAAAGAACTACTAAGAGAAATAAAGATCAGGCAAATAAAATACTTTGGACACATTAAAAGACATGACACCCTATTGAAGACCTTACTTGAGGGTAAAGTCAAAGGGAAGCGAGCAAGAGGTAGGCAGAGATACAAGTGGGAGAGTAACATTACACGATGGACAGGTTACAGTCTAGCAGAGTGCACCACCAAGACAAGAGACAGGAGATGTTGGAGAAACGTTGCAGCCAACCTTCGTTGCGGAGACGGCACTTGATGATGATGATGAATGAAAAACACGGAAAGTTTCAAAGCCGCTTTAAAAGGCTATTTTTCCATTAGCCAATAGGTCTTCGGTCACGATTTGAGTCGGAGAGCGTGATACGCAGTACAGTAGAACTGATATATATGCGCCTGTCAGTCTAGCACGGACGATATTGCCTCTTTCGATGATCTAGCTAAACCTAAATAATCTTTACATTTGAAATGTTATACGAAGTAGACAATTTCTGAGAATATCGTGGACAGAAAGACGAACCAACACAGACATCCGCAAAGACCTGAACATGGAAGAAGACTGACTCCTCAGAACTATCAAAGAACGCAAGCTAACATATTTTGGACATAAAAGAGGCACGTGTTAGAAAGATTAATCATGGAAGGAAAATTCCAGGAAAGCAGGTAAGAGAACAAGAATCAGACCAAGACACAGGACATCGAAGACCTTCTGATCATAACACTGGAAGAGGCTGAACAGCTTGCATAGAACCGAGATGCTTAAAGGGCGGCAATTAGGACAACGTTCGATAAACGACACGTCACATAGAATAGATAGAGATTGATAGATAGGTGAGTGGGTGGGTAGGTAAGTAGAGAAATTGGCGGACGGATATAGATATATTAGATAGATAGATAGATAGATAGATAGATAGATAGATAGATAGATAGATAGATAGATAGATAGATAGATAGAACACAAACCCAACGTAACGCAGCAGACTTTCAATCTAAGCCATGATCTGTTATTGCATGCAGTGAACACTGTTTATCTTTGGATTAGTTTACTTTCTCTACAAGACTATCAAGTTTACTGCCTGGTAGTTATAAAAGCGGTATTTCTCTAATTATTGCATGATTCAAGCTATGCTGAAATCAGACGTGTCGGGCCGAAAACTACACTACAAAATGAAAATGGTGCAATGTACATGTTTTACGGAGAAAAATTAAGTCAATCCTCCACACCTTGTGTTCCTTGAGAGAATGGTAGAAATGTGAGCGATCATGGAAGAGGGGCGAAATTGTGTACTAACTGAAAAAAAACCAGAAGAACACACAACCAACAACTGAATTCGGATGGATGACGGAATAGCAAGGAAGCGCATTATGTGAATGCCTCTCGTACAGTGAAGCTGATCCTAATCACGAAAAGGCGCAGATATCCAGTTAAGCAACAGAAATTTGAGAATTTTAAATCATCTTCCTTGCCAGTTGGACAAGATAACCATCTTTCCATATTTACTAGTAAGGCCAATTTCTTTGCTCACATGCCTACTATGCCAATTTACTTGTCAGATTTGATAGGCATATGCTGATAGCTAGCAGAGAGACACACTGACGTTCACATGGTCTAGTAAATATGGAAAATGTATGTAATCTTGATAAAGGCCTTTTGGACGAAACGTTTATTTGTGTGTGTGATTATGTGTGTTTCCAGTGATTAGCAATTTTTTTAAATGATTTGTGTCCAGTGATTAGGAATCCGTTTTGGACACAAAGTGGATATATACATATATATTGTTTGTTTGTTTTTCGTTCGCTCCATTGTAACCATCACGGATATCCGTGCGATTTCCGCCGGGAGCGTGATTACGTTGTGCCACCGTTATGCGCCTTGTAGGCCTAGCACATCCGATTCCGGCATGATACATATATATGACATTTATATGGTATTTCGGGAAAGTATGTTATTACACTGTATTTCTATAAACAATTTAGGAATAAAGGGTAATAACAAATTCAAGTGCCAGCTTTGAATTACTCCTCGTGGTTTTTATATATTGCCCCTATATATGTTTCCTTGGAATTATGCTTGGCAACAGAGTTTTGTTGATCTTAATACTTTTTTTTCTGTTTTTACCTATTCATTTTTTCATTTAACTTGTTTACTGTTTCTGTTGTTATCTATACCTCCTCTCTCTCATATGCTCTTGTTGACATGCGCTCGTTTCGCGTAGCACTTGGTGCGTCAACTTTCACGTTTTTTAAATAAAAAATGTTTTTGTCTCTCTGTAATAAATCTAATATATCTTCTGTCTGAAATACACCGCAGTCACTGTACTTCATTTCAGCACTAAGGTGCACAACCACTTCCAGCAAATATCGAAGGTATGAATGATAAATAATTATTTCAGCTCATTGGGTTGTGAGCGGACACTGTCATGTTTTGGGGAGATGTGCCACATACAAGCGGCTGTTCATACATTACGACCGACAACAATTGGGGAGGGGGGGTATGAAAAATTATAATGGTTGTTGACAAGGCGGTAGGGGGTTTGACAAAGGTTCATGTTAACAAAATTATTTGAAAACGAAGGGGGGACAATCCTCTCATTTCTGCGAGTTTTCCTGTTAAGGGAGAGCAGGGAGGCTTTTTTGCCTGTGGAAATAAAGGCTGCTGGCTGGTTTGCCATAGCTGTCGCCGCGACCTGTACAGGAATAATTTTTTATTGCACCTTCGAAAGACAAAAATCCTTATCCCAAATCAATGATTAAACCCGGGATCTCAGACGTCTGAGGCCGGCGTTCTAGCCATATCACCACGCTCTCCACAATTGAAACATTTTCCCTCAAAATCAGAAAATAGTCGGTGTTATTTTTTTCCCGTACTTTTTTTGCAAAATAAAAATTGGAAAAGGGGGAGGGTACTTTGACTTAAGTATGGTTGGGGTTCTCAAAATTCTTGACACAGAGAGATAAAAAGAAATTGGCAAAAAACATTGATGCATTTTATGGACAACCTTTAGTCAGTTTAGTGTGCCGTCAACCACAGAGAAATAGAAACAGACAAATATATTTTATAGAATGGTAAGCAGTTAGACAGACAAGTCGGGCGAAGTGATGGATGGATGTATGAACATATAGTTACATAAACAGACAGATAACAGACTGACTGACAATTAGTTAGACGGATATATACAGAGAGAGAGATGTGGATTAGATAACTATTATATATATATATTAAATAGACAGGCGGACTTCATGTTATACTCATCATTGTTTGGCTGCAATAATGTTGTAGGCCATATATGATTAGTAAGTTGTCATTGCTTTCTGCATGGTCCGGACGTACAGATAAATAGATAGAAAATGTACAAGGCAAGGAATAGAACGCACAGACTACAAGAACACAAACGAGGCACATTACGGCAGGTTACCCAGAACACCAAGAGGGTGGAGAGGAGAGTTACAGAACACACAGATGAAGGAGACGAACCACACAATAATGACACTACATGCTCTCTCAGAATTCTCCCCTATCTCTACTTGACAGACATTTTTTTTCTCGACAGTCTTGCAGAGTTCTACAACCACCTCTCCTCTACTTCCTGCTGCACTCATACACACGAGCAGGGAACCCATCCAAGAAAGAGGAAAGAACTCTCCGTGGACTTTATCCAACTCATTCCCACGCTCGTTGATTTCTTTATAACCTTTGACACCAACGTCAAACCCCTCCCCCTCCCCCTATTTTTTGTTTCATTTTATTTTTTCTACACTTTTGGTGATCATAAATTACTGGTATGGTTAGGGGAATGGTTATAGGGAGGTAGAGAGAGAGGAGCACTTCCTAAAGGTCGCAAACTTCCATGTAGTTTGATAGACAGTTTAAACCCCAAACACATTACGACACCATAGAACCAAGTCTTCCTACTGAATAGTTAGTTCCGCGCGCTGAGTACAACCATTTATCTTTAGTTCATCAGTTTTCTCATTATTTTCATTGGCTAGCGACACACAGTATATATGAAAAGTGGCCAATCACCAGAGGCATCTACCAACACAAGTAACGTTGTTTAGAATCGGCGCACAGTGCTATCATGAAGAAGGGCTTGTTACCTAATGGTATAGAAGATGTGGAGATGTTTGTGACAATACTACCTAAACTACCACCACACTTATATTTAAATTTGCATATGCTACCTATTAATAGAAATAGCAATACTGTTTACTTAATACATGTCGAAAGACGCGACTAATACGGTCTTGAGGGTTGAAGTGGTTGTCTCAATTTATATATAGGGTCAAAGTGATCAGAAGCCATGCTGAAGTCCGATGTATCAGATCGAAATCCGCCGAAGACGGATGTGTCGGGTCATTGGCGCAAATAAAACAGTTATGTCGACTCATTTCCATTCTCTGGGCTACATCCTGTTGGATATCTTAAAGGAGCATTGAAAATGAACGCCGAAGAAGAAGATAGAAATAAGCTAATATAATCTAAGTGGACTCATCCATGGTTGAAAGATGTGTGTCTCATGAAAACATTAATATTTCCTCTACCAAGCAAACAAAATATTATAATTTATCTTATAACATGTTATAATTTATGTTATAACAAGTTATAATTTATGTTATAACAAGTTATAATTTATGTTATAAATTATAAGTACGAGATTTAATCAATTCTGTTATAGACAGCAATAAGAGCATTTGTTTTCACTACAATCATAATTTGGAAGTTGTAGCTTGGAAATTCTGGGTAACTACAGTGGATTTTTGTAGCTTGGAAATTCTGGGTAACTAAAGTGGATTTTTGTGGCTTGGAAATTCTGGGCAACTAAAGTGGATTTTTGTGTCTTGGAAATTCTGAGTAACTAAAGTAAAAGATTTTTTTTTTCAGTTTGTTGCGAACTTCTGCAGATTAGCTGGTTGTAGTCCGTAGAATTGTCAGGATTGCGTCATCGTTCACAGCTCAACTGCGATATCTGAGCCTTTTGACCAGACACATTCGACTTCAGCAGGGTATCTGTGTCACTTTTACTCTTTATGGTTTGGGACAGCCAACTGCACCCCACAACCTCCTTAGCCGTTTCATATTATAATTATAAAACCGTCCGTGTGTTGCCGCGGCCCGGAAGAGAAGCAAACAATAATAATAATAGCAATAATAGCAACACTGATTACCCTTCATGCATGTCGAAAGATGCGACTAAAGAGATTGAGTTGGCTGTTCCATTCTATATAGAGTCAAATTTACCAGAAAAGATGCTGAAGTCAGATGTATCAGATATAAACGCGCATATATCGTAGCTAAGCTATAAACCATGACACAACTATATCAGTTATCCGGACTACATCTTGCTAGATCTGCTGGAGTGTGAGAACGAACACAGACGAATTATAAACATAACCAGAGTTAATCAATATGCTATAAACATCACTAGAGTTAATCAATATGTTATAAATATAACTAAGAGTTAATCAATATGTTATGAACATAACTATAATTAATCAATGGTTGTTTTCTGTAAACAACAAATAGCAGTAGATTGTATATTTCAGTACAATCATAATTGAGGAAGTTGTAGCGAGGACATTCTAGGCAACGAAAGTGGATTTTTTTTTCGCTTTGTCGTTGGAAGTGGAACAAAGAAGCAGAAATATATCCCCGGATGGGAAGGGTCTGAGAACACCACTAACTGTCCCGGAATGCACTGTCCTAGGCATGGCAGGAAACTGTCAGAGCCAGGCATGGCAGCAATGTTTAACCGGTCGTGCAGACAAGCTAGGGGTTTGGATGAGGGGGAGCAGCAGGTGGGTGAGATACGGTGGAGATAATTCTCTGTTTATGCTCACAAAGCAATATTACCACGAGCTTCACAGTGAATGATGGGAAGATCTTGAAATGAAGGAAAAAGCCGTGAAAATAGAATGCATGGGACTGACTTGTGATAACGACTTGCATAAGGAAGTTATGAAGAGGTGAGGAGGTTGCGAGGCAATTATTTAATTTTTATGAGAAGAAATATTCTTCTTATGGAGCTTCGTTGTCACTTGCCTCCTTTCAGAAACTAATTTTATGTTAAAACCATTTCCACACTAGAGTGTTCTGCAAATTATTGTTTATAGTTGTTTATAATATACCCTTTGTGTTTTTCTTATGCGAGGTCTAAAGCGCCAGTTGCTTGATGTAGTACGAAGGAGCTATTATTTGATCCACAGCACCAAATATCGATATGTCAGACTCCTGCCAAGAACCGGCTGATATCACTTTGCTAAGAGGGGGGGGGGAAGAATTGTTTCCTTGTCTGCTCACTTCCATTTTGGGTTTTTTGTAATTTTTATGTGAAAATTAACTTAATTAACAAAGGGAGGATGGGCATTTTAACGGTTCAAATTGTGTTAGCTATTATGACTTACCGTAATTCAGTGTGTGTATATATATGAGTATTTATGTGTGTGTATATGTATATATATATATATATATATATATATATATATATATATATATGACAAGAACATCCATCTACATCAATTATCTAGACTGATCCTAACTTTCTGATTGATTTTACTTGCTAACTTTGCATCTACTTTGTTTCGTCTCAATGAAAAATTCAGATCAATCAAAGGTCAGCCAAATGATGTGTGACCAGTTGTAAGGCCGAACTGTATTGGATAAAGATGTCGCTTATCTGACAGTTTTGTAAAAGTACTTCCAGCAATGTTTGTTTTCAACCACTACAGTAGCAATTTCCGCAGTAGAAGAATTTCCATGTACTTAATCGTACACTTTATCAATATCGTGACCATGGAGATATATAAGACCTGTTGACGAAATTGGAAAACAGCCTTTTAAAATCACTTGAATTTTCCCGTATTTTCATTGGTCACTATGTTTAATTTTGTGCCGACAGCCAATGCAAATCATAGGAAAACTCAAATAACATTTTAGAAGGCTGCTTCTGTGTTCGTCCTCAAACTCCAGCAGAGTAGATTGTATGGCGTAGTCAGGAGAAGAGAATGCGTTGTGTCATGGTTTACATATTGGCTGCTATATCTGCGCCTTTCGTCCTGACACATCAAGCTTCAGCATGGCTTCTGTATCCATTTGACCCTCTATGGAATTTGACAGCCAACCGCTTCTTAGTCGCCTCTTACGACGTTCATGACAGGTAACGGTGTTAAAATTGTTTGCTCCCCTTTCTTCTTCTTCTTCTTCAGCGTTGATTCTCAAACTCCCGCTGGATCTCTCTTGTAGCAGGGCACTGCTCCTACTAGATATCCAGCAGGATGTAGTCCAGAGGATATAAATGCGTTGTGTCGCCGTTTTATTTGCGCCAATGGCCCAATACACTTCGGCGGTGTCCTCTTTCAGGCCCCGACAACTATCGAGCGAATGCAAAGCTGTTTTCCAATTAACCAACAGGTCTATTATATGTTGACAGTCATGGATCTATGCATGGGAACAATAGATCATCTACAAGGATTTTCCAGACAGTATTTCTCCAACGCTAGAGTGTGTCAATTATTTTTAATGATCGTGATGGCGTAATATGACCAAACTGAATCTTGTATTAAAAAAGTGACCACACTCTGCCAGGAGAAGGTGTAACCCTGTGTGTCAGCTCTCAATATTTTGAGGTTGTTTTTTTTTTTAATTCGCAGACGAGACAAGGTCAACAATAATGAAGTTGGGAAGTGTGGGAACCAGGATTGCCAGATTTAAATCCTCATTACGTCTGAAATCAGGAGAGACAAAATTATATATTCTTTATATTCACGTTACATAAAAAAAGCTGTGCATTTATGGTCGTAGGTAGAACCGTAGACACGTCTTCAGAAGGGGTTAAAATGTTGTAAACCATGACACAACGCATTCCGTTCCTTGGACTTCATCCTGCTAATATGCAGGAGTTTGAGAATTAACGCAGACGAAGTATACTTTCTAACAAAGATGCGCTGTGTCTACCGGAATATCATCTTCGCTTATTTCAACTGAAAATTGAGATATGAAATATCAACTGAAATATCTCAACTGGTGCAATTTGAGAGATGCAATTTGAGAGGTGTAATTTGAGAGATGTGATTTGAAATTAGATGTAATTTGACACGAGATGTAGTTTGAGTGAGAAGAGATGTAATTTGTGAGTTACTGCAATTTTGCTTTTCTTTTAAACATTATGGAAACCATAAGCAAAGCAAATATAAACTCTTTATCTCAAGAAACATTTTAACAGAACTGCAGACCCACCATCCATACAGCCAACAAGGGCACACCCACCATCCATAGTCAGCAAGGGCAGACTCACCATCAATGCAGCCATCAAGGGCAGACCCACAATCCAGCCAGCAAGGGTAGACACACCATCCATATAGCCATCAAGGGCAGACCCACCATCTATGCAGCCAACAAGGGCAGAACTAGACCTTACTCCAAGATAACAGCTGTCTCACTATGTTCTGGCTAAGATAGTATTCATCAAAGAGAGGGAAACAAACGTGGTTCCAAGATTCTAAGCTTTGTTGTAAACTCCAACACAACATAAGAAACGCCCTGCTCAATGCGACTAGATGAATCATACCAAATAGAACTAACTTTCCACCTTTCATAAAATTCCACATTTCATTAAAAGTCACCAAACATACTTTGAATGAGAGGCAAACATATTTTACAAGAATTTAGCACAGGAAAGGTGTCAGGTTCCAAGGCGGAGACTTGTCTAACAAAAGGAGAGGTGACCAGATATTAACCATCAACGTATTTACAAAGAAAACACTAAGGCATGCAGATGTCACGCCCGTGACCTTGTGCGTGAGTAAGGGATGCTGTTAGAAGTATATTCCACCGTGGTTTCATTTTTCATGTCTGCACTCAGAACTGGATGTTTGCTTTGTTATCTGTAAGCCGGGAGTGAGTAACACTGTTCTGTGCGGCAGGGTATCGTGTCACTACATTCAAATTTTGCTAACAGGGAGGGAGGGTAACAGTGGATAACTGGCACCTGGGCTTTGTTACAGATGTAGTAGTAACAATCATGTCTGCTTCTGCCTACAATGAACTAACGAAGAAAAGAACACATTATAAGCTAAAAGTCCGTCTCTGTGGCATAGGGCAGTGGTTCCCAAACTGTTCCAGTGGATGCCCCCATAGCCATTTTGCATTAGGCATTACGCCCCTCCCCCCGAAATTGTATACCCCAACTCATCCATAACATGCTAATAAAGAAGTTTTGAGAATGGGATTCGCTGTCCAGTCCCTCAGAGCGATCAGTGACCCAGAAATCGTGCTGATGTCGAATGTCAGAGACGGAAATATCGCAGCACTGCTGTAAATCATGATAACTCGTTCCGCTCTCCGGACTTACATCCTGCCAATCTGCAGGAGTTTGAGAACGCACTCAGAAGTTATTTTTTTTTAATACTGCCTTACTGTCTTCATTTATCACTTACTTCTTCGGTGAGTCCAGTGCTTCCAATTTTTTTCTCCAATACAAGAGTTAGTAGATAAGAGATAAGTGGAGGTTGAGGAGGTAAATCAAGGACCGTATACACGTTATCAGTAAGGAAGGGTTTAACCTTTAAAATCAAGGTCATCCGCCGTTTTTTGTGTATAACTCCCTCTGATACATTGTCAGCAATACCCTTGCAAAAAGTTGCTATACTCCTAGTACTAAACTTTTGTCTATACTCCTAGTACTAAACTTTTGTCTATACTCCTAGTACTAAACTTTTGTCTGTACTCCTAGTACTAAACTTTTGTCTATACTCTTAGTACTAAACATTTGTCTATACTCCTAGTACTAAACTTGTGTCTATACTCCTAGTACTAAACTTGTGTCTATACTCCTAGTACTAAACTTGTGTCTATACTCCTAGTACTAAACGTTCAATTGGCCGATTTTATTGCAATAGAAAGTATTTTTAACATATTTTTGATGATTTTACGCATTATTCTGTCAGCTGACAGAGATTAGAGGATTGACTTCAATGTTCCGTTCTCCAGATCACATACTCCTAATCTGTTAGACTTTGTGAATGAATGCAGAAATTGTTTAATTTGTACTTTGGTTTTCCAGTTGTACTAAATCTACAACTAGATTTCCCTGACCAATATTGACTTTTCGATTGATTTCGAGTAATACCCAATAACATCCTTCGATCCTGGAAATACAATAATGAACGGTCACAGTTGAGATATCCAGATTATTAACATTTTTCTTCTAAAGGAAAGGTGGGAAAATAACAGCCAGCCACCCAAATTCAGCCCGTCAATCTATCTTTACCGTCCCGAGAAGATGATTCAAAAGTGCTATTTCAACTGGTTCATAAAACACTATTTTATACTCTAAAAGACAAAAAAAGCTTTCAGACCTACTCAAACAAGAAAACCCCAAGAAAAACCCTAAATCTGGTCCCCACTAACTTAAACATTGTACTCATCTCTGTTCTTAATCTTCAAAAACCTAGATAAACCACCCAGGCAACAGCAAACCTAGATAAACCACCCAGGCAACAGAATACCTAGATAAACCACCCAGGCAACAGAATACCTAGATAAACCACCCAGGCAACAGAATACCTAGATAAACCACCCAGGCAACAGAACACCTAGATAAACCACCCAGGCAACAGAATACCTAGATAAACCACCCAGGCAACAGAATACCTAGATAAACCACCCAGGCAACAGAATACCTAGATAAACCACCCAGGCAACAGAAAACCTAGATAAACCACCCAGGCAACAGAATACCTAGATAAACCACCCAGGCAACAGAATATCTAGACAAACCACCCATGCAACAGAATACCTAGATAAACCACCCAGGCAACAGAATACCTAGACAAACCACCCATGCAACAGAATACCTAGACAAACCACCAAGGCAACAGAAAACCTAGACAAACCACCAAGGCAACAGAAAACCTAGACAAACCACCCATGCAACAGAATACCTAGACAAACCACCCAAGCAACAGAAAACCTAGACAAACCACCTATGCAACAGAAAACCTAGACAAACCACCAAAGCAACAGAAAACCTAGACAAACCACCCAGGCAACAGAAAACCTAGACAAACCACACATGCAACAGAAAACCTAGAAAAACCACCCATGCAACAGAAAACCTAGACAAACCACCCATGTAACAGAAAACCGTAGTAGATAACATGCCGTTATATTGAGGATCTCTTATGGAAGCTTTGTAGCATGTCATCTATACAAATATAAACCCCCTCTGAATAGGCCCCTTTAATCAAACAATCTTCAAAAAATAAACCTTACAGAGTGGCACAGTTGTGTAGTTGAGTTGTACTAAAAGTATCGTATTGATTCCCCTGAAACCCGCCGAAGACGAATGTGTCTGGTCATTGGCGCAAATAAAACGGCGACACAGCGCATTTCCATTCTCTGGACAACATCTGCTGGAAATCTAGTAGGAGAATGGTCTTGCTACAAGGGAGATACAGCGGGAGTTTGAGAATGAACGCTGAAGAAGAAGAAGATTCCTCTGGAAAAAATGTGCCAGCTTGTCCTGCCAACTCTCACCCTGCTGCACTGCTTTGTATTTCTGTAATGATTCCTGTCATTGTCTCTTGATAAGCTCACAAAGTAATTAATTTACGTCTGCCTTACTTATCTTTTGTTAAAAATAATTCACGAGCCAGGATGTGCACACTGAAAGGACGATGTGCAATATCTAGAAATGTACATTTGTTCGTCACTGTGTATTGGTACCCGAGCTTTAAGTTGAGGGTGCATGAAGACAAACTGCGTGAATTATATTATATTGCTTTGCTCTGGATGCAAGTGTCGGTGACCCTAAAAGACTAAT
The DNA here is from genome assembly GCA_034231615.1 of Meghimatium bilineatum. Classification (NCBI taxonomy): domain Eukaryota; kingdom Metazoa; phylum Mollusca; class Gastropoda; order Stylommatophora; family Philomycidae; genus Meghimatium; species Meghimatium bilineatum. The sequence continues at coordinate 6,817,964 of CM067319.1, read as the reverse complement.
TAAAGTTAGAATTGCCCATGTTCTTGTTTACTTCCGTTTATTCTCACCAGTTACCCATGCTCTTGTTTACTTCCATGTCATTCTCACCAGTTGTCCACAGCTTGTTACTTGGAAACAGTAGAATAACGAAAAATATGACAATAAAAAATTTAACAGGGTTGCGTGGGGGGGGGGGGGGGGGTTGATGTGGTGGTGCAAGAACTTGCCTGGGTCGGTCATAGATAGTTAATTGTTGAAACACGACTATTTACTTCACAAAATAATCAGGAAGTAGTAGACGAGACTTGAACCAGATTCATTCAGCTGGCACCCATTCACCTAACAACTAGAGTCAACACAACGGGCCTGGTTCAAATCCATTTTCTGCCATCTTACCTTTTTACTAATACTCCTGGATATTTCCTATTTATATTTACATAATAACCGCGACCGCACCATAAGACCTCTGTACAGAATTAATTATGACTTCATTTGTTACGTTTTTTTATTATTGTCGTGCTTTCTTATGTATATATAAATGGGATCTATTATAATATATATACTTGGAATCGCATTCCAAAAATAGCAAGGCCGACCAAACGATATTCACGGAAATAATCACAATGGGCCTTTCTGGTCATATTTATATTTTCTGTACACAGGTCTTTATACCGGATACCGGTTATGATATTAACACTGCTTGACTGGCATAACAATAAAGAGTTCTCAAAAGAAGAGCATGGCTATGCTTTGTTTTAGAACATTGGGGTGATTTTCCCAAAAGCTGGTTATGGTAAAAAAAAAAAAGGTTCGAAATCACTGAGGGTAGGGGGTCTTGCGTCTGCTCTTTAATAATTAACACGACTTATCGTGCTATTTCCGTCAGGAGGGTAGGTACAAATATCTGGTTTAACAGAATGTTTTAAAATCACTATCCCAAATAAACAATCAGGCAAAAGAGGTGGATCTCCGGTGGATTTCAGGCCACGAGAAAATTATGAGAAATGAGATAGCTGAGCAAATACTGCTAGTAACTTCCAACAGAAGAGACTGAAGAGATTTAGTATCATTTCCACAAATGACTTCTATCATCAAACGTGGAATGGAACTTGAATCACCCATGACGCCACGATGGCGATGTTATCTACAAGCTTGGAAGAACAAACACCACATATACGGGAAGTTTGGAGGGAAGTTGGTGACCCATGATGAGAATTTAGGGAACTTCTCACTGTACACCACACAAAAATAATATGACCAACAGAAACAGCTCTGACGGGAAGCTCTACAGCCCTGTCTCGAGGCTGGTGACCACAGCACAGGTGTGTTGATGAAATCCATAACATCATATGACTTCAGATCGAGAACTAGGAAGGACTGGTTGAACTCGTTACCCGCCGAAGACGGATGTGTCGGGCCATTGGCGCAAATAAAACGGCGACACAACGCATTTCCATTCTCTGGACTACATCCTGCTGGAAATCTAGTACGGCCATTGTTCTGCTACAAGAGATCTCGCAGGAGTTTGAGAATGAACGCAGAAGAAGAAGAAGAACTCGTTAAAAAAAACACCTATCGCTGAAAAAAATATATGCCGCAGACAAATTTAACTAAATGAAAGGGAAAGTGCACCCATTTACAGATTATTATGGAACAAAGACAATGTACACGTCGCCGCTATTAGGATATTGTGGATGTTTTGTTCTAAGTTCGTTCCCACACTCATGTAAGTTAACAGGGTGCAGTCCATAGACGCCCATGTGTTGCGAGGACCCGAAAGGCAAGTAAACAATAGTAACACTGTTTACCTTCCATGCGTGTTGTAAGAGGCGAACATTTTGGGCTGAAATGTGTCGTCCCATTCCATATAGGATCAAAATGACTCAGTATTCATGCTGAAAGAGGATGTGTCAGGCCGAAATGCACAGATATCGCAGCAAAGCTGTAAAGAATGACAATGTTTTCGTTCTCCGGACTACATAATGCTAATCTGTATGAGGAGTTTGAGAACATGCTCAAACGTCCATAGAACATAATGTATTATGGTATGGTTTACAGATTTCGGGCGATATCTGCGCATTTTGGTTTCACGCATCCTATTTCAGCATGACTTTTGGGTCACTTCAATCCTATTGGAAGTGAAAACTTTACACTAAACCTCTTTAGTAGCCTGATGATAGAAGTATATCTCTTGTTTCCTTTTCTAGTACCGATAAAACATGCGATAAAAAGAAATTCAAGTCTCTATACTCGAGTGAAGACAGACGAAAAACGCTGGTTTAACCTGCCTATACTCGAGTGAAAACAGATGAAAAGCATTGGTTTAACCTGCCTATACTCGAGTGAAAACAGATGAAAAGCATTGGTTTAACCTGCCTATACTCGTGTGAAGACAGATGAAAAGCATTGGTTTAACCTGCCTATACTCGAGTGAAAACAGATGAAAAGCATTGGTTTAACCTGCCTATACTCGAGTGAAAACAGATTAAAAGCATTGGTTTAACCTGCCTATACTCGTGTGAAGACATATAAGAAGTATTGGTTTAACCTGCCTACACTCGTGTGAAGACATATAAGAAGTATTGGTTTAACCTGCCTATACTCGTGTGAAGACATATAAGAAGTATTGGTTTAACCTGCCTATACTCGTGTGAAGACATATAAGAAGTATTGGTTTAACCTGCCTATACTCGTGTGAAGACATATAAGAAGTATTGGTTTAACCTGCCTATACTCGTGTGAAGACATATAAGAAGTATTGGTTTAACCTGCCTATACTCGTGTGAAGACATATAAGAAGTATTGGTTTAACCTGCATCAGTCCTACAGATATTATTCTTGGAAACTTGCCTCGGAACTCGTCAGAAACTACAAACGTTATTTCTACTCCATACTACAACTACTCGTTAAGTGTACCTACGCCTGTAGTAAGTATACTGAGACTGAATCACAGCAGCCACAACGAAACTTAAAACGCTAAGAACAATGTAAGCCGAAACGTAGAACAATAAACGAAAAATGTACTAAGGATAAAAGAGTTATGTACAATAGTATTTTGGTTGAGGTTTGTGTGTGTGTGCGTGTGTATGCTGCTCGTGACGTCTTTACAAAGTGAAGATACATGGGGATCATCGCATTAAGCTACGGAGGTGTGTTCTCTGTGTGGTACTATCAGCAGGCGTCGTTGAGAGGAGTGGAGCATATTAATAAAACCCGACTACAAGGAAGTCAATCCCCCACGCCGTTCGAACCCTTTTTTTTAGTGAAGACAGTCATGAAATTGTTCAAAAACAAAAAATGAACCTTGACGCCACATTTCTCAAACCCAGTTAGAGATGATCAAGTTAATCTATCTATGAAAATATTTTCTTCCACGCGCCAGTTTCAGACATCCACTGAAATCTGTGGATTTCAGAGGTTTAGCGCTTTCAAATATATAAGGTTCAAATATATAATCTGCTATTATTTCGTTAATAATCTCAATAAGATTTTTCATCGTATCTGTGGGTACATTTTACAGATGTAAATATAAAAACATGAACTAATATTGTTTGAATATTGACAAGCCGACGTTTCGAGTAAAAAGGCGTTATTAAAACAAACGATACAAATTACTAAACTGTCAGAACACTATACAGTACTATTAAAATGCCCGATATATGAAATAAATACTGATGTTAAAAGTGCGAGTGAATGAGAAAATGAAGAATTTTGAAGAAATGAAAACTGAACAAAGCCAATTAGGTTATATAAAGGAATCAGAAGGAATTGGGTATATACATTTTTAAAAACTGAATCAACTTGTAGAATGGAGATATATGAGCCTTTTTTTTTGTCTTCGGTGATCCTGCGACTCCTAGGATTGTGAACACAGTGATATCTGAAGTTGAGTGTCGGTTACTTTATTCCATATAGTGTGAGTTCCATTTGTCTGGTCTTGAAGAAAGACCCGATATAACCTATATAACCTACTTAGCCACATTTTACGCCATGCATGGAAGATAAACAGTTGCTATTCTTCGTTCCCCTTTCGGGTCCCTATAGCATCAAGTGTTACCAATGATTATATACACGACATATTAGAAACGAAACACAAAGGTAAACTACATTTCGACTAGAAAGTCGTCATGGATAAATTAGATAAGAGATCTGAGAAACGGCCTGTTATCGTAAATAGCGATTGTTGCAAAACAGAAATAAACTTAACATGGCTGACGTGTCACAATGGAGAGCTCTGGTTTACCTTCTATTCAACCTATAGAAAGACAGCATCTCCAGATATGCAAAGAAGAAAAACAGGGCTGGTTGTAATGTCTTGATTATCGCAATTAGCGCTGACAGAACTAAAAATAGAAGTGCTGATGGAACAAATCAGATAGATTTATCAATTAAATTACTGGGGTAAAAAATCTAAGCAGACAAGGTTGGATCTCTAGACCACAAGGGTATACGACGTGATTTGCCACGTTACATTATTTAATTACAGCATTTACAGCATTCAACCGGTATTACCCGTGAGGGTCATACAAATGTTACGCTAGAATCGCCAGCATTTAAAGTTCTCCTAACATCCCTGTCTTCTGACATACGGGCGAATGTGGAACAATAACTCCCAATAAAAGCAATGCCTTTATGTTATATCAAGCCAAGATTTTTTGCGTCACCTCTTTTCTTTCTACCCTCAGCTATTGTATGCAGTACCATAACAATTGGTTGTACTCAAATATTGCTATGGTTCCATTACATTATACAAACTGCATATCTCCTAGGTTCGTTCTCAAGCGCCTACAGATTAGCAGGATGTAACCCAAAAAATGATATGAACATGTATCATGATTTACATATTGACAAAGATATCTGCGACTCTTTGCCTCATACATCTGACTTCAGAATGACTTTCATCTTATGTGGATGCAACAGCCAATTCGACCCCTCAAACTTTAGTTGCCTCTTACGACATGCACGTCGATCGCATATTCTTTGCTCATCTTTTAGGTACAAACGTGACACTTAAAACTAGTACTTTGTAAAAGTATGGGGGTGGGGGGAACCGTCTATGAAGTCACGACCGTCTCCATAAGATCTGTTAGCTAGATTTGTAACGGCGATCTCTTGAGCACATTGTTGGACATTCGGTTGGTCAATATTTATATACGTGGAGTCGCCTTGGCTATTTTTTGGCATGCTAATCCAAGTAGTAAATAGTGACCAACCGACGCCAAACAATTATCAAAAACATAACGAATGGGGTCCTAATTAACTCTGTTGGAAGGTCTTTATTGTGGCGGTCATGCCACAGCTGTAGGTACAAATATGTGTGGCAGATAAATATTATTAAACTAACATGGACACCCACAGTGAGAAACGGCGAACTGTCAGCTTTATTTGTGTATTCGAGGAAACCGTGAGACGATAGACACGAAGAAATCGGAGGAAGATCGTATAAAGCACCAAAATAATTTCTGTGTGGTATAAAGTAGATGGAATAAAGCAAAGGAATTTAGTCTGAAAAATGGCAGAAATCTGGATAGAAGAATGTTATATATAGTAAGCGTGTCCAATCTACAATTTAGATTTCTGTATGCCAAAAGAAAGAAAACAATGTGCGGTTTACTATCTTGAACGATGCCATTAGTTCTTCTCTAACTAGGCTATTAGTGACATTCGCTTGAGCATTGTTGTGTGTTCTATTGTTGACATTGTGGCAGCAGAGACATATTTATGTGTATAATCTACTTTGGTAAGAAAATAGACTATATAGTGACATAGAAAACTAGGATAATATATTTTTTTAATGTGGGAAACATGCTAAACATCAAAATAGTTATTTTTTAAAGCGTCCGCTCTCAGGCTCCCGCTGGATTTCTCTTGTTGGGCCTACTAGATTTCCTGCAGGATGAAGTACATAGAACAGAGATGCTTTGTCTCCGCTTGGGAAGGGGTAGGTGGCCTTAGACGCATGACTTCGCCGGCAGACAGTTTATTGTAGACATGCAGACATGAGACGTCAGCATGTTTTCTGAGTTACTTTGAAAGACTTCTCCCTAAAAAGTCCTTAATCTCTCTCTACGACATGCATGGCAGGTAACAATATCGCTACTCTTTGTTTACCTTTCTAACCCCATATAGGCTACACATGAACAATATTTGAAAGAAACGCGAATGAGTGAAAATTACGTTCCGACGGATGGGTAAAAATTAAGCCCGACGGACAGGTAAAACTGTAAATACCACCCTTCTACCGTTCATGAAACCTTTTGTTCACTCGAGGATGTAATTTGATAAAACTAAACAACTCAAACCTCACCATAGTCACTTTAGTGCGATCTTCTATTTGAAATGTCAAATGTTTGCAACCACATCAAATGACATCCTATTATCCTGGCTCATCTTGTGGAGCCACGCCCCTTGCAAATGTCACCTGATGTGTTCCAGTCCGCTATGCGGTACTTGCAGACAGGAGCGTTGGAGCGTGCTGTGTGAGAATTGTTCTCATTGTTATAGGCGCGAAAGATTGTGCCAGTTCTGAGAGTTGAGATGTAGGGCACATTATTGAAATACGGTTATAGGATATTCTCCTAGATATGGTTGTAATTTCTATTTTCTTTCTTATTGTCTGCTTCTTATGTCATTCCTACCTCTCTTTCTGGGGGAGAAAGAGGCCCCCCCCCCCATTTTGCTTTTATGTCATTTTTATCTTTAAAAAAAATCTCATTCTCTGCTGCTTATGTCATTTCTATCTTTTTTCTCTGAATCTCTGCTTCCTATGACTTCCTACCCCTCCTTATACTAATTATGTCCTGCCTATCTTTCTTTCTTAGTGTCTGCCTCTATCTTTTTTCTCTGAATCTCTGCTTCCTATGACTTCCTACCCCTCCTTATACTAATTATGTCCTGCCTATCTTTCTTTCTTAGTGTCTGCCTCTATCTTTTTTCTCTGAATCTCTGCTTCCTATGACTTCCTACCCCTCCTTATACTAATTATGTCCTGCCTATCTTTCTTTCTTAGTGTCTGCCTCTATCTTTTTTCTCTGAATCTCTGCTTCCTATGACTTCCTACCCCTCCTTATACTAATTATGTCCTGCCTATCTTTCTTTCTTAGTGTCTGCTAATTATATATTCTTCTTCCTCTTGTTCGCAGTTTAACATTTCTACATTGTAAATTCTGTTTTCTTGAAAAACGCTTGCATTTTAAAGAAGCTCGGCTTCCATACTTTTTTCTGTGAATATCTTCTGATTCTTGTGTCATTTCTATCTTTCCATTTTTCTAATCTGCTTCTGTCATTTCTATATTTCTTTAATTTCCCAATTTGCTTGTTTCTACCTTTTTCCCCCTCCTCATTCTCTGCTTACGTCGGTGATGTGTTCTTTAACCGCCGCAGATATCCATCACGTCTTTGCAAACGTACATATTCTAAATAAAGTCGAAGCGACACGGATATCTCATGACCCATTATCTGTTAATATAAGACATTTCAACAGAATTAATTAGGACCTAATTCGTTACGTTGTTTATTATTGTCAGGCTGTTCGTTGATCACTATGTATATACTTAAAGTAGCCTTGGCTATTTTTAGCATGCGATTCCAAGTATATAAATAGTGACCAACGAAGAACCTGACAATAATGAACCAAAATGTAACGGTTTTCTACTTTCATGGTCTCTGATATGTTCACATGGGCATTTAATGTCGCTATCCACAACCTTGCGAAAATCCTGCTTGTTTACGTTAGGTGACCCACATTTTAGGTCGCAAAATCGGAGCACATAGTACCCTTACGCTATTTCTATCTTTCTTCTCTGGGTATCTGCCATTTCTATGTTTCTTCTCTGGGTATCTGCCATTTCTATCTTTCTTCTCTGGCTATCTACTTACTATGTCATTTCTACTCCGTCAATCTAATTAAGTCAATTCTGCCAATGATTGCTTAAAATGGAAAGGACCTCTTGATGATATCTGATGTGATGAAGCCTGCAGAAGTCACATCACAAGTACTGGGATAGAATCTACCCTTTTATCTGCAACATGCATCGAGGTTGCCAAGAAAGTAAGGGCAAAGGCCCGCAGAGTAGACAACTGCGCCCACCAGGTGTTGCTGCGGCCCGAAAGAGGAACAATAAATAGCAACAATATATCACACACACACGCCTCGTAAGAGGCGATTAAGTTGGTTAAGGGGTGCAGTTGGCTGCCCCATCTATATAGCATCAAAGTAACCCATAGATCAGGCTGACGTGTCAAGATGAAAGGAGCAGATATTGCAGCTAATCTGTAAACCGTGACACAAGGCATTCCGTTCTCCGGAGTACAGCATGCTCTTCTTCTGGGTTCCTTCTCAAAGTCCTGCAGATTAACAAGATTATGTGAGCCTGAGAACGGAATGTGTTGTGTCGTGGTTTACAGCTCACTGCGATATTTGTATCTTTTGGTCTCACATCCAACTTCAGCATGGCTTCTGAGTTACTTGATGCTCTATTAGATGAAATAGCCAACTCTACCCCCAAAAACCTACATACTCGTCTCTTACGACATGCATAGCAGGTAAACAACGTTGCTATTCTTCACTCCTCTTAGGGTTCCGCCAACACACGTGCTTCACCCTGCTAATCTGCAGGAGTTTGAGAACAAAAGTAGAAGAAAATGAAACCTGCTAGCTGGTGGACTCTACATGCGAGCTGGTGGACTCTACATGCGAGCTGGTGGACTCTACGTGCGAGCTGGTGGACTCTACGTGCGAGCTGGTGGACTCTACAGTTATAAAGAGTGAAACAGTCGTCTGAAACTTGCAGAAACTTGGGAGAATTTTCATGTTAAAAAGAATGACAGAAAGGCACTCATCTGGAGATGAGAAGAAGCCGCCAACATGTGGCACAGGTAGAAAAACTAAATAGTATACTCGCTACAACTCGCTTCTATCACCATCATCACAACTATCATCATTATCACCACCATCCTTCTCATCATCATTATCACCACCATCCTTCTCGTCATCATTATCACCACCATCCTTCTCATCATCATTACCATCATCGTCATCACAACTATCATCATCATCACCACCATATCTATCCTCATCTTCACCATCATAACTATATCCATCGTCACCATAATCATAATCAACATCGTCATCACCACCACCACATCATCAGTACCACAGATATAGACATGTTTTAAGTGAAGGAAAGAAAAAGAAAATCATCAACACCATTATCATCATCACCACCATCGTCATAACTACTTATACCATTTCTATCATTCCATCTTTCTCATGCACACACACACACACACACCATGCAAAGACATACATATATACTCCATAATTTCAAGTGCGCGCAATTATAATAACGATAACTCATTAGATAATTTCGTTGACTCCTGGCCAATTCCATCTGCTGATGATTTTATTGAAACCATATGAAAGTACTTAAATTAAACGGATCTCATTCTATTAGTTTGTTTGTTTTGCGTTCGCTCCATTGTAACCATCACAGATATCCATGCGATTTCCGCCGGGAGTGTGATTACGTTGTGCCACCGTTATGCGCCTTGTAGGCCTAGCACATCCGATTTCGGCATGCCTTGACAATTCGGGTGGGCTACCCTTAGCCTGTGACAGCCTCTATATCTGTCTCCAGGCACGCGTAGTGGCGACTCTTCGCCCAGATGATTTTTGCTCTTGTCTGACTCGCACGAGGTGTTCCACTGTCTATGAACTTGCCTCGTGTAATTGGACGTGCTGTGCCTGTGCCCATTGGGTACTGAACCGTTTCTCATCCGTGAGCCTGGTTCCTTAAGGGGAAGAACTCAACAGAGGAGTTGGACCCTGGCTCTTTCGCCCTCTTAGCCGAGGTGTCGTTCACCGATATCGTGTACCCCTTTGTCCAAGTTCGAGTCTCACACCACGCGTTTGAGAGCAAGGCGTTCTTGAGCTGAGCTTCCTTGTCCCAATAGCGCCTGAGCCCATCAGGTACTGAACCCTTTCTCTCTTCAAGTGTATTTCCGGTGTAGGAAAACCTAACAATAGAGTGGGGCGAGGGCTAAATCGTTGTCCCTTTCTTGCCTAAGCCCATAGGGTACAGAACCCTTTCTCTTCGCGAGCATATTTCCGGTTTAGGAAGGCTCGACATTAGAGTTGGATTATGTCTTCTTGCTTTACCAAACCCCAATGAATGGGTCTGGGGCTCTGTCTGTAAGGAACACAGGTAACTAGAAGCTCGTCTCGAGCTGACGGAGCTTGTAGTTCCCCTTTCATAGGGACTTTTTCAATTTGCAGTTCGCGCTGCCCTCTAGCGCTGTTCTGCCCTTTCATTGTTTCATTGTACTCGGTATGAAATCTTTTTTGTCTCTCGCCATGCATCTACCTTTACGTGCATTTTACATTGGCCGCCCCTCCAATGTTCGAACTGGACTGACTAGCTTCACTGTATGTAGACAGTGTCGCTATATGTGGTGATGCTGGTGGGGTCGGAGATATTGTCTCTCTTGTGCAGTCAAATATCTTTCCATCTGCTACCTCCACATTCTCGGACACGATCCCCAAATGGTTTGGCCAGAATCAGCTCGAGCTGCTGTATTTCTGTTTCCAGGGTGCACAGCGTGGAGGTACATTTGGGATCTTGGTTATCTGCTAACCCTGGGTCCGCCTAGAGCAATGCGTTCCCTTTGCACCCCTATTCTATTAGTCAATAAGGTTCCTTTTCCGCGTTCTTTCTGAGACTCCCTGCTAGGAAATATTCCGGAGAACGGAATGCCTTGTGTCATAGTTTACTTACAGCTTGGCTGCGACGTAAGCGTTTTTTGAGCCTAACAAACTCTGCATGGTTTATGGATCATTTCATCCTTTACGGAAGCATGTCTCAACCATTTTGGCACGTGAACTCTTTTTGATACAAATATTCTTCCGATTCTCTCTTGGTACCTAAAAAGTTATTAACTTTCTTTACCAGCTATCAAGGCTTTTTATTTTGTATCAATATAGTGGTTGTTGTTTATCGCTCAATGCATAAGAGGATTGACTTCACCGTAATCTGATTACCCTATTTGTATTTCGTCCCTTTCAACGAAGCGGCACGCCCCATGTCGAGTATCACTCATAGCCCATAGCTTCGTTGCTTGACGTGATAACCACCAAGATTGTATGAAAAAAACATCACTATTGTAAACAAGAGGTAGCGAACTAGATTCGAACCGGCGATCTCTTGAGCACAAAGCTAACAGCTGAACTACTATTCCAGGAAGATTTCGTCATATAGCATAGTAATGATCCTACTAGAGCTCCAACATGATGTAGCACATAGAACGCAGATGCGTCGTGTTCACGTTTTATTTTCGACAATGACCCGATACATCCAATTTCCGTGGTTATATATAATACATTATGTTTTACCAATTACACTGAACTGTGGGTGTTCGTTGCCATAATCACTAGTAAACCAGACGTGTATCGCAATGTGTTTGTCATCATTTCTCGCACTGCATGCTGACCTCTTCCATCAATGTGAATGCTTGACTTTTTTAAAACTCTGTTTGTGCCATTACATGGTCACTGAGGCCCACTGAAGAAGATGTTCTAAGTATGAGAACCGCTGGCTGGACCGATAGTAAATAACATTCCTGATTCTTAATTCTGGATTAGAAACTAACATCATAGCACACGGGATATTCCCGTACTCAGCTCTCCGTTCCAGCAGTCATTCGAATGTATGTAGACTCAAAGTCCCAGTCCGATGTTGCTTACGTGATCTTCGGTTATTTCCAAAAGAGTACATTTTCTACCCTCCCCTCTAATCATTTCCATCTATGCCATCTTTCTATGTGTACGAGTAGATAACAACATACAGTCACCATAAGGACACACTTATGTTTATCACATAAATATTCTAAAATAATATACAACAATCTTAATGAGATGGAATTTTCTTTGATGACGGACACCACTCGTAGCTGACATACCCTCATTGGATTTATGACTTTCAAGGACATAATTTCAATTTCAATTTGCAGAACACATTAATGAGATAGACGTAATAAGATGGGAAAACTCGGCATAGGTTGAATTAACTTCCAATCTCTCAGGCAAAAATGAATAGGGTAATGAAGTGTTGCTATTCACGAATAACACACAGATTAACACACAAATCGACGTTTCGACAAAAAGTAGTTTAAGATGATCACATTCACAACATAATACGAGAAGTAAGTACGGTACCATTTGCGTACTTGTTTACTAGGCAGAGCTACATATAGTGTGCCTATATTTTTATCTTCACCGTAAGAGCTAAAAGCTAAATGTCAGAGAAGAAACAACACAAACAGAAAATAGAACACACCCAAATATTGTTGAAACGAGAAAAACAGAAAATACACAGAACAACTCAAATATCGATGAAACAACACAAACAGAAAAAGGATGGAAGAACGGGTCATCCTCAGGATTGACGGACATTGATCCAAAAGGACTCTAAGACTCACAGGACAAGTCCATAGAATATCGATGCTCCAATCTCCGTCTCATAAATCCATCCGTATAGCAGCTCCCAGTTTAGCTCGGTATAATTTATCAGTCTCTTCATTTATCTATTATGTTTCTCTTTCCGGGCCGTTCAAATCGTTACACTAGGATAGGGAATCACTCTGTCGTAGTGGTTAAGCCGTTCACTGTGTGTTCAAGAAGGCGCGAGCTCGAATCCTGCTCGCGATCTCGTGTTTATTGTTGATTATTTTTTTTCATCCCTGAGGATTTAAAACTTAAAGCTTCTGAGGTAAGTGCTATGAGTGGTAATCTCGGTATGGGCCTACTGTGTGCAGTTTCGTTGGGAGGGACGGAGTACATACTGGGCAACACGAGTACAAAAACGTGAGTCCATTTGTTCAATAGGAAATTAAAGCATCTTGCTGAGACACGACCGTTTCAACCTAAGTCTATGTTGGTTATATCGTCCCAAGTACAATAAAGTTATTACTCTACGCTTTTTCAACCTTTTCTCTCAGTGTTCCCACTTGTGGCCCATGGTAACATTCTCTTGATTCTTGATTAGAAACTGGCTTCACAGCACGCGGGACATTCCCATAAGTCTACCTCCACCCATTCACTGCCCTTTCCTATTTCTTCCAATTCACATACCATGGTAACATTGTGGGCCATACCCACTCCAATATTATCTCACGATTACTTCCAAACAAGTCTCCAGTAAACAAAGGGGGTAGCTGAATGAAAGGTCATCCTGTGGATTCCGTTACAAATGGGACTTCCACCCGAATTATCAGACCGAGGTCAATCATTGTGCCAGGGGTTACTTCAGAGCCAGGTCGAGGCTACCCAGCAATGAATGAACGGGTACTGCTTTCTCACGCCGACGTCGCTATAAAAACCTAACCAAATATCAAACAGGTTGTCCCTGAAACCAGACGGCAAACTTCCTGGTTGTACACACCTGTTCCATTTCCGCTACGCAAGTGGTCAAAATATAGAATACATCTCATTGGTCAGAATTTGCATACATCAGGACAGTACCCTGTTTTCGGTTCTTCTCATTAAGTTTTTTTTTTCTGGCATTGGTCAAGAGTTCAGGCCTCTATTGTGTATTTTGTTGCTTATACAGTCTTGCTGGCTCATCACCATTCACCCCTTCTAAATTAAGTTTTGGATGTTCCCCATGATTTTCACTGGTCACTTTGTGTCGACAGCCAATGAAAATAACATAAAAAGTCAAATGTGTCACGCTAGAAGGATGATTCACAATTTAACATACGGGTTTTATTTAGTCGATGGTCACGCCTATATCCTGACATATTTGTTAGTGGTGAAATCGCTTTTAAATATGTACTAAAAATCATAAGGCAGGAAACAGCATTTGAAGAAGGCCTCGCAACTTGTGTCAACACATTTTATAAAATTCGACCCCACCACATCCCTGCGCCCGTACAGGGATTTGGCACAAAAACCTAATCTGAACACCCCCCCCCCGTCTTATCTACGGGCTTGCTTGAGGATGATGAGAGCTGAGTACTCATGGTTCGATGTGCAGTGAGGATAATCTTTCCATTAACTAAAACGTATGTGCCCTCTAAGTAGGAGGCCTTGCATATTGTTGGAGTCTTCTATATATTAAAGACAGTTACGAAGACACTCCCCACTCCATACACGCAACAATTTTACACAGGAAACAAGGGCTTCTTCGCTCGTAATTTTTGGGTATCAAAACAACCAAAGGTTTTCATGTTAATTTTGCACATATAATAGTACCAGTTCGAATACACAGATTCAATGTTTCGTCTGTGAGAATACAGACAAGCAGGATAAAGTAGCACCATCATCTATGAGAGAATACAGGTCGGTGTCGTCAATAATTAAGCAATAAATGTAGCGTCAAAAGTGGGCTCCGACAGGTATGTTTGTTTCGGCAGGTGCGTTTACTCGAGAGATGCGAAACTGAATTAGCAACACCACCAAACTGTATTGGTGGGACCGAAAAGAGAGCACAAAATAGCAATATTGCAACCTGCCATGCATGTTGTGAGAAGCGAATAAGAAGGTTTTGAGAGTGAATATGGCTGCCCCATTAAATTAAGACCGATAGTGCCCCTAAATCCATGCTAAAATCTAAGAGAAGATATCGCAGCCAATCTGTAAAACATAACACCGCTCAGTCAGGTATCCGGATTACATTCTGCTAATCTTCAAGAATTTATGAAATAAAATTATAGTCACACCAGTTTATTGGCGGGCCCCGTAAAGGGAGCAACGAACGGTCACACTGTGACCTGCCAAGCATGGCGTAAGAGACGACTAAGGAGGTTTGACTACATAATCCTGTTGAACGTCAAAGTAATTCAGAAATGTGCAGAGGTGAAAGCTGCTGGTCATAAAGTAGCAAATATCACAGGCAATTTTTCCCCCTTATTGCATTAGCCCCCTCATATCTTTATTGCACTGGATTGCTCCCAGACACTGAGGATTTATCCGGTTTTTTATTATTGTTCCAGATTTGGCACAAAAGTTAGAATGAAAACGTGACCGTCTCCAATAAAGACCTGTGTCATGTCTTTCCAAAACTTCCTTATGAATCTCCTGAAATTCCGTAGCCCCGGGCAAGTTGTCCCGCTTTCTCCAGCAACATATGCATGCATTGCTGAATGTCTCTTGCCCAATGACGTTTTAGTTGGCCTCTGCCTTCTATTTAAACAACTCTTGAGACTAACGGGAATTGAGCCAATTAGTTCTGACCGCTCCATCAAGCACGAAAAAAAAACCCGCTTACTCTTGTGGCCAGGCGATTTGGTGCCGTCAGAACGGATTGGTTCAATTCCCGTTGGTCTCAAGAATTTTTAACTTATTATCTTGCTTATTTGAATTTACTTGTTTACAAAACACGACGCTCTTCCCATGCTATCGTGTCTCTTCCCATGCTATCGTGTCTCTTCCCATGCTATCGTGTCTCTTCACATGCTATCGTGTCTCTTCCCATGCTATCGTGTCTCTTCCCATGCTATCGTGTCTCTTCCCATGCTATCGTGTCTCTTCACATGCTATCGTGTCTCTTCCCATGCTATCGTGTCTCTTCACATGACCGAAAAAAACTTTTCTTAATTTAATATCGTGTTTAAAAGCCAGCCTTCTTGAACGTTGAAGACTCTCTAACAGAATTAATTAGGACTCCTGTTCGTTACGTTTTTGACTATTGTTGAGATTTTGGCTGGTCACTATTTACATACTTGGAATATCATGCCAAAAATAGCAAAGACGACTCCAAATATATAAATAGTGAAGAACCGAAATCCCAACAAGGGCCCCGTTCGGTTACGTGACACTTCCATATAACAGGTCTGACTGGTAACGGTCGTGATGAAAGTGTGCGATCTTCACTTCCATTGAATGTGTCGGTATGAATGAGTCTCCACCAACACATTCATCTTGGAAACTGATATTAATTCTTCCACCTGTTGCTGGGGAGAACCTAGTATTGAACCTTTTCATTCTGAAAGTAGAAGTATCTTTGAAACTAGTGGACAATCTCTGCCGTGTCAAGGCTTCTCCGCTTCACCCCCCCCCCCTCCTACCACGTTTAATGACAATTCATACTACGTGACCTTTGTGCAGGAGATTCAACAATGGAAGCTGAAAATTTGGCGTGGGAATGAAAAGAATGAGGAGACAATCATACATCAATTCTACCCCCACGTCTCCTACTATTAACGAACTAAGAGTATCCGTGATAAAGCGAGAGACTGATAGATGTTTCGACCGAAAATCTCCTAGATAGCTAATAGTTGATTACACAACGTGTGAGAATGCACCAATTTTGACTTCCAAATGATAACCAAAAACAATCCTGTACGCTGTCATTTTCACTGTTCCTGGAAAGGTCACAACGGTTACCAATATAAAATTTCAGTTATAAATTCAGAAATTATTGTCTGTACTGTTCTATCATACCTGCCAACCTGCACAATTTTTCCAGTATTTTGTACATAAAATACTCAGTATGTCCGTACTGACCTTTCGCATTGCCCTTCAGGGAAGCAATCTTTATACAAGCATTGCCCTTCAGGGATGCAATCTTTATACAAGCATTGCCCTTCAGGGATGCAATCTTTATACAAGCATTGCCCTTCAGGGATGCAATCTTTATACAAGCATTGCCCTTCAGGGATGCAATCTTTATACAAGCATTGCCCTTCAGGGATGCAATCTTTATACAAGCATTGCCCTTCAGGGATGCAATCTTTATACAAAAATCATTCACTGGTGCCGTCTCCGCATCACACGTTGGCTGCACCGGAATCCAACATCTTAAGTCTTGCCGTGGTGGTGCAATCTACCAGATTGCCCATCTCATGATGTTTCCCCTTCTACGTACATATCTGCCTAGCTCTTGATCGTCGTCCTTCAACTTCATACGATGTGTTGTTCGAACCTCTTTGTTGTGTTTCTTGGTACAAAGTGTTGTTCGAACCTCTTTGTTGTGTTTCTTCATACGGTGTGTTGCTCGAACCTCTTTGTTGTGTTTCTTCATACGGTGTGTTGTTCGAACCTCTTTGTTGTGTTTCTTCATACGGTGTGTTGCTCGAACCTCTTTGTTGTGTTTCTTCATACGGTGTGTTGTTCGAACCTCTTTGCTGTGTTTCTTGGTACGGTGTGTTGCTCGAACCTCTTTGCTGTGTTTCTTGGTACAAAGTGTTGTTCGAACCTCTTTGTTGTGTTTCTTGGTACAAAGTGTTGTTCGAACCTCTTTGTTGTGTTTCTTCATACGGTGTGTTGCTCGAACCTCTTTGCTGTGTTTCTTCATACGGTGTGTTGTTCGAACCTCTTTGCTGTGTTTCTTGGTACGGTGTGTTGCTCGAACCTCTTTGCTGTGTTTCTTGGTACAAAGTGTTGTTCGAACCTCTTTGTTGTGTTTCTTGGTACAAAGTGTTGTTCGAACCTCTTTGTTGTGTTTCTTCATACGGTGTGTTGTTCGAACCTCTTTGTTGTGTTTCTTCATACGGTGTGTTGCTCGAACCTCTTTGCTGTGTTTCTTCATACGGTGTGTTGTTCGAACCTCTTTGCTGTGTTTCTTGGTACGGTGTGTTGCTCGAACCTCTTTGCTGTGTTTCTTCTCCTTTCATAAATCCCTTCTTATTCTTCTACAGAGTTACGAGCATATAAAAGCAAGGATTGGGCAGGACAAGATTTGTCCTCACTCGTCATCCTTGATATTATAAATCGACGGAGAACTGTGTGTTGATGAATCCAAGGTTCTACTCCTATAACTCTGATAGGTTATAGATCAGACAGATAAGATAAGATGATAAGATATATGATAAGATATGATAAGATGAAAGAATATATAATGAGATAATATGATAAGATGAGAGAATATAAGATGAGATAAGATATGATGATAAGATAAGATTATAAGATAAGATGATATGATAAGAAAAGACAAGATAAGAGCATATGATAAGAGATGATAAGATATAAGATACGATTATGATATAAGATGAGATAATATGATGAGATGATAATATAGACAGACAGGATAGATAGATAGATAGATAGATAGATAGATAGATAGATAGATAGATAGATAGATAGATAGATAGATAGATAGATAGATAGATAGATATATAGATAGATAGATAGATAGATAAACAGATCCATATCTCAAAGACATCAAGTATGTCCTGTTTGTTCATTATCCATGTTTCTGAACCATACTCCACCGAAGACGGATGTGTTGGGCCATTGGCGCAAATAAAACGGCAACACAACGCAATTTCCATTCTCTGGACTACTGTCAACTGGAAATCTTGTAGGACCATTGTCCTGTTACACGATAAATCAAGCGGGAGTTTAAGAATGAACGCTGAAGAAGAAGAACCATACATTACAGTAGACAAAATGCCATCAAACACATATCAACTAAACATGTCGTCAACAAGCAAACATCTGTCCCTTCTAGAACATTATTTTGGTCTATTACCACCAGCACATATCCTTTCCAGCATATTCAATGTTTACCTCGAAAGAATATGTCAAAGCCCTCCAATTTGTCGCAGATGTCACCTAGCTAGCCCTTTGACATTTACCAGGGATTCCAACTAGAATGTTAGAAAATGCAAGAGACAGTTACGAATGGTGAACTTTGGTCCTAAGCCAGGATTACTATGTGACATTCCAACCTCAGCTTTAAAGCACTGCTCATACGTGCAGTCACGTGCATGAATACTTCAAATACCCCCCCCCCCGTATGTGATAGATCAGGGGACGAATGCCGACACGTTGACACCCGTATAGTTATTTCTAGTAACGTAATGCAGCTCTTACCAGAATTATAAAACTATAATTATCTGAGGTGAATCTACATATCCGGCACGCTCTGAAGTACGAGATAACGATATAATTACAATTTTAAAATAATGAATATATTGTATACGGCTACAATGATTTTTAATCCGCTCAGAGATCATATTTTTTATGATAATATACTTATTGTGTGATTATAAAAGAGATGATGTGCGGTATAAGCAGTGTATGATAATAAAAGAGATGATGTGCGGTATAAGCAGTTTATGATAATAAAAGAGATGATGTGCGGTATAAGCAGTTTATGATAATAAAAGAGATGATGTGCGGTATAAGCAGTTTACGATAATAAAAGAGATGATGTGCTGTATAAGCAGTTTACGATAATAAAAGAGATGATGTGCGGTATAAGCAGTTTACAATAAAAGAAATGATGTGCGGTATAAGCAGTTTACGATAATAAAAGAGATGATGTGCGGTATAAGCAGTTTACGATAATAAAAGAGATGATGTGCGGTATAAGCAGTTTACGATAATAAAAGAGATGATGTACGGTATAAGCAGTTTACGATAAAAGAGATGATGTGCGGTATAAGCAGTTTATGATAATAAAAGAGATGATGTGCGGTATAAGCAGTTTACGATAATAAAAGAGATGATGTGCGGTATAAGCAGTTTACGATAATAAAAGAGATGATGTGCGGTATAAGCAGTTTACGATAATAAAAGAGATGATGTGCGGTATAAGCAGTTTACGATAATAAAAGAGATGATGTGCGGTATAAGCAGTTTACGATAATAAAAGAGATGATGTGCGGTATAAGCAGTTTACGATAATAAAAGAGATGATGTACGGTATAAGCAGTTTATGATAATAAAAGAGATGATGTGCGGTATAAGCAGTTTACGATAATAAAAGAGATGATGTGCGGTATAAGCAGTTTATGATAATAAAAGAGATGATGTGCGGTATAAGCAGTTTACGATACTAAAAGAGATGATGTGCGGTATAAGCAGTTTACGATAATAAAAGAGATGATGTGCGGTATAAGCAGTTACGATAATAAAAGAGATGATGTGCGGTATAAGCAGTTTACGATAATAAAAGAGATGATGTGCGGTATAAGCAGTTTACGATAATAAAAGAGATGATGTGCGGTATAAGCAGTTTACGATAAGACTATGCATTGATCTCTGGATATAATGATATTATTGCAAGCAGTGCAGGATTTATGTATAAGCTACACAAGCTATAGCTCAGAGCCCCCCACTATTTTGTGGGCCCCCAAAAATAATTGTCCAAGTGAGCAATTGTCAAATATTACGTATAAAGGACGTATAAAGGGCCCATATCACAAATAGCTTAGGACCTTATCAAGTCTAAATCCGGCCCTGATCGCAAGCCAATAGGTCTCAACTTTGGACACATTCATCCCCCGAAACATAGACTTGAGGAGGAGGGCACAGAAGCAATTTTACATTGTGGAGGGGGGAGGTACAAACAATTAACTAACCCCGTTCATTGGGTCATAGGAAGGTAACTACTTGAAAAAAGGGGAGGTGGAGTGAGGTGTTGGCTTAAAAAATCATTTACCCATTTTCGTACCTAATTCATTATTTTCATATTTTGTAATTGTTTTTTTCTTCGAAATTGTTAAGGAAGAAGAGGGAGGTATTTTACCCGACTTAATGCAATATTTATAGTACTAAAAGTCGTTTCTGATTTCCTAAATAGGAGGAGGGGGATTTGGACCCAACACCCCCCCCCTCCAATTTCGGACTTGAACACAACCATACCTTTGAGACAAGGAACAGCCTCAGTTACCGCATTCCAACGGAAAACGTCACGTACTTTGTGCTTTGTCAGAATGGCCATTTGCTGCCAAGACCTACCTGCTTACAGCTAAAGGAATTAATCCCTCAGCTTTAAGCTACCATACACGATCTCTTTTCATGAACAGCTTCTTGTTCATTCGTTCTTGAACTCCTGCTGGTTATCAAGATCTAGTCTTGAGAATGGAATCCATTACAGCTTAGTTTACAATAATAGTTTACAGCTTGTCTGCGATATATGCTTCTTTTTCGCATGTTCTCAAACGCCTGCTGGCTAACAGGATGTAGTCCAGCTATCGTAATGGTTGTGTCATTTTTTACATCTTCGTTATGATATCTGCGCCTTTGTCATGACATATCCCTTTCAGCGTGTTTATGAAAAACTAAAAGGGAAGGGCGCAAATTAGAGATAATTGTTTACCTGTCGCCAGTGTACTGACGATGCCCGAAATGATAGCAAAAAATAGCGATGCTGTTACCTGCCTTGCATGTCGTAAGACGTGACTAAGGAGGTTTGTGGTATGGAGTTGGTTGTCACATCCAACAAAGGGTAAAAGTGACGTATAGGTCGTGCTGAATTATAATATGTCAGGCAGAAGGCGCAGAAATCCCAGCTAAGCTGTAAACCATGACTCAGTGCATTCCATTCTCTAAATTAGTCTGATAATCACAGAAGTTTGAGAATGAAAGTAGACCGTAACCACTTCTTTGATGATGTCATATATACAGTCTCTGTACCTGGTAATGAATCAAACGGAGAAAATATGCGCTTCTGAAACACGACAATCTATACATCCCGCAACCAAAAATGTCTAAAAGTTTTGCAGTCTTCACTGGCTCACATACTTTGATGGTGTTTCACAACTGGTGCTGGAAGTCTGAAGATTAAGAAATAAGCAGAAGAGGAGCCAGGTTTGTTTGCATCCTAATTCCAAAGTCAACGTCAAAATGTGACTTGCTTTGGAAGGTAGGTCATGAAGTAGGGCTGGAAAATGTGGAGAATGCAGTCTTGAGTAAACTAATTTTGACCGCGAAAGCGTGTTGACCCTCTGAGTTGTGAGTGACCACATTTTCTGTACAACTCCTATTTTACATGTACACTTGTGATAGTTTGTAATCTATATTTTCTGCCAAGCAGAAGATGTATCTTTTAACCCTTGGACTAAACAAGAATAATTTCATAAACGCAAATTTCCACTATCTTTGTGTGTTCATATAAACACATAATTTCCACTACTTTTGTGTGTTCATATAAACACATAATTTCCACTTTTTTAAGTTCAATATTCATATAAACATATTATTTCCACTATATTTTAGTGTTCAGTATTTATATAAAACAGTTTCCATTTTCCATTCAATATTCAGGTAAAACTATAATTTCCACTTTTTATAATGTTCAATAAACAGGTAAATAACAGATACTAAAAAAAAAAAAAAAAACCAATTTGGAAAAAGATACCAGCAAGTACAGAATGGATATCAACTCAGGAAAAAAGCAGGTTCTTGGTTAACAGCAGAGAAATAGAGCAACATCGTAATGAATGGTCAATAAACTTGAAATCTGAATACTTTAAAAATACCATACCTAGGATTCGGCATAATTATAACAATAATAAAACCAATAGCCCATGATGGTCGTAGGGTTGTCACAGAAATTTGTGATCCTGCAATATCTCCACACATCTCTATCCTCTACCATCCTGATGAGTTTGCAAACTTCACACCCTGTCCTGTCCTGAATATTATCCAGCCATGTCTTCTTTTCGCCCTGTCTTATATCACCCTCCACCGTACATTGAAGAACATCGTTTGTTATAGAGGAATGTCTCATCACTTGCCCGTAGTACCTGAGTTGATGATGAGGCTTCACGACTGTTAACAGTGGTTCATTATAAAATGCTACATCTATGCTATAGTAATGTATGGCTCAGTAGCATGGACAATAAACAATTAGAAGACAGAATTGATACCTTTGAGATGTGAATTTAGAGAAGAATAGGGATAACATAATAGAAAGAGAGAAAAACAAAGAGGTTATAACAAACACTGAATATGAAGAAAGAATTATTAAAGGAAATAATTATTAAATTGTATAAAAATATTTTGGACACATTAAAAGACATGACTCCTTGTTGAAAATCTTACTTGAGGGATAAGTCCAAGGAAGGCGAGCAAGAGGTAGACAGAGATATAAATGGAACAGTAACATCACTATATGGACATGTTACAGTCTAGCAGAAATAGCCAAGGCGACTAGAAGTATATAAATAGTGACCAACCGAAATCCCAATGATAATCGAAAACATAACGAATGGAGTCCTAATTAATTATGTTGGAATGTCTTCTATACCGCAGATGGTCTCGACTGGAGTATGCAAGGAAAGTCAAGAATAGTAACAGATACCTGCTATGCGTGTTGTAACTAAGGAAGTTTTGGGACTAGGGTTTGCCTATCTCATTTTGTAGAGCCACCAGCAATTTTGAAGTCAGATGTGCAACAAGGAGAGAATAGAAATCAAACTGTTACATCTATAAGCCAAGTTGTAAACCATGATACATCCTGGAAATCGTCACGAGTTTAAGAATGAACGCAGAAGACGAAGACTACGGGAGCACGAAAACACCGAAAGATAGCCAATACAACACCAACTCTTCTTTTTGTTCTTACGACAACTATTACTTCTTCTTCAGCGTTCATTCTCAAACTCCCATTGGATCTCCCTTGTAGCGCGACCATGATCCTACTAGATTCCAGCAGGATATAGTCCAGAGAATGGAAATGTGTTGTGTTGCCATATTATTTAAGCCAATGGTCCGACACGTCCGTCTTCGGCTGGAACTATTAAAACTATTGATTTCCCAATAGGGAGATATGAGTTCTTTGTAGAAACCACCACGCTCCATTTAATTTGGTAAGATTTTACCATACATTTATTTACGCGTGACTATCTACAATATATCACATGTGCGTTAAATTGGGAACCATTCTTCTCAAGTGACGCGACTTTTTTTAAAGTGACTAATGAAAGTCACAGGTAAAGTCAAATGCGTCAGTTTAGGAGGATGATTGCCGATACTGCAGGAGGATTGAATAATTGATTTTTGTGTTGGTTCTCAAACTCTGGCAGATTAGAAGGGCGTAGTCTGGAGAATGACATGCATTGTGTAATGGTTTACAACTTGACTGTGATATCTGCGCTTTTCGGTCTGACGGATTCGAGCCTCTAAGAAATGGGACGGTCAACTCCACTCCCAAATACTACTTAGTTGCCTCTTATGAGTTACGAATGAAGGCCTAATTAATTCTGTTGACAGGTCTATACCGGAGACCTGTCATGCACTAAGTCACACTCCCACTGCATATGTCACGACAGCATTTCTAGTCTATATAACTTTTAATTTATTCTTTTTGGTGTTTAATTTCTTTCAACAAAGAGAGAGAGAGAGAGAGAGAGAGAGAGAGAGCAAGAGCTGACAATTATTGCCATCTAATGTAGAATCAACTCAAACTGTTACATCCCCGCCCGCATCATTTGCTTCTCCAGAGCGGTTTAAAGTCACGTGCTCTGTGGGCGATGTTGCGAGTTTTAGTGCAACCTTCTCTTCAGGATCGTATATATGTGGGGGCGGGACGATGAGATATTCAAATTGAACACACACAAAATAAAATTACCCCTCTCCGAAGAGGAGACTGCTAGAAAAATTTAACTCCGAGCTGAGAGCTGGAGTCGTGTGGTTATGAAATAAAGATATGAAAAAACATACCTATTGCAATAAAGGATACAAGAGCTATGTTGGCCGTAAAGTATGGGGAAATAAACACAAAATGCACATTCAAACAAACCCCAGAAACTTAAGGCAACAATCACACAGAAAGAAGAAAACATGAGATGAATACAAGAAAACAATCATACAAATATTATAAAACATGAACACAAGAAAACAAGAACACAAGAAAACAAGACATGAACCCAAGAAAACAAGACATGAACACAAGAAAACAAGGCATGAATACAAGGAAACAAGGCATGAATACAAGGAAACAAGACATGAACACAAGAAAACAAGACATGAACACAAGAAAACAAGACATGAACACAAGAAAACAAGGCATGAATACAAGGAAACAAGACATGAACACAAGAAAACAAGGCATGAATACAAGGAAACAAGACATGAACACAAGAAAAGGCATAAACATCGGGAGGGGATAGCTATTCTGTATTCATGTTCTTCTCCGTACTTTCTCAAACTCCTGCAGATCAGCATGATGTGGTCCGGAGAACGGAATGTGTTGTCATGGTTTACAACTTTACTGCGATATCTGCACCTTACAGCATGATATACCCGATTTAAGAATGGCTTCTGTGTCACTTTGGCCGTCTATCAAATCCACCCATATAAGCTTCTTAATCGCCTCTTACGACGTGCATGAAAGATAAACAAAGTTGTTACTCCCTTGCTCCCCCTTCGGTTCTCAGAAACCTACAGACGCTGTTCCATCTCATAGATCAAAGTGCCCAAGAAACCATGTTGATGTCGAAAGTCAGGTCGACAGGCGCAGATATCGCTGTCATGATGTAAACCATGACACAACGCATTCTTTTCTCTGACCACATCCTTCTAATCTGCAGGGGTTTTAGGACGAACATTGAAGAAGAATGACAAAAACAAAAAACAACCCCAAACAAATAAACGGGAGAAAGGATGACGACAGTGAACAACTTCAGGAATTGGTGTTCTTTTCCTTTAAACATGAAAAATAAACACAATATCTGGGCCAAACTGTACCATCAATAGTGGAAACATTTCTTAACAAGATGATACACCTGTGATCTTGTACAATGTTTACGTGTAATTTACACCTGCGGTAACTAAGCAGAATTCCATACTCACCCCAACTAGATCTTGTATTTATGGGCATGTGGAAGGCATGGAAGATTCGACAGTACCTGCCTATCAGCTCACTGAGTTGTACCTGAGCGAGTGCATTTTTTACTTATAGTTTATAAAGGTGAGAGTGGTGGAGGTGTATATGTTGATGTCCGCTCAGGCACACCTGTGTGTGGGGTAATTCAATTTTGATAAGATTGACAGACAGGTTTATGGAAGAAGTGATTTCTTTCTTTTTTTATACTTAGTACTTCCGAGTAGTAATGCTAGATAATTTGAGATGCGGAAAGCGCAAACACGACAATAATAAGATTGTCTACGGCGAAGGAATTTGGAGGTTGGGGAGGGGAGTTGCCTATTTCATCCCAAAGAAGGTCAAATCGACTCAAAAGTCATTATGAAGCTGGATGAGTCTGGCCGAAAAGGGCATATATCACAGCCAAACGGTTAATTTTGACACATTTCTGAACTACATGACGCTGATATGTAGAGTTTGAGAACGAGCAAAGAAGACTGACCAACAAATATAAATGCACAAAAAGAGACTCTGCATGCGTTTGTGTCTGTGGGTCTCACCAATG
The DNA here is from genome assembly GCA_034231615.1 of Meghimatium bilineatum. NCBI lineage: Eukaryota > Metazoa > Mollusca > Gastropoda > Stylommatophora > Philomycidae > Meghimatium > Meghimatium bilineatum. The sequence continues at coordinate 6,791,885 of CM067319.1, read as the reverse complement.
GCCCAGTAGACAAATCACCCATGCAACAGAAGACCTTAACATATGACATGCCGTTATATTGAAGTTCTCTTCTTATAGAAACTTCATAGCACGCCATCTGTACAAATATGCTTTACAGGCTTTTATTTTGTTGCTGTATTGTATTTTATGCTTTGTTATTTTTATATATTACATGCACCCTCTGTAGTTGACATGGCTTTGGGTCACTGACCTTATATGGGATGGGACAGCCAACTTCATCCCACAACCTCCTTAGTAACCTCTTACGACATGCATGCAAGGTAAAGTGTTGCTATTCTTTGCTTCCCTCTTAGGCCCCGGCAACACATGGGCTATATCTTGGTTACATCTGCTTTATAATACAACAGTGCACTCCTCACAACATGTCCCAAGAAAAATGTAGAATCTCTAGACAACGTGCAGAACAATGTCCTACGCCTTATTCGTGGATCAATGGGTGTTTATGAAACAAGCAAAAGAATGAATAAAGACCTCCTAAATAAATAGCATGTGGAAAACTGGCAACTAAATCACAGAATAAAACCAAAGTCAGTTTTAGCCATATTAATGAAATAAAAGACAGCTAACATTACCAGACAAAGTATAGAAAAATTAGTACCACTACACGCGGGTTTTAAATTGCCAGAAATCAAGACACAATTCAGAGATAGTGCAACGAAAAGTTCCGACCCAGAAGTCTTATAAAAGCAACACAGAAAACAATAGACACCTACTTAGAACAATGGATCCTAATCTATACGGATGAGATGAGTCTGCTTTCAAAACCACCATCAAAGCAGGTTATGGTGTCTATATAGAATATCCAGACAAAACATCTGATGAGATGTTTGATGCCTGTGGGGAGATATGTTCTAATTATGAAGCTGAAATAACAGCACTAGAAGTTGCCGTACCACATTAAGACCATATTTGATGCCTTCCATCAAACGTCCAAAACATTGTGCTTTTTACAGACTCTATGTCCGCTCTTCAAGCACTAGAATGCGATGGATATTGTAAGCCTGGGCTATTTGAAATATGTCACCATGCCAACCAGCTCCTTACATTTTATGAAGTAAGCATTGTTATGCAATGGATTCCAGTGGAATACTAACAAAGTAGGGAGCATAACAAGAACAGCCACATACACAAACAACCATGCACAGTTATAAAATGAAGTTGAAATTTGTGAACAAAGAAAATTGGATGAACAGATGGGCCATGGGAAACACTGGGAGGGAAATAAATATATGACCAGCACAAATTCTAAAGACATCAACCTCATGGGAATGAAAAACCACAGATCTTCAGACTTCGCACACAACATGTACAGCTCAACAATCACCTGAACAGAATACAACCACTACACACTCCAGGGTGTCGGCTGTGCACACATCCCTATGATACTATTGAACACCATCTCTTTTGAATGTCCAGTGCTGGATGACTTCAGGAAAATGCTTCTCCCTCCAGGGTCAGATAAATAGAACACCTTAATTGAACAAAACAACAGCTCACAAACACATGCATATATCACACAATGACTTTGGGTCAAAGAGCATGAGCCCACGGACCGCTAGATCTGCAACCAAGCAACCAACCACACACACACAAACAGACAGAAGGGCACTAAGGACTGTGGTTAGTCAGCTTGGTTACGTATGAAGTTAGCTAGTTACGTATGAAGTTAGCTGGTTACGTATGAAGTTAGCTAGTTACGCATGAAGTTAGTCAGCTGGTTAAGTATGAAGTTAGTCAGCTGGTTACGTATGAAGTTAGTCAGCTGGTTAAGTATGAAGTTAGTCAGCTGGTTAAGTATGAAGTTAGTCAGCTGGTTAAGTATGAAGTTAGTCAGCTGGTTACGTATGAAGTTAGTCAGCTGGTTAAGTATGACGTTAGTCAGCTGGTTAAGTATGAAGACAAAATACTCACGTGTTTAAAGCTGCAATCCTTGTCACAAAAAAGATCACTGCCACCGTCGCTGGAGAAAGTCTGCAACGAGAAAAAACACAATAGTAATGACATACAGTGTGAAAGCAGAAGTGTGCTCGTAATATTGTTACAATGTAACATAATTATTAGTCTTATGAGCATTATACTAACATTAGATTTACTATGTGCTTTTACTATATGCTTCACTACACAATCTGTTTAGTTCTCACACTCCTACTGATTGGCAGGACACAGGATAAATTAACACTTTCTATCATGGTTTACCTCTCTGCTACCATTTCGCCTGACACATCCGACTTCAGCTTGGATTTAGTGTCACAATGACCACATGTTCCGGATGGAGCCGCCAATGCAATCCCAAAACCTCTTTAATCGCCCAATACGTTACAAATGGAGGGCACAGCGTTGTTATTCTTTGTTCCCCTGTTAGTACCCAGCATTTGGGGATCTCCCTAGCGTAGTGGTTAAGCTGCTCACCGTGTGTTCAGGAGGTCATGTGTTTGAATCCCGCTCGTATCGTCTTTTTTACAAGGTGGATTTTTTTCGGAGATCCCTGTGGATTATTGCTTGAAGCTACGGAGTTACGTGCTATAAGTAGTACTCTTGGCAGGCAGATTGCCGCTTCGTTGTGTCACGGAGTACATATGGGAAACCGAGTACAGTAACGTCAATCCTCTACTATTTTTGAACTTTTTTTTTTCTGGGCAGCACATTTGCGTAATTTTGGGGAATTCATTCTCAAACTTTAACAGGATCTCTTGTAGCAGGATGTTCCCATTCAATTTCCAGCAGGACATCAAAAAACGCAATGCGCTGTCGCCGTTTTATTTGAGCGAATGGCCCGAATCATCCGATTTCAGTGTTAAACGCACTATTATGTCTAGATAATTACACAAATAAGGTTTTCAAACTTCCCCAGGATTTCTTGTAGCAGGATTCGTCCATTATATTTACAGTAGAATAGCGTCGTGATAACGAACATGCACTGTGCCGATGGTTTATTTGAGCCAATGATCCGACACATCCGTCTTCGGTGGTATGCGTACTATAATATCTGCGCCTTTCGGTCTGACACATCCGACAAAATCATAACTTTGTGTGGTGTATCAAAATCATAACTAAAAATCATAACTTTGTATCGGCAGGACAGCCTACGTTGACCTTAAACCTCCTTTAGTCGCTTCTTACGGCATACAAAGAGGGTTACTGCAACGTTCCCTCTAAGACAGCGGTTCTCAACCTATACCTGTGGGTTGCGACCCATTTTGGGGTCGAGCGAAATTTCCCCGGGGTCACCTAAGACCATCGAAAAACACATATGAAGTAACAACGAAGATAATTTAACCGTTGGGGGTAACCACAACATGAGAAACTGTATTAAAGGGTCACGGCATTAGGAAGGTTGAGAACCACTGCTCTAAGACAAGAGTTTATGTCAGCAAAAAATATATCTCCATAAGAAAATACATTTCGAGCAACTCTTTCTCTGGACAAATCTTCTAGCTAAATTAAATGTTTTTAAAAATAATCTTCTTCTGCGTGTTCCATTTACACCAGTTATTTGTTTTTCTTTTATGACATTTTACACATATTTATATACATAAGTCTTGTGCTTCAGGTGATAAAAATGTGTGCGCTATCCCACGGTAGCGCAGCTTAGCGGGAACAGTAGTTACAGTTTATTCTTTACACCAATTACGGACCTCTCCAATAATAAAAAACAAATTTGACGCATATAAACACTAACAGTGATTCGGACTTTTCGTAGATTTGTTTTCAAGCAAAGGGGGACAGTTGGGAGCCGCGTTAGTGCAGTGGTTAGAGCACTGGCTTCGCATATGAGTGGTCTTGGGTTCATTCCCCAGTTGAGGCGCAAATGTTTTTCAGATCGCAACGGCTCCCGCGTCAACCCAGCCTTAAATGGGTACCGGATTAATCCGGGAAATAAAAACTGCGAGGGAGAGGAGATGGCTACCGTCCTCATTTGCAGAGCCTCTGAAATGTGAGATTGCTAACATCTCACACCCCTACGGCATTAATAAATGTTATGGGTTACTTTACTTTTTTTAAAGGAGGACAGTGGAAAAAACAACTACAATGAAACTCTTCTAGAAGAAAATGAAACACACCAGAAATAAAATATAATTCCAATAACTTACCTCCCCAAAAGTTATACCAATAAACCAGATGAAACAACACAATGCATGTTATAGCAATGACATAATCATTTTTTTAAGGATTGATACATTTTTCTAACCTTCACCTTGGAAATACCTGTGTTTTTAAACGTATCATCTATTTCTTAATAAAAAAGGTCAATTTGTCTAACCTTCACCTTAAGATAGACCAGTGCACTAATGTCAAATAGGACTCGAACTCATATTAGAGATAATAAATAAAAGGAATAATATACCCGGATGTAGCCAATGCCTGATATGGGAGCAAAGAATAGCGTAAGAGAAACTGATTACCTTCCATGAACGTCGTACGAAATGACTAAGGGCATATGGGGTGAAGCTGTCGATCTCATTCTATGTAGGGTCACAGTGCCTCAGAAGTCATGTTGAAGTAGGATGTGCCCGTCCGAAAGACGTAGGATACGCAGCCAGAGCTGTATTCCGTGAGACAACTCAATCCGTTCTCTGAACTACATCCTACTAATCTTCAGCAGGTTGAGAACGAACGAAGATGAGGAATAAGAGGAAGAAAACCAGGCGTATCTTGAAGGGACCGTCTATATATTACATCAACAATAGGGGGGAGGGGGGAGGACTGGAAAATTTTGACAATTGTTGACAAGGAAGTTGTTTGACAAAAGTTGACGTCAACAACAAGGTTTTTAAACAAATACATTTTGCGAATGTGAAAAATGTTTGCTGACATAATTAAGCAAAGGAGTTCCTGACTTCCTCACAGGGGGAGAGGGGTAAAAAATTGCCCTCAATGGAGTTCCTGACTTCCTCACAGGGGGAGAGGGGTCAAAAATTGCCTTCAAAGGTAATGTGAAATGTGAAATGTTCTCGGCAAGGAAATTAGTGGCAACAATTTTAGCACCCCATGTCAATGTTCATTTAAATATTTCTCTGTATCTAACTCTTTCTTTTTCCTGCTGTTACCCAACTAAGAACATGCTGTTTTGTTCTTACGCCTCCAGAATGACAACACAAGTATGTGTGTGCGCATGCGCGTGTGATCCTCGATGGGCAATGTGGTTTAGTTCAAGTGCATCCTAGTGCATCTATATGAACGGAACCATGTGTCGCAGCAAGTTACATATAGGAAACTTCTGTTGTGTAAATCGCGGTACTGATATGATAGTTTGACAACTGTTACCAAAGTGTTGACTGCAATAATTCACCATGTCATGATATACAATCTATTTAGATAGTAACAGTCTTAAACGGTCTATCCCTCAAAAAGGTATTCGTATGACTTAGGTTTATTTCTATTTGTACCTATATATTCCAAATTTGAGTCAACCATTATGAACACAGGTGATTGTTCAGCAGAGACAAGAAAAATATTAGCAATGGCAGTACAAAAAAATATCACATGAAAAACCTATGACAGGTGGCAAACAGAAATACAAAGTTACAACTATTAAAAAAATATTTTTCTTCAGTGGCATCATATGGTTGTGAGTCTCGGCAACGACTTCCGCAATGGAAAAGAAAACGTCACCATTTGAAATGGAATGATATATAAAGGTTCTAAACGTGTCATTGACAGAAAGATGATCCAACGCAGACACTCTTAAAGATCTGAACAAAGAAGAAGCTCTTCAAAATATCAACAACAGAAAAACGCAATCTAACATATTTTGGGAAATATAAAGAGATAATGAGTTAGAAAGATTCATAATCAAGGAAAATATTCCAGGTAAAGAGAACACAAAGCAAACAAGATTATGAGTCTCTGATGGTTGCTAAGAAAATACGGTAAGGACCTACAGGTCCTTTTCTTCAATTCAACAGAATAAATCAGTAATGAGGACAAGCGACACAGAACATAACTAAATCAAACACAATAGCAATGAAAACATCCTACTAATACAAACAAAATATCAAAGAAAAAGTTATAAATCTAAAACAATGAAATGATGTGATGAAGTCCTAAATCAAAGAAAAATTCAACTAAATCAATCATTCAAAAATCCCACTAAATCAAACAAAATATGAATGAAAAACAAACTAATTAAAATATACTATTAATGAAAATGTCCTACTAAATCAAAATATCAATTTATGAAAAAAATAACTAAAAAAATAATATCCATTTAAAAAATAAATAACCAACTAAACCAAACAAAACATCCGAGAAGAACCTAGAAAATATCAATGAAAAATGAAAACAACTTAACCAAACAAGAAACGTAATATCGTATTCTCCAGCATGATTACGAATCTACATCAATGTATTTCTAATATAAGAAGAAGAAGAAGAATAGAAGATATCTTGTAATTACTATTCGACATTTTCGGTGTTCGTTTTACTTCCGTTGAAATATTTAAGTAATACACTAATTTTTCATAATACATATTTCTCTAATACACCCAAATGGTATCGTACCGCAAGTATAAAATTTGGACGACCGACTATCGATCCACGAGCAAGTACCATCGAGTTGAGTTTGTGAAACGCGCGCACTAACCAGCCTGCCACGGAGCCGTTATTTCAAATGCTACTCTAACACAATATTTAGCTGGTGTTACATCCATCACAAAAATTTATATTTAAAAAAAATATATCTCTTTATAGAACAGATTTAAGTTTGCAGTGTGCATATGTGCATGTATTAAGGTCTGAAGTTGTGTGTAACCCAGCGCATCCTTAGATTATGCTAGTATCTTCTACAGGAAAAACAACATAAGATTTTCATTTAATCAGGGCCAGGAAACAAAGACGCAACGTTGACATCAACCCAAAAAGCGATAAATGGTTGGGATATGGTTAACATTGTTAAATTGAAATATGAAAATAAAGGAATATGAAGGGGGAAACGAAACAAAATAATTGCAGTTATAAAAAACAAAACAACGCTTAAAAAGTTGCCCACTAGCACGACCCTCAGGTGTACAGAACAATTGTACATCGCCCGCAGGTGTGATGATCCACCTGGTATGACTTCTACATTGCCTTTTCATCCGAATACATCAAACTTCCATTCGACTGCTCCTTATCATCGTGAAAAAAATAGAACAGGCATGAGTCTGACAGAACACATTTAAATTATAATGCCTGCTGTTTTCTACATAATTTGTAGCATTTTGTTGCGATTTTTGTTTTGTTATATATAACTGCAAAGTGTCATTGCAAAGGTGAGTTTACCATTTTTGCACCCATTATTAAGAGGCTTAATGACCGCACAGAAACGTAAAAGGTCATGGTCAGACTGGCAACAGCTGGACTGCAAATACGTGTAGGCAGATTTGGCTTACTGAGCGACTGCATGTGCTTCATTCAGGATCATAAAATCTCAGACTGTATGTGGAGAATTATTTTTAATGGAATACAAGACTTGAAATTGGAGATTGTATGGAACAGAGACAGGTGAGCGAATAGGAGGCACACGACACGCCGCTGACAGTGGAATAACAATTCATGGCGGTAGATTCTATGGAAACAGGTGGTTTCAGTTTTTCTTATGTGAAAGAAAGAACAATTATTATTCTTGTTTAGGAACCTAGAAATATATGATAACAGATATGCCAAAATTGACAAGAATTTCCTCTTCTGCACACTGCGTCATCTTTGGACATACCTACGAATGGCATAGTCTATGGGGATTTTTTCTCTCTTTAGAATGCGTCTCACTTGTCAATGACAATGTTTGACTTTTGGTATTTCCTACTGTAATTTGAACCTAGAGTTCTTTTGATGTTCAGTTCAACAGAAAACAGTAACAAGAACAAGCTACACACCCCACCCCCTTCACACACCACAATATAAACTCGCTAAATGAAACAGAACAGCAATTTAAAAAATCAAACACAATAGCTGCGACAAATTCTCAATGACATCAATGATGTTTGACTTTTGGTGTATCATTATGCGACTCATTGTCTCATTTGACATCAGTGACAATTTTGGTGTATCATTATGCGACTCATTGTCTCATTTGACATCAGTGACAATTTTGGTGTATCATTATGCGTCTCATTGTCTCATTTGACATCGGTGACAATTTTGGTGTATCATTATGCGTCTCATTGTCTCATTTGACATCAGTGACAATTTTGGTGTATCATTATGCGTCTCATTGTCTCATTTGACATCGGTGACAATTTTGGTGTATCTATGCGACTCATTGTCTCATTTGACATCAGTGACAATTTTGGTGTATCATTATGCGTCTCATTGTCTCATTTGACATCAGTGACAATTTTGGTGTATCATTATGCGTCTCATTGTCTCATTTGACATCAGTGACAATTTTGGTGTATCATTATGCGTCTCATTGTCTCATTTGACATCAGTGACAATTTTGGTGTATCATTATGCGTCTCATTGTCTCATTTGACATCAGTGACAATTTTGGTGTATCATTATGCGTCTCATTGTCTCATTTGACATCAGTGACAATTTTGACTTGTTAAAATTTAATTTCTTTTGATAACCACATGGACACACTTCTATCTGGCAAAGTTTCAACACATTGTACATGATAGTTCAGTCTGCAATGACCAGTTCTACGACGGAAGATTGTAATCTAGTTTCTTCTTGGCAGTGAGTAGTACCCATCTCTTGGACCATTCTCTGGATGCTCTCTCTGCTATTTTTCGGATTTATTTCTTCTTCTTTAGCGTTCATTCTCAAACATCCCGCTGGAACTCTCTTGTAGTAGGAAATAGTCCTACTAGATTTTCATCAGGGTGTAGTTATTTTCTGGCTCTGGCCCGGGGTGGGTCGAAAATCCACAGACTTCCCAGCAATATAACGCCATTACAAAAATTAATAAACACGATCGGACATCGCCTCGGTTATCAAGGTCCACGGCAGGAAGGGGGTAACCAGGCTGTTCTGGTTGAGAAATTAACTACTGGACCGCATCATAAACAACACACACCTACACTACACAACACAGCAACAACTTCAAGATCTAGGCAAACACCAAAAGATTAAACCAAGGAAACAATGGAGGAAGAACCATCAGAGTCAAAAGTGTCATAAAACAATGAAAATGTTTTGTGTCGCCGTTTTATTTACGCCAATGACACGAGTCATCCGTCTTCGGTCGTAGTTTCATTTAACATTGTTGATCTTTGACTTTTGATCCTATATGCTACGTCTCATCAATGGCACGATACATATGTCTTCGGTCGTGATTTCATGTAAAATCATACTTTTGACCCTTCATACCGCGTCTCATCAATGATAATTTTGAGCTTTGGTCACCTGATACTTCGCTTCTTACTCGAGTGCCTGGTTGATTACTGCTCTGAGAACCGCTACATATACCAATTCGGCACTCTTAAACCCTTCTTCATCAATGAGTGCATGTCTCATGGATGATATCTAGTTATTCCATCACTTCTCTGTTTGTTTCGTGTCGCATGCATGTAGCTATTTTTGTATATTCCTTGTCCGGTGCCGTTTCACCTCTGACCTAGTTATAACTTCCGGTCAATCTTCACATTACAGTTAACTTGGCATAATAAACGTCTATAGTTCTTACTATTAGTTTTCTGTTGTGTATGTTCAATTTTTTTCTAGATAAAGGCCTTTTTGTCGAAACGTCTATTTGTGTGTTATGTGTGTCTTCAGTGATTAGCAAAACATTATTACCCTGTTCCTGGAATTACCTATTGTATTGCAGTTTTGCGCACTAAGTACATATTATCGATCTTCTATAATTTATAAGAGACGGGATATTTCCCAATATATTGATAACACTAAGGTCCATAACCAGTCAGGGTCCTAGTTGTGTCATACTGGAGACAGCACAAAAAGCTCTCCAAACAACTATATCCTCAGTCATTCATAGGAGTGCAGAAAAAACACGCCCATGCCATTCATTGATGTTATCAATCCAAGATTTTCATTATCCACCTCTTCTTCACCCTCGACTGTTCCTAACAAAATAACTTTAGAAAGTGAGTCGTATCTCGTTACATGTCCAACCCAATCCGTTTCATCACTGCCAAATGTGTTTCTTGATGACCTGCAAGTTTATTTATTTGCTGCCGGACAAATATATTTGTCCTGTGTTCTATCAAGCGTTTGAAGCACTTGTTTTCAAAAGTCCGAACCCGTCTTTCCTGGTCTGCATTGAGTGTCCAGCTATCATATCAGTATTTGTCTCTAATCCGGTGGACGACACGTGAGTGCGTATTGCAAGTATGTTAGCTCCATACAATTGTCGTCTATATACATAATTTCCCAATACTGAAATAGACTTACAGATAATATATCCTTAAGCATAATAACCAGAAATGCGATGGCCTGGAACCAGCAGGGAAAGAAGTGAGTTGGAAAAACGAAGTACACATGGAGAAGAATACAGTGCAAACAGAAATCAGTGAAGAGCAAGTTACAGGCCCTGGTCCGCCGCGAATTGAAAGGTAAAAGAATAAACATAATTATGCGGTGTGGTGGGAAAGGACTCGAGCTGAGATTGTCATAAACCTCACAGTACCAAACTTTAGTACTTGTGCATCGGTGGAGCAAAGCTGTTATCTGACCTAAATAAACCAGGTAATCAAGTACAGCTAGAAAAAATGTGCATCATTTCTTCCCTGAGAAAGAGTCTCAATCCCTATCGGTTTATAAAAGCAAACGATATCATCATTTGACAATATTTCTTGCTAATGTTACTTGTGATAACTCCAGGAAGCTGCTTGACAGCTCTGGATGTAATGTACCATTATTCTCACTATTTCACAATAAATCATGGTTAAGCTACAATGTAAGCTAATGGAGGTAACTCATGCTATTAGATTGCGCTGAAAACTGGTGTTCTTGGCTGAATAAATGATAAACATGGCAGCATTTCTGTAAACTAAAAATACAAAATGTGGTCTTCACGTTGGCAGTTTAACATATATACACAATAAGTCCGGTTTTCCTAAATGATGTATATCAAAGCTTATCAATGCTCCCTCGTACAGCTTTCTGTGGATATCTGTCGCTGTGGGCCAGTGATTCTCTCTTAACTGGTTTAGTGTAACGCAGTCTTGCAGGATATGTTTCACGGTCTGTGTTGCCTGCCCACATGGGCACAGAGGTGATGGAACCAGTCTTAGTTTCAATGGTATATTGGATAGAGAAGCGTTTTCTAAACCCTACTGTGTACTTGGTCGAATTAGATCGCGGTTCGAAAGCAGACTGTCCTTATCTTACTGGCGATATATGATTTAAAGGATGAAATACGAAGAAAGCAATGTGATATCTTTACCTAGTTTCAATGCGATATCTGCTCTTTGGCCCGTTACATCCAACTTCAGTATGGAATCTTGATTACCATAACACTATGTGATGGGAAAGCCAACACAACTCTCAAAACGTTATTAGTTATCTCTTACGACATACATAGCAGGCAACAGTCACTACTCTCCGCTTGCCTAATGGGCTTCAGCAACACTCCGCCGTTGGAATTAATAATAGCGATTGGGTAGCTGATTGTGGATTGAGCAGACACCATACTTAAAGAATTAAAAACAATAGGCTGCAAGACCATTCAAGAACTAAAATTGCAAGCAGCGGACCACAACGCATGGAGAATCAAAATATGTGTCGTCTATGGCGCGAAAGGAACTAACTAACTGGTACCTGAGCTTAGAAAATAATACTTGCCACTTCAAAGAACTTGAAAAAAAATATGTGGGCACCACCAAACATGAAATGTACTTAATCTAGCCCACCATCTCACAAAGGGGGCTTACCTCTGCACAATGAAAACCGTCGATTGCGTTCGTCCTTAAACCGCATCAGATTAGCAGGATGTAGTCTGAACAACGGAATGCGTAGTGCCATGGTTTACAGCTTAGCTGCGATATTTGCGCATTTCGGCCTGATATTCTACTTCAGCATGGCTTCTGTGTCACGTTGACCCTATATGGTGTGAGACAACCAACTCTACTTCAAAACCTCATGCCTTTTAAACGCTTACCAGGGATAGTGTCACTATTTTCTGATCTTCTTTATGCAACACAATTCATCGGCAACACACATGCCTAAAATACATACAATATGCACTAACACACTAGATCAGTGTTTCCCAACATGTGGCCCACGCCCCACAGGGGGGGGGGGAATTTGTTTGTCCAAGGGGGCAATTCGAACAAGTTGCAATAAGTTTCATTTAGGAAATAATTCAATTTTTTAATATAAAAAAATATGTAGGGCATATATGTTGCATATGGTGTATTAGAATTTTAGAAAGACCTAGGTGGGGAATGGTTAAGAAAAAAGGTTGGAAACACTGTACTAAATCACAAAAATACAACTTGGTACTTCAATGGTGGTGACCGCGATAGCTCATCTGTTAGTGAATTGACTTCCTCTTTGGGTGATATAAAGTTCAATTTCGGGTGATTCCAGTTCAACTTGAATTATTTTTAAATTACCTCCACCGAAGGCGGGTGTATCGGGCCATTGGCGTAAAAAAAGCAACACAACACACTTCCATTCTGTGGACTATATCCTGCTGGAATATCTAATAGGATCATGGTCCTGCTACAAGAGAGATCCAGCGGAAGTTTGAGAGATGAATATTTGAGAATGAACGCTGAAGAAGAAGAAATCACCAACTACTGGGTCGACCAAGCTTAAGAAAATTGGTACCGAATCTTCTGGGAAAGTAAAGGTGACGGGTTTGCTGTTGATTAATTCATCGTCAGGTACGACAGGTCAATGAAAAAGTGGGTCTAACACCATATTCCCCAATGGCGTGACAAAGGGAACACTGTTCCTTTCTTTTACTTCAAAGTATAAAAACAAAAACAAAACTTGTGTACCCCTATTCCCATAAAAAAGTAATCAATCGGGTCCACCAACTCACAAAGACAGCTCACCTTTAATCTATAAGAACCATTATGATGACGATAAAGTGATGATACAATTGGTTTGAAATTTGGGATGCTAGAAATTGGGCGGGGGTGGAGTATGATGGAAATATGGAGAGTGAGTGTGCATCTAACGAGATACGGAAACTATCAGTGTGCACACGCTTTCACCATCTGCAAACAGAGACTGAGCACCTGTGGGTCATGCCAGAAATGCGGTGATGTCGGTTAAGCTAGTCACTGAATTACTTCCTTTTTTTCCCCCTGCTATTATCACCGAGAGGTGTACACTCCATCAGATAACTCGCTCCAAGCAGCCCTAACGTGTGCTGGTCTATCAACTTCTCTACAGCTGTCTCGTGTGCTTCCCACATCCTTTCTCTTGACACCCCCGCATGTTTCGTGTTCTACCCAAGTTTCTTTATTAGAAATAAAGGGAATCAGTTGACCAGCTTCCTCCTATCAGCTTTGCTTTCTGAGTGTCATAAGTCCTGCCAAGGAGCCTGTTTTCTTCAAGGATGACTTAACTTGAACATTGATTGGCCAACTTTTTTTCTGCTTTCAAATATTGTTAACATGATGGTGTTGTCTGTCTCATGCATAACCCACTTTCGAAGCAGCTCATAGCAAGCGGGTCTCTCGTCAATTATACAACCACTCGGCTCATAGACGGCATCCTTCAAAAGTGGTGCAATTTGATTTTTTCCGTGATTTCATTGGTCATTTTGTGTATTCTTTGTGTAGACAGCCAATGAAAATTACTGGAAAAGTCCAATGGCGTCACTTTTGAAGGATGGAACCGATGAGTCAACAGGACTGTATAATTGTTCGATAGCAAGCATGGCAGATCATATTATTTGCTTCACTAAAGGCCCCGGAACCATACGAACGTTACTGGGTTATGCAAATGTGGAATTGTTATGTAAATCAGAGGTTTTTGAACTATGGTTTCCTCCTCCCCACCCCCGGTGCCTGCAAGGTCTTCTCATGGGGTCCACGAAGGATTAAATAAATATGATGAAATTTTACATTTAAAATAAAAAGATAAAGAGACAGATATATTTCTATTGTTTATTAGCAACATGTTACCATTACGTTTTCTATTTAATTTCCTACATTTTTCCATATTTGTATTGTTTATTAGCAACTTGTTACCATTACATTTTCTATTTAATTTTCTATATTTTCTATATTTGTATTGTTTAGTAACAACATGTTACCACTAAATTTTAAATTACAAACATTATTTACTATCACTAACACAACTAATTCATTCCTCAGCATTTTCAAAAATATCGGGGTCTACAGTAGAAAAACATATTTAAAAGTTCGCGACAATAAAAAGTTTAAGAACCGCTTTTGTAAATGTCTGGACATTCTGTACTGAAAAGAAACACACACACAAACACACAAACTAAGGTTCGTGAATTCAGTACAATAACAAATGAGTGAAAATGGAACTTCAAACACTCACAAATGTTGGGTGCCAATACAACAATGCAAAAATTATACATGTATATATCTATATGTCGTAATTCGAGGTAGTAAGATAATGAACCGCGACAACCATTATTTATCATGATCTTCTTATTCAGCGTTCATTCTCAAACTCCCTCTGGATTTCTCTTGTAACAGGACTATGGTCCTACAAGATTTCCAGTTGAATGTCGTCCAGAGAATGGAAATGCATTGTGTTGCCGTATTATTTGCGACAATGACCCAATACATCCGTCTTCGGTGTTATTTATTATTATCAAACACTCTAATATAACAAAAACTACGTTTTCAAAACCCTTTTAGTTTTCGCTCGTTCGTTCTCAAACTCCCACCGGATCTCTTGTAGCAAGACAATGGTCCTACTAGATTTCCAGCAGGAAGTGGTACAGAAAATGAAAATGCGTTGTGTCGCCATTTTACTTGCTCCGGTGTCCCTACACATCTGACTTCGGCGGTGGTAATATGTTCAGTGTTTTACCACTTTTACTGAAGGATGAGCGTCTGTAACCATATCGCTAGTTCGAGGCCAGCCGTACAAGAGAAATGGTTCTCGTACTTACAAGCTGGTCACCAACGTATTAAAGCGAACAACGGTCAAGTATGCTCAACTGTTTTTGCTGCTGGTCTCCACCGACATAGCCAGACACACACTATGGGATGTTAATTCAGGAGAATGAAAATATAAAAAGTGACGTCATGTTTACAAACAGGTAGAACATATAGACCCTTGTGGTCAACCAAAGGGAAGTCAGTTTACTCAGCGAAAGAGAAGTCAGTTTGCTCAGCCAAGGGAAGTCAGTTTGCTAAGCCAAAGGGAAGTCAGTTTGCTAAGCCAAAGGGAAGACAGTACAGATATTTTAAGACATTTAATAATTTTAAGCCAAATAAAATTAGTGCAAATGTAGTGTAGAGGAGCGCAGTTGATAGTGAACTTGCTTACTATAGTTGTTCTCGACGATAAAGGCCTAGCTGAATTAATTTGGACCCCGTTTGTTACGTTTTTGATTATTGCTGGACTTTTAATTGGTCGCTATTTACATACTTGGAGTCGCATGCAAAAAAAAAAAAAGCCAATCAATAGATTTCACGCAAATCGGAGACCAGTTCATGTTTACGTTTTAACGAACAGGTCTCCTATACAGCGGACGGTCGCCATTGCTATCAATGGGTTACAGCGTGCCAGGTTCGAAACCACGTCCGGACACACACAAATCCGGGTTTTATTTCTCAGCTGACACGACCTCTTCTCCAGTCAACCCAGCTGGAAATGGGTACCTGACGCTGGAGTGAGGGGATGTATCGACAGCAAGGAAGGGAACTGGTCACCCCACCTAATAATTGCTGCGGCTTAGTGTATAATCAACTATCATCCCCGACAGCAGGTTGCTGCAATGGGATCTACCTTTACCTAGTACAGTGTCGTAGATATGACTTTTATGGTGGGAGGGGGATCTGTCTATCTTTGTGACGTGTCGTTTTCAGAACGTTGTCCTCATTGCCAATCTGTAAGCATCTCGGTTCTGTGCAAGCTGCCGAGAATGTTCAGAAGGTCTTCGATGTCATGTGTTCATCGTAGTCTTCGTCTGCCTCGTGTTCTCTTACCTGGCACTTTCCCTTCGCGATTAATCTTTTCTAAACCACTGATTTCTGGTCATTGTGAGTTTCTTTGCGTTCTATACGTCTCAGTAGTTTGCCATTGCTTTCTGTACCGGTTCTGGTCGCTTATCAGTTGCAGTCCTTGGTGAGTCCTCAGCACAATACGGTGCATTTCCAACTTCCGTCTTCTCAACCAGCAATAGTGTGTAGCGTAGGGAAAGCCATCCCCTTGCTAAGTAGCTTCACGTAGTTCAGCCGACAAGTCAAAGCCGTTGCCCTGGACTTCCTAACATAAAGATCGTCACCCAGGAAGGTAACTAAAACACATTTTTCACTTTGTTCTTACCTGTATTCTGTAGGGAAAGGGATTTGGGGGGGGGGGGGGGTTATCAATCATTTTTGTAAAACTGTATCATAATTATAAATGTAATGGCACCAGTGCCGGATTTACCTATACGCTAAACAAGCTATAGCTTAGGGCCCCCAATTTTTGGGGCCCCCTAAATTTTTATTTCACTATATCTTCTTAATCGTTAAAAGGCCCCATATCTAAAAAAGCTTATGGTCAAATCAAGTCTAAATCAGGCAGTGAATGGCACGGTCGTTTTTCAATTTAATCATTATAAATGTAACAGCATTGTCGTTTTTACTTACTGTAGTTACCTCTTTCCCCCCCCCCCCCCCCAGTAAAAAAATAGAAAATATGCGACCTTTCTAATGTAGTTACATAAAAAAAAATAGAAAATATGCGACCTTTCTAATGTAGTTACATAAAAAAATCTACTTTTCAGACGTTAAAATTACTTTCAGAAAAGTAATTTCAAAAGTTTCCATATCAATCTACAGGATTCAATCTTGTCACTCTTCAACTATACAGTCCTGTAGAATCGTAGGTGTCATTTATCTCAAGTGGCATTAACTTTTCCCGCGATTTTCATTGGTCAATTTCTTTATGTCGATAGCCAATGAAAAAATCACGGGGGAAAAGTCAAATTGTGTCATTTTAGATTACTTTCGAATGATGTTATCCAATGAGTGCCTTGAACTACATTATCTATGGACAAGATTGAAGTTTACCGATAAAATGTTAACGTCAAATATTTGACGTTACCAAATATTTATGGGAATATTTGTTAATAAAATCAGCGGTGTTCTGATCATAAGTGAAACCGGTGGGCCATTAAGTGCTCTTCGTCTTGAGGAGGAAAGTTCTTGAAGTATGAAGATGATGGCGGATAAAACAGAAGTGATAAGAAAATAAACACATAAAATGGCACACACTAAAAATAGAGCACAATACGCCGTGACCATCGGCTATATGTGAAACATATTGTCTAATTGAGAAACAACTTTGTAAAATTACTAATGTGACCGTATCGGAATTTTCCTTTGCTATTGACAAAAAGTATACACAAGGTGAAAAATATTTAAAAAATTGAAATAAATCAAATTAGTCATTTTTGAAGGTTGTTTTCCAATTAGCCAACCGGTCTTATACAGCTGATGGTCTCGGATAGCACTGTATTGCCAGCGCCTGAAAAGAGCACACAGAATAGCAAAACTGTTGCCTGTCAAACATATCGTAAATGGCGACTAAAGATGTTTGGTGTGGCGTTGACTGCCCCATCCTACAGAAGGCTAAAAGCCACCCAGATGCAATGTTATGTCGAATGTATAAAGCTGAACGGTGCAGATATCACAGCTAAGATGTAAGCCTTGACACAACTAGAAGAAGACTAAAAGACAATAATTACTTTCTGCTAAACGATTAAATAACAGGTGTGTCGTGTAGTCATTAAATATCCAGAAAATTATGAAGTTTTTTTTATTAATCTTAAAGGAGGGTTTTTTTCTACAATTTTTTTTTATCTGAAGCACGTCTCCAAAAGACAAACAACAAATCTATAGCTGGGATCTCTCTAGCGTTGGTTAAGCCATTCATTTTGTGCTCTAGTAATTCCTGGTTCGATTCCCGATGGCGATGGCTTGCTTAAAAAGTGGATTTTGTTTTGAGATCATGGGATTATCACTTGAAGTTACGGAATTACGTGCTATGAGTGGTACTTTTGACAGCATATCACTTTGATTTAGACAGCGTGCGTACTGGGTAGCCTGGTCTGTTACAATTATGTTAATCCGTACACTTTTTCAACGATTCCTGATATCTGAAGCATGTCTCCAAATGTTTGTTTCTTCGTCTTCAGGGTTCATACTCCCGCTGGATGTCTCTTGTAGCAGAATTTTTCCAGCAGAATGGTCCAGAGAATAGAAAATTCGTTGTATCGCCGTTTTATTTGCGCCATTGTCCGACACATTCGACTTCGTTGTTATTTGGTTACGTATAATAACTTCTTATGGTGAGTTACGGTCAAATTCAACTGCGAATTTAATCCACTTGGGTATATCAGAGTTTTTACAAACCATTAATAGTTGTCGCTGACTACATGAAGAATTGTCTTCATCCCCAACGGCATGTTTCTGCCATGGAACTTACACTAGTTATAACCATAAAAAAACAATAGAGGTCGTGGCATCAGTTATACCATTTATTACAGTGTGTCTCAAACATTAGACCGCGGAAACATCGAGACCACGAGAGCTCATTGAATTGTAAAGTTATTTATGAGTCTATAGAAGTATTTTAGACCGGACCCTGATCTTATAAATAAAACCAATCAGGCCGCGGTCTCACAAAGGTTGAGTAGCATTGATTTACTTAGACATTTGCTGCGGTATTGTGATTAGTCTGATAGGTCCCTGCCTGGTGAGACCCTCAGATCTTGTCAAGCTTAATGGTAATATTTAATCTTCATAATTAAAAAAAGAAAGACTTTGTAGCATATCCTTATTCGGGACGTAGCCATCAACCCAGTGTTTTTTTTTACTGTAGTGATTGTTAGGCAATATAAATAGTTTAGCAGTTTGCCATTGCTTTCTGAACAGTCTGCATGTCACTGACGCGCTCTGTACCACGCCGCCACAGATAATATTCACAGTAATCCTAAAGGTTCTTCTTCTGCGACCAGTTTCCTATGCTCATAAGTCTATACAGGAAGGTGGGTCGCATCCACGAATTCAGTCGTCAGCAGGAGGTCCTCACGGTTGCCCCACAGCTTCACCTTCAGATCTGTCTCTTGGGGCCATATTTTAGTTCTCACGTAAGCACAGAGTCTGCAGAATGTGTTCTTGGGTCTAGGGACCCTTTTGACATGGGCATTGGTCAGTTTGGATAGCTTTAATTGTGTGGAGATGTGTTTGTAGCTTAAATGTTCGAACTAGAACATTCTTACTTGCAGCCCTCGACCAATGCTTCGATTTCTGATAAAATAAAATATCAAAAGGCCTAATACCCATTCTCATCTTGAGTATTAGATTTTAATGTATACAATATAATAAGCGATAAATTATTCCAAATTGTTATATTTAACACGATAAAATATGTAAATTCACATCATAAAGTGTGAATGTGTAGGCTAGAGCGACAGGTTGAGACAATTATTGAAAAAGACACAATGTTAGTTGAGGGAAGGCCTCGCTAGTGGCGAATAGAAATCAGCATGGTACATGTGACAGACAGTATGGTGATCAATTACATTGATTTTCTCCATGTCAGGGTGACACTTTATTTGACCTGTTTAGAGGGATCTAGATACTGGTTATTCGGGTTATATAGGGGACACGATGTTTGGCTCGAATTTTAATTTGACCTATCGTCACGCTTGTTGATTACGTTAAGTAACAATTTGCAGTTCATATATCGATAATAAACTCCCTGTGGGACCAGGCCCTAAAGAGGAGTAAATAGAGACGCTGATACCTTTCGTACAACGTGTAAGAGGAGACTCATGAGATTTTAGGGTGGTATTAGTTGTCCCATCATTTATAGGGCCAAGGCGACGTAGGATCCCACGCTGAAGTCGGGTGTGTCGAGCCGAAAGGCGCTGATATCGCAGTCAACTGTAAACTATGACATAACGCTTTACATTCTCAGAACTGCATGCACTTAACCTGCATAACTACATGCAGTTAACCTCGAAAGCAGAAGGAAAAAAATAATAAGACTATGCTTTAAAACAGCTGCGCCTGTGTTATCAATTAAGTGATTTTGGTTGAGAGTTTGATTTACTCCTCCTAAATTTGTGTAACCTCCGTTCTGGTGAAGCCTGCTTGGGACCCTTGCCTGGTCGATCTACTGGGAGGGAATCAACTCTTTTATTTGCAGCATGTCTCAATGTTGCTCTAACGTATAGGATTAGGAGACTGCCTCTTGATATTGCACACCCACAGATACATTAAGTAAAGAAATCACCTGGGACTAGCGAAAGTTCTGAAAAACTTTCACATCAAAAAATGTCCGAGCAACACGATGCCGTCCAGGCGACGTAAGTGATTATTGATCTATATAACATTATATCTACAGTAAAAGTAAAGTTAACCTACAACATTGATTAGTGCCGTAGGATGTGAGATGTTAACCATCTCACATTTCACTGCCTATGCTATTTGAGGGCCGCAGCCATCTCCTCTCCCTCGCAGTCTTTACTTCCCGGATTAATCAGTACCCAATTAAAGCTGGGACGACCAGGAAGCCGTTGCGATCTGAAAAAACATTTCCGCTACGGGGTCCGATATATATGCA
Organism: Meghimatium bilineatum; assembly: GCA_034231615.1. Lineage (NCBI taxonomy): Eukaryota > Metazoa > Mollusca > Gastropoda > Stylommatophora > Philomycidae > Meghimatium > Meghimatium bilineatum. The sequence continues at coordinate 6,771,197 of CM067319.1, read as the reverse complement.
TTATTGTGCATCCGCTCTACTATTGACTTTTCACCGTGCCACGATGTCAAACTATCCAATACCTTCTCAATACCTGAAAATATATTAATTTTGGTAAATAACCCTATCAATTTTATCACTTAAATCAAAATGTTATAAACTAAATCTCTGACCATTCTTTCATCATCTGCAAATATGCTCCCAAGAAATGTAATGCATACACTTGTTTCGGTAGTTATTTATCTTTATGTTAAATGTATCGGATTCTCCGCCTGTAGAAATTTCTTTTTTCGTTTCTGAATTGATCCTGATGTTATGACTGAGGTAACATTCGTTAAGTAGGATTATGTTCCAGCTCTTCACTCAAACTATACAGATCGTCAGCAAATAACAATTCTGTCAATAGTAGGTCTCAGGACTAATTCGTGTTAATCTTCGGGGAGTTTAAGAGCGAACCCTGAAGATGAAGAACATTATGTTAGTGTATGTCCATCCCATATAATGGAGATCACATCGTTATATCAGGTACATGTAATAATGTAGCCACAGAAGATGAGTACACGGTTTCCTGGTTGGTGACAGACAGTACAGCAATGAAGAGCAAAGGTTCTTCACTTCAACAGAAATATACGGTTTAACTACGATTAAAAATAGCAGTAGGACACGGGTATATTTTATCACCCGGCCTATTCAATATCTACACAGAGAAAATGATTAAAGATCTAGATGGAATGCAGTGTTCAAGATCAATGGGAAAACAATAAACAATCTGTGATATACAGATGGCATCATCTTGGCAGAAATTTAGCAGTAGCTATAAAGTAAACAAATCAAGAAGAGAAAATGAACTAGATAATAACATCCATATCCCCTACAATAACCACCAAAAAAAAAACACATTGATATCAACAAAATCGTAGAACTAATCATAAAAATTGTACATGGAAGAGATACTACAAAAAGTAGAGTACTGCCATTTCAAACCCACTGATGCACATGGCTTTCTGCTCTACACTTCTTCTCATCCTCCCGCCTGTCGTAACTCTCTACCTTACTCACAGCTTCTTCGCCTTCGTCGCTTATGTAGCGATGACGACGATTTTCTCGACCAATCCTCTGAGATGATTGAGTTCTTTCGTAGACGCTCCTTCCCTGACAGCATTCTTTCATTGGCTTGGCTCCGTGTACGCCAGCTATCTCGCCTTCATACCTTGAATAATTCCCAGGGTTCTTCCTCCTCCTCTGATAGGGTTAAACTGGTTCTTACCTTCCATCCCCATAACTCGACTGTCCGTCGTATTCTACTTAAACATTATTCCCTTCTCCAGTCTGATTCTGACACCCGTGAAGCTTTCCACAAATTACCTCTGGTGGCCTTTAGGCGCGACAAAAATCTGAAGGACATCTTGGTCCACAGCCACCTCAGGTCCTCTGCACCTGACCATTTTGGTACCGTGCGGTGCTCACGCGGTCGTTGTTTCACATGTCCTTATGTGGTTCAGATGCGCTCCATCTCATTCCCCAAGGCCAGCTTCTCCATCGATGAGGCCTTTACATGTGAATCCCGTAATGTTATTTACGTGATCATATGTAAACGCTGTGGAAAGCAATATATCGGTGAGACTGGTCTTAGACTGAGCGACCGCTTCTGCAACCATTTGCATGCTATCAAACACAGAACACCCACTCCTGTGGCCAATCACTTCAACGGCGATGGCCACCGTGGTGTCCTTGACATTCAGGTCACTGCCATCAGATCCTGCACCACCGATGATAGATCTAGGTACGCCCTCGAAAATCGTCTCATTTTCGAGTTGGGTACCATCAAGCCATTTGGACTCAATTCCGACCACTCTTTCGCTTAGTTCTCGGCCGTATTGGTCTTTGTTACGTCATCGTTTTGTTCCTCTCGTTCCACCTGTATTATCGTCTTTGTGTACTTCCTGTTCGTATGCTTCCGGTATCTATCTTAGTACCACATTTCACTCGGATAGCATTCATTTTTACTTGTGGTTTTTTTATGTTTGTATGTTATGTCCGTGTCTTGAAAAAGGCCTATTGGTCCGAAACGTCGACTTTGTCCTGTGTACTGTCATCTGTAGATTATATTCTGTGTTTTGTTTTGTTATATGTATCATATTTACATCCGTTAGTGATAGTGTGTAGTGTTTTAGTCATCATTCAGTAGGACTTCATTACCTGTTTTACACGTGAGTACTATTTGCCATTTCAAAGGGGTTCGAAGGTCGTGTAGGATTGATTTCACTGTACTCGGTTTCCCATATGTACTCCGTCACTCTCAGCGAAGCGGCAAGCCGCCTGCCGGGTGAACAACTCATATCACATAACAGCGTAGCTTCAAGCGATAATCCACAGGGATGTCCGAAAAAATCCACCTTGTAAACAAGACGACACTACCAATATCTTGGAGAAATAATCACAACTGGTAGACGTGAAGCAGAAGTTAAAAGGAGAATAGGAATTCTAAAAGTACTTTCAATTAAATGAGGAAAATATTGACATCCAACCGAATTACAAACAAACTAAAAAAAAATGAGAATGATAAAATACTACAAATATTCTACATTAATGTATGGCTCAGAAACATGGAGAATAAACAATCAATTAAACTACACAATTTATGTCTTTACGACTTTAATACATAGAACAGGGAGAACTTTGTGGAAAGAGAAGAAATAAACAAGGTGCTGACATCACTGCGTACGAAAAGAGTACTAAAAGAAAATTAAAGTAAAACTAATAAAATATTTTGGACATTAAGACTTGACACATCGTTGAATCCTGTGATTGAAGGTAGAGTCGAGTGTCGGCGAGAAAGAGGTAAGCTGAAATACAACCGGGAGGTAAACATCATAAGATTGATTATATACTGTCTGCCAGAATACACCAACAATGCAAGAGGCATGGTTTCGGATGTCCGTTGCAGCCAACCTTCGTTGCGGTTGAGGGCATCTTGATAATGATGACGGTTTAACCGGCGCAATGTAGAACATTCTCACACACAATCGAAGAAATGATAATCTATAGGCAGCAACACAGTAAGGTAGGTCCAGTGACAATCTTGCCCCATATTACCCCAAAAGTATTTAATAACCAGTATTTGGGGGGGGGGGGGGATGGAGAAAATAAATAGGTTCCAACAACACTTCGTATGAAGAACGAATTATTAAGGGAAACAAATAAATATCAAATAAATAAAAGGTTCTTGTTTAGAACGCGTACTTTACGACGTTTACGAGTTTTTATTTTTAAATTATTGTACCATCGTAATTTATTTAGTAGTTTGTGATGTCATCGCCGAATGTAATTGTTTAGTAGCTTAAAGTGTGTGTGGGGGGGGGGGTAGGACTATAATTAGTTCTGACACTACTCATAACCATCGCCACACATTTCTAAACTCTAGCATTATCCATTCTCTTTGGATGTTCACTCGTTGCATAAAATTTCTGCTAAAATAAGTCATTTTTTGTTTTTTGCTACACCATCTAAAATGGCGTTATTTCCTTGTGCAATTGTGTGTTTCTTGCTATAGGGCCTCAAATTATGTAATATCCTTTACGGCACGAAAACAGTACGCACCATAGCAAACTCGAAATGAACCTGTGCATCCTATGTTATTTTGCTCATATTCGCATACTGGCGAAATATAGGAGGGCATGCGCTCCAAACAAGAACCCAAAAAAATATTTTGGACATAAAAGACATGCCACTTTGTTGAAGACCTTACTTTATTGTAAAGTTGAGAAAAAAGTAGGCAGGGATACAAGTATGAGAGCAACATCACGAGATGACAGGTTACAGTCTAGCAGAGTGTAACACCAAGATAAGAGACATGTGATGTTGAAGGTCTGTTGCAGCCAACATTTGTTGCGGAGAGGGCACTTAATGATGTTGATGATTGAGAGAAAATATTCTGCGTTCCGTCCTGCAGATTAGCATAGTGTATTCCGGAGAACGGAATTCTTTCAATCAATGGTCTCCCGAGCGTGACTGATAGAGTGATCCTGCCTTCTCTTGCCAAACATTTTCTGCTGGAGCCAATCACTATGGGCCTGTCACTACGATTGTTCTTTTCTAAAATTGCTAACAGGTTCAAAATACACAGAGGACTGACTTCATTATACTCTGGTTCCCTCAGATGTACCCCACCGTCTTAGCACAGCAGCATGCTAATTGCCGATAACACTACCCACATCAACGCAACTATTCAAGATACAGTCGCCAAGGGTCTAAAAATTAATCACTTCTTAACCATAACGTAACGGTTAGGTTGCTAACCCGGGATTTGTAAACAAGAAAATTAGTTTAACCACTTTGCCACGACGATCCTATTTTCATGTGTTAACAATATTAATTCTATAGCAAAAAAACACAAACCAAATACCAATAATAGCCTATAACAAAGAAATATCCCGACATAAATCCAAAGGCAGACCAAGAAACGGTGGATGTGGATAGAAAACAGGATAACATTGAACAAACATGGACTCAGTGCAGCCAAGGAAACACATCTGGCCTTGAAACGACTACTCCCACCCATACGCTTAACGGCAAGTGTGGACACTAACAACCATCATTCACCTGGGAAAAGACACCAGACAACTCTAGAGCAAGATTCAAAAACATTCGTTTACTTTTATGACATTAATATCCATTAAAAGTACGCGTTTACTGAGCAGAACCGAGACCGCCGGGTGTATCGAACGACGTTCCAACAGAAATAATTAGTACCCCCCCCCATTCGTTACGTTTTTTATTATTGCTGGTGTTTCGGTTGGTCATATTTATATACTTGGGGTCACAATGGCTATTTTTTGCATGCAATTCCAAGTATGTTAATAGGGATTAACCGAACGACCAACAATATTTTTTTTTAAACGTAACAAATGGAGTCCTTATTAATTCTGTTAGAAGATCCAAGTGCAATTGTATAAATAGTGACCAATGAATATCACGACAATAATAAAAAAATAAAAAACCTGTCCAGCACTGGAGACAATGTATAAATGTTACCAAAATAAGTCAATCAAACAATTGACAGACGAGATTTCTACTTATTGACGTATTTACCTATTTTAGTAACAGGTATACCTATTTCTGTTCATTTTGATATTTGCCCTGTGTTACCCCAGCCTCCCATTTTAGTTTCATGTTTTTACCCGACACTGGAATTTTTATCACTGGAGACTACCTTGACCTTGGCAGCGTAGCTTTACTACAGAAGTAAATCAAAATAGGTAGCATATGCCTATACTAATCAGGACTTAGCCATTAACCCAACATTGTTTGACTAGTGATTTTCTAGACAATATTGATACATTCAGTAGTTTGCTATTGAATTCTGAACGGTCGGATACAAAATTGCCTGAGGTAAAATTTTAATCCGGTAATTTCAGCGTTATCACTTACATTTTAGTAGTAACTCCCAGATCGCTCTATAAAAAAAAAATCCAGATAATTCCAGACTAATTCAATGTATATAAGGCATGGGCCCTAGAAAGTATACCTTAAAAAATGTCCTTCCTTGTAATTACATCGTTTTCACTTGACGTTTTCGTGACCTTTTTGAAAATCGCTAAGGATGACAATGATTTACCTTTCTTTGTTGGGGGGGGGGGGAGTGGGGGCAATTCTTAGGATTTTATATTAAAAAATTGATTAAATTACGTGCCCCATACGACGGCCAAAAATCCCAGATTTACTGAAAAGAAACCTGCTGCGCACCTCTGGGTACCTTGGCGCGACAGACCGGGCTCTGGACCTCGCCGCCACCCTCGCTACTACAGAAGTAGCAGCGGAAAAAAATATTTCTTGTCTGGTTCCAATCCTTTGATCTATCCTTCATCAAAGACAGCGATTTCCGTGTTGTAGCCGCTGATATAGCACTGTATCCCAGGGTATGCACATTTTATTACTGGACCATTGTCCTAGCATTCAATCTGGTCAGAATTCATGTCAATATACACAACAAAAATACCACTGAACCGTCGCCGAAGCTACTGCACAAGAGCTCCGAGATTGTTTTGTTTTTTTTATCTCGAGCCAGCGTATATAGTAATTGTAGATCAACATGGTGAGCTCTTAAAATGATTTAGACAGTCGGATTTGGTATAAGACTGCAGAAAAATTAACATGTAGTATTGGACCATACAGTGGGGAAAAAACCCGCAACCTTATTGACATATGGCCGAAAGGCTATAGCATTTGGTATCACAGCCGTGAAGCCCAAGGTTCGACCCCCGGTAACGACTTTTTTTTTTTCTTCTGTCGTATAGTAAATTTTAAAAAAACATTTTGAACAGATGTGCTAAAGAGAAAAATGCAGTATTGACCATTTTAAAATAACATTATGTTGTATCCGTTTGTTACAGGGGCCCAAAATTGGAGCAACGAATAGCAACACCGTAACACATTTCATGAATGTTGCTGATGAGTCAGCTGTCCTATCTCATAGGTCAAAGTGGCCTAAACGGCATGCTAAAGTCAGATATATGTGTGGGGCGTAAAGACGTAGATGTCGTAGTCAAGCTGTACACCATCACGCAAAGCATTGTTCTCCTGACTACAACCAGCAGGATATGAACATGAATGCAGAAGAATAAAAACTGCACCGAAAATGTGTAATATTCAATTAGGCCAGCATATTTTCATGGTCAATATGATCTGACATGATAGAAACATGTGTTGGAAATCAACTACGTCATCATTTGTTGTTGTTGTTATGCCATGTCATGTGATCAGAAGGAAATATGTTACGGTAGTGTTCAATGATAGCTCATAGCGCTTTTTTTTGGTACTACGCCTTGTGTTGTAGGGGACTGAAAGGGGAGCAGAGAATGTTAACACTATTATCTCCCATGCATGTCACAAGAAGCGACTAAGCATGTTATTTAAAAGGGAGTTGGGGTTGGCTGTCCTAACTAATATAGGGTCAAAGTGACTTAGAAGCCATGAAGTAAGATGTGTCAGGCATAAAGGCGCAGAAATCGGTGTCAAGCTGTAAACCGTGATACAAGGCATTCCGTTCTACAGACTACATCATGTTGATCTGCAGGAGTTTGAGAATGAACGAAGAAGAAAGAACTTCAGTAATAGGTACAGATAACATGAAGTAATTTTCTTGGTTCATTCTCACTCCCACTAATTAGCAGGATGTGTCTAGAAAACGGACAATAATCTGTCATAGTTTAGAACTTGCATACGATATTTTACCTGTCTTCAGCATTGCAAGACGTGATAACTTATGGTTCACTAAACAGACTGACTCACATGACACAATATAACTTAAACGTGACTGAATCTCGACGTTTTGACTAACAATACCTGTATGAATAATATACAATATATATATACTTAGCCATTAACCCAACATTGTTTGACTAGTGATTTTCTAGACAATATTGATACATTCAGTAGTTTGCTATTGAATTCTGAACGGTCGGATACAAAATTGCCTGAGGTAAAATATATATATATATATATATATATATATATATATATATATATATATATATATATATATATATATATATATATATATATATATATATATATATATATATATATATATATATATGAATAGTGTTTAAAAACCCTCAATAAATTTTTATCAGAAATAGTAAGAAAAAAACCTACATAATTAGTAAACAATTTTTAGAAAAATGTTTCAAATTCAAACAATTTCATTGGTATATTATACATAAATACATAAAGGCTTCCTACTTCAATTTACTTACATAAAAATACATAGTATCGCTGACGGCAACTTTCTCAACCCCCTTCCTCTCGCCTTGTCAATAAATCAAGCACTTTTCAGATTCCCTTTCTCCAGCCCCTACTAACTATTGAAGTCATGTATGAACAATCCAGTCCTTAACATTATTCCTGACCAAATGCTGGAGAAGAGACCAATCTGACCAAATTATATACATGTATATGCATACATTTTGAAGGTTTCCTGGAAACCTGACAGCAGTCCCGCTGTTCAATCGTAACAAATCACCAAACTTTAGGTGAAAGTCCGGTTCAATTATGTTTTTACTTGTTGGATTCGCTAAGTTGGATTATTCTTAAAGCATTGTATGACACACCTCAGAAAGTTGGAAGATAATCTATAACATGTACTCACTGTAGTAAAACTGAAATACAATAGTTAAAAGCTTGAAACAGGTTAATGAAGTTTTACTCGCTTGTACTATTGGTAAAGGCCTTCTAGTCGAAACGTCGATTTGTGTGTTAGTGTGTGTGTTTCAAGTGATTATCAAAACTTCATTACCTTGTTTCAAGCATTACGTGTGAGAGTTGGAAGCCCTTCTATCAAAAAAAAACGAAGAGATCCCATTGCACAAAAGGACACAGGAGCTACATTGCTTAGTTAGTAGTATTTCATTATAATCGTACGCAGGATTGTTTGGTTTTAACTATTTTCTTGACAATATGTACTTTCAGTAGGTTAGGTTTCCGATATGACGAAGTGATACAGATGACGAACACGGTAGCAGGTTCAAACCCCCGCCACATGCGACTGTGCATCCGGACCATTCAAACAACTGACAACCTACTGTATTTATATTGTCTATAAAAATCTGCGCAGCTAAAAAAAAATTATTTGATCGCTACGTGCCGTGAAAAGGATACGCAACCAATTTATGCGTGTTTGTTTCTGTGAGATTTTCTATGAATAGTGTTGACAACACTGTTGTATTGCAACTTTTCGACAAGTTTTTTCCTTACCAACAATACGTTTGTTTAATGCGGGGAAAAAATGACAATTTACATACCAAGTTCGTTCCGCATGTCTGTTTACATGCTGCTTGGTTAAGTGGTCTGATAAATCCAGAAGTCTGTAGTAACAAAATAAATAACACACAAAATAAAATCACAATTTGACCAGTCATCTTGTCGTGAGATATCCTAACGCCATGGTGACCACGGTGAAAAGTGTGGGAAAGTTCTGTTCCTTCTTGCAGACATCAATTCTTTCCACGGCTGCTGATTGGTCGGATGTGCTGGCGTCGTCTGCTGGCTCGCTTAGCGAGTGCGCGTGAAGACTGTCGCTAGTTATTCAGTCGTGCAAAGTTATTTGTTAGTACAGTTTAAAAGTGACGCTAACTGACTTTTACCGTTAATAACATTAGTTGTTGACACAAAGTATACCTAAAATAACCAATAAAAGTTTACAAAACTCAAACCGCGTCACTTTTGAATGAGGTTTTGATTTGTCGGTGGGATTGTATAAATGACGAAAACTCGGTGCGCGTGAACAGCTGGGAGGGGTTTTTCCCATTAATTTTTTTAGAAAGGATTTGTGGAAGATAGATGGAGAAATGATAGTCCTCGTTACTTATTACACAAGATATTTACATACGAAACAATGGAAAATGATTTGATAAGCAGTTAACAGTAAGATTCAGTTATGTTAGTGTTCAAAAGTTTCGGTGTTGATTGTGTGTGTGTGTGTGTGTGTGTGTCATGGTTGATGTTTGAAGGAGGAGCGGGAAATAACTTCTTGTGTGTGTTAATTCTTTGATTTGTCCGGAAGACGGTTTAAGACCAGGCTAGGCAAGTTCATGAGAACGAAATTTATAGATGGATCGAGTCCCTCGTCAATTATACAGTCCTGAAAACTCTTTCAAAAGTGACGCAATTTGATTTTTTCAGTTATTTTCATTACCACTTTGTTTATAAAACATTACAAATAAACCTGATAATGAACTCAATAATGAAATCAATGAATTACTATTTGCCGACAATCAAAGTCTAATATACAAAGCTTGTATCAACTTTATACTTACTATTAACATAGAGAAAACAGAAGTCATGTTACAACCAGCATCTGGCAAAAAGCTATCTCGAGCCCTGCATAAAGGTAAATGGCGTAGTACTGAAAGTTATGGATATATTAACATATCTAGACAGTACGTTATCACAAAATGTCAACGTTAATGATGAAGTGTATACAAGGATCGTCAAGGCAAGCAGCACTTTTGGCAGATTGTACGCAAATGTGTGGCGTAGAAATGGCATTAACCTACAGACTAAGCTGAAAGTTTACAGAGCAGTGGTACTTCCAGTGCTGTTATACGCTAGTGAAACATGGACACTGTGTATAGACGTCATGTGAGGAAACTATCACTTTCACACATGGTATCTCAGAAATGTTATGAACATCCGCAAGACAAGATTCCAGATACCACTGCCCTTGACATATCTGGTATCTCCAGCATTGAGACTATCTTGATGCAGACACAGATTCGTTGTGCAGGTCATTTGATACGTATGCCAGACCATCGCCTGCCAAATATACTTCTCTATGGTGAGCTGGAGAAGGGTGCCCGATCTCAAGATGGCCACACGAAGCGCTACAGGGATTCGTTAAAGACCTCACTGAAAGCCTTTGAATAGACCACGATACACGGCAAGAACTTGCACAAAATAGATCAATATGGCGCTCTAAAAAATAGCGCATCATCTTGTGGAAAGAGGAGAAATGCAGCAGCTCAATCGCGAAAAGTAGTTAGAATATCACGGGTAGTCAAAATTCGTCTAGAGTGGTCATTTCAAGCCCGAACTGTCTGAGGGCAGTTTACAGCTCGAATAGGGCTCATTATCGATCTACGAGCTATTAGGCATGGACATAATTCTGTGACAAGGATGAAATATGGATAGAGTTTGTGATGGAGGTTGATAATCTTCATGCTGACAACCCACATGTTTTGTTCGCAGAAGAAATAGAGTTTTCTTCTCACTTGTATACTATTCGACTTTCGTTTCGCCACATCTCTTACATTTGTATTTACCATCGGAAACACTATTAACTAATTTTCACACTTGGAATTCAAGAAGTTTTCTGGATGTTTCAAATCTATCTACATGACTTTGGTCGTATCTACATGATTTTGGTCATTCGGCAGCTGTCCTACACACTCCCTGACTGTCGACCTCCACAGCCGTCAGCCAAATCCTGACTGAATCCGGCTGAGTCCAATATGTTGGAGTTTTCTGAACTAAATATATTCCCCCATTTATACTAGTTCCTAATTTAATGCACATGATCGCATTAAATTCCAGACCTCTTACTTTATACAATTAAAATTACAATATTTCCATTTCCATACTTTCATACGTCTGACATTCAACTCTAAATAATAACTGCAATAAAATATTGACTTCGAAGCAGTAAAACTAAAGAACATGCAATAAAAATGACATTTGCATTTGTGATGGCGATAAAAGATGAAATGAGAAAATAATCATGAATTCCATTGGTCATTTCTAATGTACCTCCATGGATCAACACCTCAATGTGACAATCACTTAAGTAGGTGTGAGCCAGTTTCTTCCGTCTCTAATAACGATTGACATAAGTTAGCTAGTTAGTTAGTCGTTGAATCATCGTCACTGCACTCCGAACAAGTCCATAGGTGCTCAGATCTCTCCTTGAGTGTAGCCGCAAATTACACCTTGACTGACAGTCACAGCACGCAGTTGATTGACCATCATTCTTTCTTGCCCGCGAAACTCTCCTTTCTAGCGACACCTCATTTCAAGCCAAATTCCTTTATTCTAGTTTGACACAAGCAACTTTGCACAATGCAATCTCTCTCTATGGTCAATTATTTTCGATCTCCCATTGGTCAATGGTATAACTCTTTATGGCGATCTAGATAAATATTGGACAGTCTTGGACAATAAACAGACTGGAATGTGGGAAATTAGAGGCAACAGAAAATTGGTTCTACAGAAGAGTGCTGAGAATACCATGGACTGCCAGAAAAACTAATGTAGAGGTGTTGAAAGAATCAAATGCCAAACGGACCTTAATCAACAATATAAGTAAAAGGCAATCTTCTTTTTTTGTTGGCCACTTCACGAGACAGGCAGGTTTAGAGAACATAGTGGCAACAGGCAAAATTGAAGGCAACAGGTACAGAGGGCGACAACGTGAGAAAATATTAGACAGTTTGACAGCCTGGCACGGCAAGGAAACAACAACGACCTTGATACATAATACTGTGGACAGAGAGCTGTGGAGAGCCATGACCGCCTACGCCAGCTGGCATGGCACCTGATGATGATCAGATACATTTTTTATGCCTATATCCTATCGCCAGGACTCTAAAGAGATGGTTCCTTATAGTCTAGACAGATAAATCGCCTTGTTATAAGAATGTCATAACACTGACCGTTAGAACAATAGCTACCTGCGCTCTTATGTAGGTGATAAGTGCCTGCCAATTACAATGACCACACGCAAACACCGTACTGTATTTATTCACTCACGAGTGAAAGGTTAAAAGAAGTACTATCTGTCATACTACTGAACATCAAACAAGGCTGGTCTATCGACTCCTCCCCTTTCTCCCTGTTACAATTCTCCTCCCCTTTCTCCATGTTACAATTCTAACTGCATTTTGAAAAGTGGATGTAACAAATAGCCATCATCACTTGTGGTGAAATGTGGTGACACACAATATAAAAAAATGAGGGAAATGTGCAAACCCAAAAAATAAATTCATTGTTACTAGCAGGTAAGAAGTACAACATGAAAATTAATGTTAAAAAAAAGCAGACGTTGTGAAAATTAGCAAGTCTGCAACACCAATGGATATATAAAAATAGATAACTTCAAGTGAAACAAGCTAAATAATTTAAATATATAGGCATAATTTTTTTAACGATAATGGATGCCTAAACAACAATAGAAACAAGGTGCCTGAAAGCAAACACCGTGACCATCAACTTTCACCATTACTTCTTCACCCAAAGATCAAGATGGAAATCAAAAGACAGATAATATCTATAATTTGTGTATCAATACTCTGCTGCCAATATCAAACATGGTCTTTAACGGCCTCGCAGCAGAGAAAAAATCGTTACATATGAAATGAAGTGTCTGAGGAAAGCTACAATCGTTACTAAACTAGATAAAATAAGAAATGAAGAAATTAGGAAAAGAGTTGGTATAATATCATGTATCGAACATATTGAGAGACAGCAAGTAAAATGGCTCGGTCACCTTATGAGAATGAACTCAAACCAAATACCAATAAGAACATATAACAAAATAATATTCGGACATAAGGCCAAAGATAGACCAAGGTGGATAGAAAACATCAAGAAAGCCTTGAACAAGCATAGACTTAATGCAACCAAGGCGACACATCTGGCCTTAGAACGACAATTTAAGCTCCCATCCGTACGCTTAAGGCAAGTGTGATCCACTATCATCATTCACCTGGAGACAGACAATAGATCAGTGTTTCCCAACCTTTTTGTAACCATGCCCCATCTAAGGCGTTCTAAAATTGTGCACGTTCTAAAAGCTTTGCCATAGCAGACGCCGCGACATGAACATGATGGATTTTCTGTACCCACGAAATAAAAAATCCTGTTCCAACCGTGGATTGAACCCGGGACCTCAAGGGTATGAGAACGCCGTTCTAACTACACGACCAGTTAATCGAAGGTCGCAATTTCGCCACAATCTTGTTTTCAGAAGTGCGACAATGTTGTCTCCATACATCAAGCGACCGAATCCCTCCTTGCTTCTCCCGTACGCATTTCCAAAACAATTAATTGGTATCCTATTCTGCTTCAGCGTTCATTCTGAAACTCCCACCGGGTCTCTCTTGTAATAGGATAATGGTCCAACTAGATTTCCAGCAGGATGTAGTCCAGAAAATAGAAATGCGTCGTGTCGCCGTTTTATTTGTGCCAATGTCCCGACACATCAGTCCTCGTCTGTGTATCCTATTCAGGATGTAGCCATTAGTCCAGCATGTTTTTGACTGTAGTAATTCTCTAGGCAACATAAATACGTTCAGTAATTTGCAATTGCTTTCTTAACGTTCCGGATTCACGAATGCCTGTGGTGGAATGTGAATTCAGTACCCTGGCCTTCGAAGACGTGTTCTGTTCCACGTCACCACAGAGCCGGACTCCAAAACAATACTCTCAAAAATGTCAGGACTTAACACTGCTCTTATGCATGTTCTCCTCCCTGTACCTTCTTTTTCTTCTACTATTGCGACCTTTTTGTCTTTTCGAGTTACCAACAGCAGTTAAAATCATGACGTCAAACACCATACGGACATAACGGACACACTCAAGATTTCAACACAGGTGCACATACACCGTAGCACCGACGAAAGTCCGTAGAAAGTGGACTATCCCTTCCATCGTTTCGCACAATTTTCTAGGTGTTGGAATAATACTTCAACATTCCATTATTGGAAAGTACCCGCGTTAGATTAATAAACACATCTTTACACATTTAAAGAAATTCTTCTTCCTCAATCTCCTGCCGGTTATCATCATCATCATCAGGTGCCATGTCGGCTGGCGTAGGCGATTATGGCTCTCCACAGTTCTTTGTCTCCAGTATTATGTATCAAGATAGTTGTTGTTTCCCTGCCGTGCCAGGCTGTCAAACTGTCTAATATTTTCTCATGTTGTCGCCCTCTGTCTCTGTTGCCTTCAATATTACCTGTTGTGACTATGTCCTCCAAACCTCCCTGTCTCACGAAGTAACAAAAAAATGAAGATTGTCTTTTTCTTATATTATTGACTAAGGTCTGTTTCGCATTTGACTCTTTCAACACCTCCACATTAGTTTTTCTGGCAGTCCATGGTATTCTCAGCATTCTTCTATAGAACCACATCTCTATTGCCTATAATTTCCCACTTTCCAGTTTGTTTATTGTCCAAGACTCGCATTCATATGTTAGTCACCATCATCAAGTGCCGTCTTCGCAACGAAGGTTGCCTGTAACGGATCTACAACATCCCCTGTCTCTTGTCTTGGTGGTTAACTCTGCTAGACTGCAACCTGTCCATCGTTTTATTTTAATCTCCCACGTGTATCTATGCCTACCTCTTGCTCGTTTCCCTTTGACTTCACCCTCAAGTAAGGTTTTCAATAAGGTGTCATGTCTTTAAATGTCCAAAATACTTTATTTGCCTGATCTTTATTTCTCTTAGTAGTTATTTCTTCATATTAATTGTTTTCTTCTCTTTCTGTGATGTTCTCCCTATTCTCCTATATACCCACATCTCAAAGGCATCAATTCTGTCTTCAAATTGTTTATTTAGTATGCATGTTTCTGAGCCATACATTAATATAGAATAGATGTAGCATTTTATAATTCTCATTTTAAACTTGTTTGATACATTTTTGTTGTTAGTAACAACAATATCTGAAAACACCTCGATCATAGAAAATGTAAAGTATATTGTCTGTTTGTTGCATTTTGTCCTGATGACTTTTAGTCGAAACGTCGTCGGTCACCGTGTCTCGTTGCTAGCTTGTTTTATTTATAAATAATGGTAACGTTGATTTGTAACTCTGACCATAATCCAGTGATGTGCAAAATAAATGTCAAACTTAAAAAGATAGTAAATAGAGGAATCCAAGAACCACAGATAGACGCATCAGCACTAAAACAACCAGACATACAACAAAAATACCTTGTAGATGTAAGGAATAGATATGAACATCTAATGATAGAATGCATGGAACAATACAGAAGGGAAAATCCAGAAGAGAAAATAGACAATAAATGGGAAAGCCTAAAGAAAAGTATTCAAACATCAAGTAAAAATTTACCAACAAGAAATACCAAGAACAAACAAACATGGATGACAGATGAAATATTAGAGAAAATGACAGAAAGAAAGAAAGCTAAAAATACACCAAAATACTCAAGTATAGACAAGGAGATACGTAACATGTGCAGAACAGCGAAAAAACAATGGCTAGAAACAAAATGCAATGAAATAGAGGAGATGTCCATACAACAGAAGACAAAATTAATGCATAAGGAGATAAGGCTGATCACAAATAAGAAAAATCCTATTAATGGCGGTGGCTGCATAAAAGATAAAAATGGTAAAATAATATTTGATAAAACAGAAGCACTCACAAGATGGGCAGATTATGTAACAGAACTGTTTGACGACCAACGGAACAAAAAACCAACAATACACAACAATGATGGACCAGCAATACTGAAATCAGAAGTAGAACATGCAATAAATTCAATAAAATGTGGAAAAGCTCCAGGCTCTGACAACATAACAGCAGACATAATAAAAACTCTAAATGAATTTGGTGTAGATACTATCACAGAAATTTGCAATGACATATACGAAACAGGACATATACCTAAAGACCTAGCATCATCAATATTCATACCACTACCTAAGAAGCCCAGGGCTGTGGACTGTACAGAATATAGAACAATAAGTCTAATGAGCCATCTAACTAAAATACTTCTCAAGATAATACATGAAAGAATTAAGAACAAGATAGACATGGAGGTCGGTGAAGAACAATTCGGTTTTAGGAAAAACAAAGGAACCAGAGAAGCTATACTGAGTATCCGGCTAGTGATAGATAAATATATAGAAGTCCAAAAAAGTATCTATATTTGCTTCATAGACTACAGCAAGGCCTTTGACAGAGTCCAACATGAAAAATTAATCAAATGTCTTCAAGAAATAGGCATAGATGGAAAAGACATCAGGCTGATTAGAAATATATATTGGGAACAAACTGCATCAATAAAGTGTGAAAACAGCTACTCACCGTACATAGAAATAAGAAGAGGGGTAAGACAAGGATGCATTTTATCACCAAGCCTATTTAATATCTACACAGAGAATATCTTTAAAAATATAGAAGAAATACCAGGACTCAAGATCAATGGGAAAATAATAAACAACATTAGATATGCAGATGACACTGTTCTTTTAGCAGAAAGTGAACATGAACTACAAAGACTAATAGATCAAGTCAATAAATCAAGTAATAAATATGGACTGGATATAAACATTCAAAAAACAAAAACCATGATAATCAGCAAAAACACAGAAGAACAGGAGGTAAACATAAACATACAGGGAGAGAAACTACAACAAGTAAAACAGTATCAATATCTTGGACACATAGTCACAAATGATGGCAGATGTGAAACAGAAGTTAAAAGGAGAATAGGAATGGCTAAAAGTACCTTCAATGACATGAGGAAATTATTAATATCTAAACAAATTACAAACAAGTTAAAAATGAGAATTATAAAATGCTACATCTATTCCATATTAATGTATGGCTCAGAAACATGGACACTAAATAAACAATTAGAAGACAAAATTGATGCATTTGAGATGTGGGTATATAGAAGAATAGGGAGAACATCATGGAAAGAGAAGAAAACAAATAAAGAGGTGCTAAAAACACTTAATATGAAGAAAGAACTACTAAGAGAAATAAAGATCAGGCAAATAAAATATTTTGGTCACATTAAAAGACATGACACCTTATTGAAGACCTTACTTGAGGGTAAAGTCAAAGGGAAGCGAGCAAGAGGTAGGCAGAGATACAAGTGGGAGAGTAACATTACACGATGGACAGGTTACAGTCTAGCAGAGTGCACCACCAAGACAAGAGACAGGAGATGTTGGAGATACGTTGCAGCCAACCTTCGTTGCGGAGACGGCACTTGATGATGATGAACGTTGATTTTTACACATTTCCGTTCAACGCGTTATTTGCCCTTGTGGTAGAAAAATCGATTTGTTTTTTTTGTGCGTGTCTATTTCGCATTCGTAAATTTTTTTTACTTTAATATATTTGTTTCTATTTGTAATTTATTTGTTTTACACTATTTAAATAGCCCTCTTCAAATGCAAATACTTAAATAATAGTAACGTACATTAAATACTAAACATTAATTTCGCCTATCTCTGCATGACAGCAAAACGCAAACAGACGATCATGGCTGCCGCACTATCGTTCCGTTGGTTGGAGATATTAGAAAAAGAGTTCGATAAGGCTTTTGTAGATTTAGATATTCTGCTTGGTGAAATTGATCCTGATCAAAGTGAACTTACTTTCGATGGCCGTCAAAAAATGACAGCACTTAGTGCAGCTTTTGCTCAACTAAGTCACAAAGCACAGACTATATTTCAGTGCAACACGAAGTTAGAAGTAAGTCTGACTCGGTTGTAGAGTTTAATACACCGGCTGTGACATGGTAGATACTGGATAGTAGCAATACAGTTAATTAAATTGAGTTATCACATCTTAAATGAAGTCCACATTATTATTTACAGTTGTTAGATCGTAAGCTAACTATTTACAGTGGGTAAAAGTTGCTTTTGATTCTTCACTGTGCTGTGCTATAATTATAATAAATAGCACACTGTGTTTAGGCATTAGCACTAAATTTTCAAATTGGGTTTATAACATTATAAACACCACAGTTAGATAGCCCTTGAAAATTTGCAATTCAACGATACCTCAACCAAGTCTGTAGGTCGATTCTGTGAAAAGTTGTGCATTTTTTGTGTGTCGAAATTTCAGGAAAAGATAATTACATGGGAACATATAATAAAATATGAACGGACTGATGATGAAAGTTGTGACCAAGAATTGAAGCAGAACTAGCATTTTATGAAATATTTCAGTTATTTATGATAATATATGCATAAAACTATACATTTTAGTGTTCGGGAAGGCAAGACGCATCTGTTGAATATACTGTACCAATTGTCAGGCATAATTGGGGCTAATTAATATTCAAAATGGTGGCTAATTTGCATAATTTACTTGTAATTTAATTGTCTAATTATTAATTATTTCACTTATTTATGATAAAACACCATACAAATTATACTTTTTTGTGTTCGGGAAGGCAAGACGCATCTGTTGAATATACTGTACCAATTGCCAGGCATAATTGGGGCTAATTAATAAGAAAATTCTGGAGGTAAGGTAGGACATAGCGAATGCCAACTGACTAGAGTACAGGAACTGTATGGCGAATAACTAAGTGGGAGGTTTGGAACAGAGGATGAAAAAATGCAGAGGTGGAGAATACAAGAGGAAAAAAGAAAAGAAGAAAATATGTGGTGGATAGACGGAAGCCCTGAGACGGAGATACGCCACGCAAGAAAGCAAAGTGTGGGTGGGAGGGATGAGGGAACCCAGATGCCTAAAGCCTTATGCATTAGGTCTCCAGTCATAACATCACTGTCACTATCAGAATTAAATAGAATATCCAATAATGCATCTTAAAAATTATCTTTACGGTAATTCTAATTTATACCTAGACCTACTAATAATGTTTGAATAGAAGCTATCTGAGTTCCATTACAGTGACAGTGAGACACAAACACTTGTCATCGTCATGGTAACATGGGCTGCAAGCATTCTGACGCGCTGACATGTTTTTTTATCTGTACCATTGAATAATTTAATACAATACTGTTTGAAGACATTTCAATAAACACTAGTACATAGTCTCACATTAAATTAACTAAAGGATGATAAGATGTAGAAATTCATTAAACTGTAACTTAAATTTTTAACATTATACACGAATATCGATAATTAACGGCGCGGCAACATTGAACAGCCGAAAACGAACTCTAAAGTTAGTAGCGTGGTCGGTCGATCACCATAGCATTTTTAAAATTTAATAATAATTACAAGGTACTTCTAGAAATGTTAAAATTTGGTACATAAAGAGAGAAATGGTTGCTGAATATGTTAGACATGGTTTCACATATAATTTTAATCAAAACTAAAAAATATACGTGTGCAAAGACAAAAAACACCTACCTCGTCTTGTTTAATTGCTTGGTGTTAATTGTAGATAAGGTATCTCAAACATACCTAATCTTAATACACTGCAGAAATGGATGATAAATAGTATACAGTTCACTTTTATATGATCTAAAGCTGCGTGGCGTCACTAAATGACAATTCCATTGGATAGTACACACATGGTCCATGAAAAAATGAAAATGTCGGCACAATGCATTTTTATCAAGGGACATTACTCTAAATATCTTTTTGCAGAAATATTTCGATTAGTGCTAATTCCTACTGTGTTTACACATTTTTAACTAGCGGACGTCACGGATTTCCATGTAACACCAATGAAATTAATGGCTGCCGTGACGTCACATCCCAACAATAGCTGAGTTCAACTCTAGACACAAATGAACTTATGCATAATCTGTTTATTTTCCAATTTACATATTTAAAAAAAATTTCGGCCAAAATTTCCAGTGATTTCTTACTGAGCGCTCATTATTTCTGCGCGCTACACATGGAGCGAGGTGCACACACACACACATTAGAAATATTATTTCTAATCTTAACCATACTCTAAAGAACCTAACCTTAAGCTTGCCAAATCACACAACAAAGATTAGGTAATACCTCGAAACTAGAACAAAGGTCACAACGAAGAATTAAAAGCAACTTGCACCTTGACACTCTTAAGTTTAAGTCATAGAATGATAGGCCCCAGTATTAGACTTTTGATCAATCAAAATGGACATTATAGATTATAGACTTAAATAGAAACTACCCGCCGAAGACAGATGTGTTGGGCCATTGGTGCAAATAAAACGGTGAAAAAACGCATTTCCATTCTCTGGACTACATCCTGCTGGAAATCTAATAGGACCATGGTCCTGCTACAAGAGAGATTCAATGGGAGTTTGAGAATGAACGCAGAAGAAGAAATAGAAACTAGAATCAATAAACAAATTTGAACACCTGGGAACAAATATAAACAATTCCAGAGATTATTCAGTTGAGATTAAAAGAAGATTAAATCTCAATTTAACACAAATGATAAAGCTGTGGCAAATTAGTATATATAACCCTTTAAGATCATGTCATGATCATCACATAATGAAAATTCGCTACATAAAAAAAAAATGCTGGGCTGATGGCTACGACCTGAATAGGATATGCTACCAAAAAAAAAGATAATGTCTTTTCCCAGTGACAACATATGGATGTGAGACTTGGACGTTAAAGCAGACAATATCCAGAAGAATAAATTTTTAAAACCACCGTTTAAGTCTTCATACTGTGCTACACAATATTTACATTTTTAACTAGCTGACGCCACGGATTTCCGTGTTAACACCAATGAAATTAATGGATGCCGTGACGTCACATCTCCTGACACAAACGACATCAACCATATTTAAAATTATAATTTTTAAAACTAATTTAAAAAAAAATTTATTATTGATCCTAACCATTACCCCCATTCCTAATCTAAATACTAATTACAAATTAATATGCCTTTTCAATTAATATACCTTAATTTTAAATACAAATTCTACTAATCACTCTGCAAAGGTTAGGTAATACCTCGAAACTAGAACAAAGGTCATAGTGAAGACTTAAACCGTAGTTGCGCCGAATAAATTCATTTGAAATGAAGTGCTACAGAAAGATCCTACAAATATCATGGACAGAGAAATGGAAGAACATTGAAATTTTGAAATTACTGCAACTAAATAGAGGGTGGCTTCTAAATACCATCATAAGAAGGAAGCTAC
Source organism: Meghimatium bilineatum (assembly GCA_034231615.1). Lineage (NCBI taxonomy): Eukaryota > Metazoa > Mollusca > Gastropoda > Stylommatophora > Philomycidae > Meghimatium > Meghimatium bilineatum. Next base: position 6,749,825 of record CM067319.1, on the reverse strand, counting down.
AGTATTTTGGACACTTAAAGAGACATGATGGCATCAAAATGCTGATTCTGGAAGGCAGAGTGGCAGGTGAGAGAAAAAGAAGACCAAGAAGATGATAGACCACCAACATCGAAGGATGTATGAGCATGTCTCTGGCCAATGCCTGCCTGCTTGCTCTGAACAGAGGAGTTTAGAGTATCCATGATGAAGACAATATTCTGGAAAGAATATTTCACTTGATATTAATGTTTTATACATCTCATATTGTATGTTCTGTCGTCCCCCACTTATTGGTTAAATGCAAGTATTGTCTCCATTTCTTTTGGTTCTCTGTCACATCATCCCCATGGACAACAAAAAGATTGAGGCCAATGAATATTGCATGTAGGAATACCGGGTGTGCTATCACTGCAGATGAGTCAATACATCTGATATGAGGAAATAGCCCACAAGTATATGCTATGCTCCTGGCAGGACTTGACTATCTTGGTTATGCACTGCAATACCTCTTTTTGGGAACCAAAACATGCATCTATTAAGCCAACTAACACAACCATGCCGTTGAAACAGTGAACCTTATTGTCAGAAAGACTATGGGCTGTCAAAAGCTACCTGTTCCTATAAGAATTACATCACCATTAATTCCTTATTCCCACCTCAGTAGGCGCTCAGCTATTAGTGCTCTGCCTTCTTAGTCGGGTGATCTAATGTACACATTTTCTGTTCAATTGGTAATATTTAAAAAATCATTAATGGCTCCTGGGTCAACACAGTGTAAAGGAAATAATACACTGTTTTAACATTTTACTTTCTTCTTTTGCGTTCGTTCTCAAACTCCTGCAGATTAGCAGGATGTAGTCTGGAGAATGGAATACGTTGTGTCATGGTTTACAGCATTGCTGCAATATCTGCACCTTTTGGCCTGACACATCAGACTTCAGCATGGCTTTGGGTCACTTACCCTATATGGGATAGGACAGCCAACTCCATCCCATAACCTCTGTAGTCGCCTTTTACAACATGCGTGGAAGGTAAACAGTGTTGCTATTCTTTGCTCCCCTTTCAGGCCCTGGCAGCACATGGGCGTTTATGTTCTTATATAAGAATACATGTTCTTAGGTCAGTTTCTAGAGCTGATTTCACATTTGAAATCCATTTATGTCACATCGGGTTCTTAAGATAATTATAATTTATATTTTTTGGAAAACCATTATATGTCCCATTTCATTTATACAATATAACTTTTTTTAAATTTATATAATGCAAAATAATTCTACTTTTTATACTGCTAAAACATGTCTGACATATGTTGCACTATTTTTCAGTTACTGTATTATGAAATAATTCTGAGCGAAATATGGCTTCTAGAAGTTGTATAAATTCTGCTGATTTGTTCTGTTATGTGTAGGGATATTATTACCGATCGTGTTCACAAGAAAAACTTTACTTACACCATTATTAAAGAAAGCATATGAACTTTATTTTGATTCAAAAGTTGATGATGCAAATAAATTTTGGAAGCCAAATTCAGTTTGTTTGTGCAAATATATTGGCAGGTTGGTTATAAAAATCGCTTAACTTTCAGTCAATGCCTTTTAGAGTTCCAGTAATATGGAGTGAACTGAAAAATCATGCTACTGATTGTTTCTTCTGCGTGACAAATATCCATGGTTTCACTTTTAAAACAAGGAAGTTGTGGTTTACTCAAATATTGAATTTGTTTTGAAACCAATGCCTCATGATCCTATCACATGTCTGATACCCATCGCACCAGAATAATATCCGTCAGACATGAATGAAGCATCAGAAATTGACTGCGTTAGAAACTAATTCTGACTTGGATTATATATCAGTGAATGATGGAGTTCACTTAATTAACCATTCAGAACTTTCTGATCTAATACATGATCTCGCTCTTACCAAAGAGCTGTTGCAAAGATGTAAACGGACTAATGGTGCACCTCAGTCATGAGCACATAGTCAACAAATGGCCACTTTTCATCGACTCTTCCAAAGCTAGTCTAAAAGTTGCGTTATTGCATAACGGAAATTTATTGTCATCAATTCCAGTCGCCTACTCTGTTCATATGAAAGAAACATAACAATATGGCTATACTTTTGGCAATGGTCTACATAGTCTACCAATGGCAGATTTGTGGAGACCTAAATGTCATTGCAATTCTCACGGGCATGCAGACTGGGTATACAGAAATTTGTTGCTTCCTATGTGAATGGGACAGCCGCAACAGACAGGAACATTATGCAAGAAAGGTGTGGCCTATCAGGGATCATGTGCAGCAGGAGCATAAAAATGTAATCCACCAGCCATTAGTTAACGAAGACATCATTTTACCACCGTTACATATAATGTTGGGGCTCATGAAGAATTTTATAAAAGTGTTAGATAAAACGAACAAAGCTTTTACTTATTTCAAGAAAAGTTTCCTCAAGTTAGCGATGCTAAGATAAAGGAAGGTATCTTTGTAGGACTTCAGATTAGGAAAATTATTGCAGACAAACAATTCGAGAACTTATTACATGGATGTGAACTTCGCGTATGGATGACATTCAAATCTGTTGTTGCTAACTTTCTGGGAAATCATAAATCTCTTGACTATGTGCATATTGTCAAGCAGTGTATAGATGCATACAGAATTATGGGTTGTAACATGTCCCTCAAAATACATATGCTCGATTCGCATCTTGACTTTTCCCCTGACAGCCTAGGCGAAGTCGGCGATGAACATGAAGAACGGTTCCATCACGATATCGCCCTGGTGGAGTCATGTTATCAAGGACGGTGGAGTGTGACCATGCTTGTCGATTACTGTTGGATGCTTCATCACGATGTACCACGTCATTCACCGTCGGAAGTTGACTGTGAAGAAATTCAAACCTACATAACTATTCTTCTTCTGTTATGAATGATGTAATAATGTACGTGTTGTTAAAAAACTTCAATTGCGTATTTCTTGAGATCCCAACCTGATAGAGAAAGACGGTTTGCAGATATAAAAACAACGCATTAAAAGTGACAAGAAAAACATATACATGATAGAGAAAGTAAAAAAAAATTGTGTTTGTTTGTCAGTGTTACCAGATCTTCTGGGAAAGCGAGTGTGGTGGATGTAGTGCTGACCATTTCATCCCTAGGTATGCTGTTGGTTGATGAAAAAATACAGATGTAACACTGTATTCCACAATACACTTAGGTGGCATGAAAAAATACAGATGTAACACTGTATTCCACAATACACTTAGGTGGCATGAAAAAATACAGATGTAACACTGTATTCCACAATACACTTAGGTGGCATGAAAAAATACAAATGTAACACTGTATTCCACAATACACTTAGGTGGCATGAAAAAATACAGATGTAACACTGTATTCCACAATACACTTAGGTGGCATGAAAAAATACAGATGTAACACTGTATTCCACAATACACTTAGGTGGCATGAAAAAATACAGATGTAACACTGTATTCCACAATACACTTAGGTGGCATGAAAAAATACAGATGTAACACTGTATTCCACAATACACTTAGGTGGCATGAAAAAATACAGAAGTAACACTGTATTCCACAATACACTTAGGTGGCATGAAAAAATACAGATGTAACACTGTATTCCACAATACACTTAGGTGGCATGAAAAAATACACATGTAACACTGTATTCCACAATACACTTAGGTGGCATGAAAAAATACAGATGTAACACTGTATTCCACAATACACTTAGGTGGCATGAAAAAATACAGATGTAACACTGTATTCCACAATACACTTAGGTGGCATGAAAAAATACAGATGTAACACTGTATTCCACAATACACTTAGGTGGCATGAAAAAGGTGCATTTTATGTACTACTTCCTCATAAATGAAAATCAATTACATCTACTAGCTTCAAAATTGGAAAATAACAAACTGACTGACTTCTTCTGCGTTTGCTCTATGATAACCTGCACGAAATCATGTGGCTTTCACCAGGGTGTGTGCAGTACAGTGTGCCCCTGGCTTTACAATGAAACTGCATTATTTGCGCATTTCCTCTGAGCACATCTGATTTCTGCATGGCTGACTTGAGAATCACATGCATATGTGTTAAAAACATTGACCCTATTGTATTTTCAATATAGGCACATCTGGTGGATATGAGATCTGACATTATAGAACTGCAGTCATCAAAAGCTGTAGTTGAGCAGGAACTGCACACATTACTGTTGCAGTTACATTCCTCCCAGCTGGAGGTGCATGAGCTGAGAGGACTTGAGGTCGATTCACAGGAGATCAAAAGGAAACTAGTAAGCAAACTGTCTTTATTCTTCCGTAAAATCATTTCAATACTTTTATTTCGTGTTAATTCTCAAATTCCTGCTGGATCCTTCCTGTAGAAGGATAATGGTTCAACTAGATTGCTATCAAGATTTAGTCTGTTTGTCACTAATCTGTTTGCGTTAATCATCCGATACATCCAACTTTAATGGAACTTGAATATTTGAAAGTAGCAAATTTTGTTATTGAATTTGAGCCCAAAGCTATCCAAAAATCCTCAGATACTAGCTTCAATGAATACCTTCACACCGTGGAGTCATGGGATATGAAAAAGCAGTACTTTATGGTATAATGTGTCCACACCCACGTGAGCACAGCCCATCGTTTTCATATTATTTGCTAAACCATTCCATCTCTGTGATACTTTGCTCATCTTTTGTGTCATCTGATGGGCAGATTCAATGTTACATCAGTAACACTCTTTCTAATCCTAACCCCAACCATACCCTCCAAAAAAAAATAAACATCTCCCTCTTAAAAACAAAACATCTAACCCCAATAACAAACTCCCGTAAATACCCCTTCCCCTCCCAAAAACTAAATACGCTGTCTCCCCTCCATAATATAATGTTCCATAATATAAATAGGCTACATGTTTTTAGCAAGCTCATAGTTTGTTTCGTAAAATGTCACTTGGGCATGGACACATTATCCTGTTATGAACCGAAAGAGCTTATGCTCTGTCCAGAACTGACAGTGAAATGGAACAATACAGACACCCATTGTCATACAGAGAAGCATAATTTACATCACATACACGTCCAAGTGGAAGACAAGCCTGATGCAATATATGCCTCCAACAGACCACACTATTCCACTTTAGAACAGAACACATTCTGTGTGGTGTTGGGCCTGAAAGGGGAGCAAATATTGCAGCTGTTGTAAACTATGACACAATGAATTCCGTTATTCAGACTACACCCTGCTGATCTACAGGAGTTTGAGAAGGAATGCAGTCAAAGAAGAACAGGCCACTGAAGACTGCTGAGCCACCTCTACGAATTAAGGATCGTGAATGTCCATGTGGATTCGGAATTCAAACCACTGAACACAAGCTTCAGAACTGCCAAACATAGAAGGCAAATGCGGTGGATCTGTCAGATGATACAAATTTGAGGCAAAAGATATAGGGCAGCTTCTCTGACCTGGAGAAAATTGTGAACTTTGCCATGATGACAGGATTGATAAATCTAGCATAACCACAGAAACCGCCACCAGCACAAGAAAAGACCAAAAATATTCATTTAACGGGAAGTGGTATTGAAAGCAGAGGCCGCCATGACACATCCACAGCAATCAGGATGCTATACAGCAACGCAATGGGGAATATGTGTATATTTGATTTATGTTATGCTACCTGCTTGTAATGGATATTCAGGCATGGACTGTGTCGGGATCTATTCCGTATAAAAGATCGTTCTTTTTCTTCTGCATTCATTCTCAAACTCCTACTGCATTCTCTTGTAGCAGGACAATGGTCATACTAGATTTCTAGTCTAGCAGGATGTAGACCAGAGAGTGGAAAAGCGTTGTATCACGATTTTATTTGTATATATATATCACTATCATAGGGGTGTCACATTGAGATATTTGGCACAGAAAGACTTGCAGGCGTCCTTATCCTCCGTCATCCTAATGAGTTTAAGGAACTTCACACAATGTCCTGTCCTTGATATTGTCAAACCCATCTTCTTCATCTTGCCTCTATATCTTCTTTGATTGTAACCTGAAGAACAACTTTTATAATAGAAAAATGTAGTGGCATGTGCGCATGCCTCTAGAGTTTCGAAGTTTAATGATTGTTAACATGGATTCCCGTCGACCTGCTAGTTCAATAGTTATATCATGCACAAACATATTGATTTTATGTTCATGGTAACAGATATCCAAGGCTTCATAGCATTTGATAAATCTAGTATCCTTGTCTGTGTATTTAATGATGCACAAAAATCATCTTGTGTGGATGATTCATCATCAGTTTTATTGTAATAATAGCTATCTAACGCAGGCGATGATGACAACAGTATCAGACATGTGCTGTTGCATCTCTAATGTGTGTGCGGAGATGACTGAAAAGTCCAGTCTTGGTATAGAATCTCCTGCCACATTTGATGATCAGGATTGTGCAACTTGTGTTTGTTCTATCACTTCGGCCATATATCAGCTGTTTCGGGATGCATTTTCTCAGGCATGCGCACAACATGTCCGGTCTATCACAGTTGGGAGTTCTGCAGCTTTCTAGAATATGGTATCTCACATTCATATCTAGCTATTAAACTTGGATGGCATCTGTATCACGTCTCAGAGAGATGGAGTGATGGTAATATATCACATAAGAATGTCTCAGATTCCAGTGTGTTGCCGGGGCCCGAAGGGGGAGCAAAGAATAGCAACACTGTGTACCTTCCACGCATGTCGTAGAAGGCGACTTAGGAGGTTATGGGATGGAGTTTGCCATATAGAGTCAGTGACCCAAAGCCATGCTGAAGTCGGATGTGTCAGGCCGAAAGGCGCAGATATCGCAGCAATGCTGTAAACCATGACATAACACATTCCGTTCTCCGGACTACATCCTGCTAATCTGCAGGAGTTTGAGAACGAACGCAGATGAAGAAGAGAAGAAGAATGTCTCAGAGAGATGGAGCGATGGTAATAGATAAACATTTGTGCAGAGATTGAGTGATGGTAATGAATGGTTTAATTTTCAGGAAGCAGAACTTGCTAGCAGACAACACAAAGTTTCAGCAGTGTCCAGACTTGAAGCTGAGGCCAAGATGCTTCGCAAAGACAACATTGAGTTGAGGCAGTACATACTTGCATTACAAAGTGAAGTGTATGGAGCTAGATTGTCTGCCAGGTATCTGGACAAGGAGCTTGCAGGCAGGTATGTTGTAGCTGGTAGATATATCGCGTGATCTTCCAGGCAGGTATGTTTATGATTGACATCTAAGTTTGGAGAAAATGTGGAAGTGTTGCTAAAATCACTGTAATTGTACTGGTACTCAGTTCAAAGGGACTCGTTGCTATGGGGATGCCGTGAGTGTAGTTGATTCTTGTGAATTGCCTATATATATTGAACTAGGATACTATGGTGGATGAGACTTATAATAAGATTGAATAAATTTAGAGCTGCTTGAGAAGATAGTAGAAGGGGAGGGTTAACGGGTAGGACTAGGAAAATATACAATCAACACGAACTATCAGCATATACAAGGAGTTCTCCCTAACGTAGTGGTTACGGTATCTGCCTTGTGCTCAAGAGGTCACAGTTTAGAATCTGGCTTTTATTGTCTTGTTTATAAAGTGGATTTTTTCAGAGATCTCTGGGGATTATTGCTTGAAGCTATGGAGTTACGTGCTTTGTTTGGTACTCTCAGCAAGTTGTGTGTCAGGTTAGCTGTGATATATGTCTTTCAGCCTGACACATCAGACTTTAGCATGACATCTGGTTCACTTTGACCCTATATGAGTTGAGATAGCCAACTCAACCCCAAAGCCTCCTTAGTCACCTCTTATGATATAAATGGAATGTAAATAGTATTGTTATTCTTTGCTACACTTTCTGACCCAAGGGCTGTTCATCTATTATTGAATTTATGGCCACAACCAGTAAGCCAAATTATATCACCAGTACAACTTGGGCATTCGGCTTTACGATTACAGCTAATTCAACTGAGTTGGGTTTGTGAGGCATACTCACTATTGACACTACCAGTAAACTGACCAATGTCCACCTATTTGCTTATATTTTCTGCTTTTTTCTCAAATTGTATTCATTGATTAAGATTAACAAGTCCCTGCTTCTTCCGTGCTTGATCTGACTTGCTTGTTTTCTCTTAAGTTGCTGTAAGTTGTGATGATTATTATTGACATTGTTAAGGAATACCTTTACCAGCATTACCTATTGTCATACCTGAATGCTTTACCCGTGTGTTGTTGGGGCCTGAAAGGGGAGTACATTATAGCAACATTGTTTACCTTCCTGTCATAAGAGGTGATTAAGGATATTTTGGGGTGGTGTTGACTATCCCATTAAGGGTGAAAGTGACCCAGAAGCCATGATGAAGCTGGATGTGTCAGACAGAAAGCACATATCTTTCTTTTTGCTTTATACCCCCTAATTTCTTGTGGAGAGTTCTCTGGAGATAGCTTTTTTGTGTGAAAGCACAAATATCACATAAAAAGCTGTAAACCAACATATTCCATTCTGACTTCATCCTGCTTACCTGCAGGAGTGTGAGAATGAGTACAGAAGAAAAAGACTAATCTGGCAGAAACCTTTGTCTGAAATCTGGAGTATATAAGTACATCTCAAGTGCAGTGAACTATTTCCATTCAGTTGACCGTTTCAGAATGTACTATAGTGTTCTAGCAAACAAATGGAGTAATAGTTTCATCTTCTCTATGTGCAGAAAAACAAATCCATTTTATTGAATAAATGATATGTTAATACCAAACTTGCCATGTACTGGTAGGCCAAGCTCAGGCAACAGCTGTTACTCAACTTATCCAATGTTGCTAATTATTATTCTAAGCAGATGTCAAGTGATATGAGATACCAGTTTTTCCACTACAGTGATAGTATTCTCCAACAGTTTTTGGCAGTTCCAGCCTGATGATTAAGTAATTTGATTATGTTTCCTCCGCTGAAGACTGATTTATCGGGCCATTAGTGCAAATAAAACGGCGACACAACACATTTCCATTTTCTGGACTGCATGCTGCTGGAAATCTAGTAGGACCATTGTCCTGCTACAAGAGAATCCAGTGGGAGTTTGAGAATGAACACAGAAGAAGATTATGTTTCCATCACTGTACTTTAATATCATCAGTTAGAATAAGGATAGTTATCATAAAGTGATTCAGAAGCCATGCTGAAGTCAGATATTTCAAGCCAAAAGTCACATATATCGCATCTAAGCTGTAAACCATGACACAAAACATTCAGTTCTCTGGAGTCCTCATCATTAAGTGCCGCCTCTGCAACAAAGGTTGGCTGCAACAGACCTCCAACATCCCTTGTCTTGGTGGTGCACTCTGCCAGACTGTAACCTATCCATCTCGTGATGTTACTCTCCCACTTGTATCTCTGCCTACCTCTTGCTTGCATACTCTCAAATCAGTTCTTCAACAAGGTGGCATGTCTTTTAATAAGTCCAAAATACTTTCTAGAACATGTAGTATAGTTGTTGAATCTTATGTTGGTTTTTTTCTCTGTCCATTAATTTCTCCCTATTCTTCTATATATCCACATCTCAAAGGCATCTCTGGATTACATTCTGCTAATTTGCAGAAGTTTGAGAATGAACGCAGAAAAAGAAGAATATAATAATGTCTCCTCATTGTACTTCATCAAAATCATTATCTTTGTCATCATCAGCATCATTATCTGTGTCACCATCAACACCATTATCTTTGTCATCATCAGCATCATTATCTGTGTCACCATCAACACCATTATCTTTGTCATCATCAGCATCATTATCTGTGTCACCATCAACACCATTATCTTTGTCATCATCAGCATCATTATCTGTGTCACCATCAGCATCATTATCTTTTTCACCATCAGCATCATTATCTGTGTTACCATCAACACCATTATCTTTGTCATCATCAGCATCATTATCTGTGTCACCATCAGCATCATTATCTTTGCCATTATTAGCTAGATTGGTGATAGTCATGTCTCCTCACTAAACTTCATCATCATCATGAGTCAGACTTGTGATAAAGTCATCTGAATACTTATCGTCATGGTAACTGCAAAGTAAACAATCTCTCTTTCATTTTCTAAACAGCTTTCCATAGAATTGTATTACATTACTGTAGGTCATATCTAGAATCTCCAGTATCAGTTATGTAGAGTAGATGAATAACGATTAATGATTCATAGATATTTACATACATTCACAAAATATATAGTATATAACACAAAATATATAGTATATAACACAAAATATATAGTATATAACACAAAATATATAGTATATAACACAAAATATATAGTATATAACACAAAATATATAGTATATAACACAAAATATATAGTATATAACAAAATATATAGTATATAACACAAAATATATAGTATATAACACAAAATATAAAGTAACAACACAAAAATAACCCTTTTAAGATCATGTGTTTTCACAGTGGCAACATATGTATGCAAGACTTTAAACAATGCAGGCTTGCTTGCCAGGGACAGAGGCGTTCAGAGTATCCACAATGAAGACAATGTTCAAGAAAGAATATATCACTTGATATTCACAAAATGTAGACATCTCCAAAGGCAAAAGAAGTGACATATAGATTAATAATGGGTATATATCCAGGTGCCGCCGAAGACGGATGTGTCGGACCATTGGTGCAAATAAAACAAAGACACAATGCATTTCCATTCTCTGGACTATTTTTCTTCTGCGTTCAGCATGTGGTCATGCTATACCGTCATACCTGTCGTCAAGACGAAATCCACTGTCTTCTCCAGGTCAGAGCGGCTGCCCCATAGCTTTTGCCTCAAGTCTGTATCCTCTGGCCAGGTCTGCTGTCTCTGCTCTTCGTATGTTGGGCAGTCCTGAAGTATGTGTTCTGGAGTCTGGGTTCCGGATCCACATGGACATACATCTGTGTATGAGATCTTTAATTGATAAAGGTGACCCAACAGTCTGCAGTGGCCTGTTTTAAGTGAAATATTGTGGTCTGTTGATATCTTTGGAGGAGATGTATTGCATCATGTACATATTCCCCTTCCATTTCTTCCACTTTGCAGTGTATGTGTTGCGGATTATTGTTTTTACTTCTCCGTAAGACAGTGGGTGTCTGTGTTGCTCCATTTCGCTTCCTGCCTTTGACGTCCTGAATCCGCTTTCTCATTTCCCATGATTCCACAGTGTGATGGTATCCACTGAAGGGCAATAGCTGTTGATTTTTGGATCTGTCTTAGCTCATGTCTGATGTTGTGCAGAAGGCTTTCGTTTCTGTTGCTCTGGATTGATTCCAGTAGGGATCTGCAATCTGTGAATATGGCTATCTTCTTTGGTCTTGGCAGTCCTGGTTCAGTGAAGGCTTTCAGTGCTTGATGGAGTGCAACTGCTTCTGCTCTAAAATTAGAGGAGTATTTCCCGGTTGGAAAAGCTTTTGATATTGTCTTCCTATCTTTGAGTCTTATAAAAATTCCACCTCCTCCATTCCTTACTGCTCCTTCTGCCGATCCATCTGTGTAGACATGTGTCCAATCCTTGGGATTGTATTTTATTTCTATCATCCCCAGTGTCAATGCTTTTAGTTGAGGTGGAGTTTGGTATTCCTTATTAATTATTCCAGGAACCTGTGTTATTATGGAGACTATTGCCTGGCTTTTCAAAGTCCGTTAGTGTTTCAATTTCATTTGGGAGGTTTGTGAGGATTTCTTTATGTTGTTCATGGAGATCTTTGGAGATGTGACAGAAGCTGGTTCTCTTTAACCTGCTTGTGGTTGATCTAGAAATTTGCGCATACATCGGATGGTCTGTCATGCGCTTAAATTTTTCCCTTTGAACAAGTACTCTTTCTTCTCTTCTGTCATCCAGTGGGCGGATGTTTACATGTTTTTCCATTGCATGGATTGGAGTGGTTTTCATCCCTCCAGAGATAAGTCAAAGTCCTGCATTTTGTACTTTAGATAGGCGATCAGTATTTGTTTTTGATGCTGATGCCCAGGCTGTCATTCCATATTCTACTACAGGTCTGACTGTACCCATGTAGACTTTTCGGAGAATATTTCCATTTGCTCCCCAGCTTGTTCCTGCAAGTTTCTTCATCAAGGATAGCCTCCTGGTTGCTTTTTGCTCAGTGGTTATTAGGTGTGGTTTCCAGGTGAGTCGCTTGTCTAGTGTGACCCCTAGATATGTAGGGTTCTCCACATGTGCTAGCTCACTTCCATTTATTTTAAGATTTGCTTTTTCTTGGTGGATTGAAAGTGAGAAGATGGTTGTCACCGTTTTGGAGAGGTTGATCTGGACTTCCCAGTCAGATGCCCATTCACTTAAGGTGTGTGATTTTAAGAATTCACTTAAATTCACAAGTGCTGTCTGCATTCTGTTTTTTGCAGTGGATAGGTTTCCTGCCGCACTCCAGGCAACAAAGTCATCTGCTTGAAGAGCCTTTGAAATATGATGTGACAGTTTCTCTTCCATATCATTGATGAATACTAGAAATAGGGTAGGAGAGATCACTCCTCCTTGAGGTACTCCTTGTTGGAGAGTAACACGTTTGCTTAGTTTACCATCTACTTTTACTCTTGCAGTGCAGTAGCAGAGGAAATCTTTTATCCAGCTAAACATTCTGCCTTCAATTTTGTTTTGGAGAAGCTTGAAGAGGACTCCCTCTTTCTACACCTTATCGAAGGCCTTACTTAAGTCCATAAAAGTAGCCAGCACTTTTTCCTTCTTTTGGAAAGCATTTTCGATTTCCTGTGCTAGGTATGTAAGCTGGTCTTCAGTGCTTCGATTTTTCCTATAGGCCGACTGTCTTGGTGAGCTTTTGATTTTATCAGTCTAGAGTTGACCATTCTCTCCATTGTTTTCCCTATGCAACTCAAGAGGCTGACTGGTCGGTAAGTTGACTTGCTTGTTTTTCCTTTTTGTTTTTTCCCAATTGGGATGATGACAGCTTCACGCAACAAGTCTGGAATTTTACCAATTTTCCATGATTGGTTGAAGATGGTAAGGAGCTTGTTACCGCTGATTGGCCCTAGGTTCCAGATATCATTGGTTATGCCGTCTTTTCCTGGGGCCTTTTTGGTTTTTAGTTTTCCTATGGCACCTCCAGGTTAGCAGAGGCACCGGTCACTTGGGTGGGCCCTAGAGGCACCGGTCGCTCGAGGCAAGAGGCCCGGCTCCGCTCCTCCCCGGTTTTCGCTGATAGGAGCGACGCCATGATGACAGGGTTGATTGTCGCATGACCACATTTCTGTAAAAGCGTGTGTGCCCTAATTTATCCCAGTATCTGCGCCATCGCTGGCTAACACACTCCGTCTTCGGCAGGCTGGGTTGTCTCCCCATGCCTTTCCATCTCCCGATGGTGATTGCAAGGCAGCAATTTAAAAAAAAAATATCCCCCCTCCCCTAGCACGCTCCTGACTTGGAGTTAATAATACCATGCCAGCAGCTTGAGCTTATAGCGGCTCATACTCGCTTGAAGCTGCCCATCACTGGACCCATGGGGTATTTCAGTGGGGATATCAGCACCGACTGATATTCCGCCCCCTCTTGGTAGGCAGCAACACCGGTTTGGTCCGCGGCTGCTTAATTGCAGCAAGCACTCCATATATGGAGTGCTCTCCGCCACCTGTGGATGCGCCTGGTAGGGGTCGGAGCCCCCCCTCCCAGGTCTGGACTATATGCTGCTGGAAATCTAGTATGGCAATGCTTCTGCTACAAGGGAGATCCAGCTACAATAAGATCATATAACTTAATATGAAAAAAGATGTTAGATGGTTAATCAGATATTACATTTGTTGGAGCGCAAGTTAGTTGAACATGTTATAGTTTTGTTTTGTTTGTCTATCTCAGAATTCAACAGATTCAGTTGTTGGGACGGGATATGCGAGGAGCTGAACACGATAAGCTATGGAACCAGCTAGAAGCAGAAATACATCTTCATCGGCATAAGACAGTCATTCGAGCATGTAGGGGACGGAACTACTTGAAGAAAAAACTGCCTTTTCCACCAGGTCATGTAAGTTGTTTTCTTTTGTTTCTGATGGTTGGTTGCAGGTCCATAGTTAAAAGGTAGGGTTTGGAGTGTTCGAACAGCTGCCCCCCACCTCACAGAGCAAATTGTAGCATGTCTTTTAGTTCTAGGGACTTTGCCCAAAGTCGGATGAAAAGCCCAAAATTCTATATCTTAACCCTTTCACCCGTATGATATTTCCCAATTGTCAATCCCTGATCCCTAATGCAAGGGGCACAACTCCTCCAAAATATGGATATGATGATGACAAAATTGCATTTTCGTTCAAACTATTCATCGTATCACACTCAGACTTGGCAGATCAACAGAGAAATGAATAGTCTTGCATAAGCCTATATCAAAGATAATTTAATACATACATGTTTTAAATAATAAACTGTCAAACTCGACATAATGTGGGGAAAATTATTTTTTTTTACCTTTGGGGTGTTGAGTAGAGGAGTCATATTGAGACGAAAATATTGAGATATATTCTCAAATCCCCTTTATTCCAAACAGGGTGAGATGCCCAAAACATTGAACCTGTCATCTGTACTCCAGTACATGCCATACTCAAGCAGAATACACAGGTCCATCATAATATAAATATAAAGACGTTTTATTTCAATGGCGGTTGCAGATGTTCAGCGCGTCTTCTTTCCTTGTTTGTTCTTTGCATTATATTACATACAAATTTGTCCGATCCGCTGCAAATTGAAAAACTCATTGTTGACAATGATGCTAAAGTATTCATAATGAGTGGCAATCTCATCAAGATTATGTACAGACCCAATGTTGTGTACAAAACTCTCAACTTCTACTCGAAAAACTATATCACTACGGCGAAATTTGCGAAATCACAATTAGTGCAACGCATGTCCATCTTTTTGTCGGAAACATTAGGCCTATCTGACAAGAACTTCACTGTCACTTTCCACGTTATATTTGATACGCACATTACCTACATCGTGCATATTTCCATCGTAACTACGGCTGTCATCATCAGTGTACATATGAATAATATCTTCCATTTCCAAAATTAGGTCTAATAATTCGTGAATTTAAATAAAAATCGTAAAAAATTCATCTTATTCCCGATTGCTGCGATGAAACAGAAAGCTAAACCACGGATCTATGCAATGGTCATGGTTTTTAATAGTCCCGGCGCAAACTAAAATTGTAATATCGATCGCAATGAAACAAGTAACAAAAATCGAAATGCAAAATGATGTAAAAAGGTTACTAAACACTTACCTAGCCTATTAATAAAAATATATTTTTAAGAAAAAAAACAAAAAACATACAATAAAACTAAACAGGACAATTCTCAACGTATCGGCTCAAATTGAACCTTTTTCAAGAGACAAACAACAGAAAACGACAAAATAAAAAAATAAATAGATGTCTATATTTCATCAAGCCCTCGTCTCCATAATAGCGCAGGGATGGCAACGCCAATTGCGTTGCCATCCCTGCGCTATTATGGAGACGAGGGCTTGATGAAATATAGACATCTATTTATTTTTTTATTTTGTCGTTTTCTGTTGTTTGTCTCTTGAAAAAGGTTCAATTTGAGCCGATACGTTGAGAATTGTCCTGTTTAGTTTTATTGTATGTTTTTTGTTTTTTTTCTTAAAAATATATTTTTATTAATAGGCTAGGTAAGTGTTTAGTAACCTTTTTACATCATTTTGCATTACTATTTGTTCATTAGGTTACTGCGGCACCATCCACTTTGTCGGACACCCTCTGGCCATTTGGTTATTTAACAAAAATCGAGTGGCAGCGACTCGAAAATCGGTTAAAACTCCGCTAATTTAAAAAAAAATCATAATAAATCATTTTTATCTCTGATTGTTATGATTAAAACATAAAACAGAAGCTAAACTATGGATCTACTCAATGGTCATGGTTTCTAATAGATCCAGCACACACACACAAAATGTCACATCGATCGCAACGAAACAAGTAAAAAAAGCTGCGCAGAGGCGCTCTGAGGGGGAAACGGTTAACATGAACTTTTATAACTAACACTGGATGTTAACATGAACTTTCATAATTAACACTGGATGTTAACATGAACTTTTATAACTAACACTGGATGTTAACATGAACTTTCATAATTAACACTGGATGTTAACATGAACTTTTATAACTAACACTGGATGTTAAGATGAACTTTCATAATGAACACTAGATCTTAACATTAACTTTCATAAATTAACATTGAATGTTAACCAAAAGTTGTTGCTGCAGTTTTAACCTATTAAAAATATATATTGATGTATTGATATTAACCTATATTAACCTCCAGAATTTCCAAGAACTTAAGAAGAGGCATGGTCTTGGGGACACAAGGATTGTCACAGTTCACAAAGAGCCTGAAGAGGGTCTTGGTATGTCTATAACTGTGAGTATGCCAGATGTTGTTTCTATTTCCAGAAATTATGATCTTTTGTGCAATAAGAGGGTTTCTTCAGAGCGTCAGAGCTTTGTGTTATACCAGAAGACTCTAAATCTTTGCAGTGGGCAAGGCTTTGAAAAGAAGCCTCCTACTTGGAGGGGGGAGGGGTAGACTCCAGTTTGTTGTGAGTTGCCTGAAAGGGATTGAGGGGGGGGGGAAGAAACAAATAATAGAAACAGTTTGCCTCCATGCATATCACACAAGACGACTAAGGAAGTTATGGGGTGGAGTTGGCTGTCCCATCCCATATAAGGATCAAAGTAATTCAGAAGCCACTGGTCAGATGTGTAAGGCAGAAAGGTGCAGAATTCGCAGCAAAGCTATTAAACCATAACACATCACATACCATTTTCTAGATTACATGCTGCTAATCTGAAGGAGTGAGAATGAACACAGAAGGAGGGCACTAAAACATAACTGTATAGTTGAAGTAAATGAACAACAATGTAAGCTGTAAGCCACAATGCAGTGTGTTCTTTCTTTCTTCTTCTGTGTTTGTTCTCAAAAACTTGCTCATTAGCAGGATTTAGTCCAGAGAGCTGAATGCGGTTGTGTTGTGGTTTATAGCTTGAGTGTGATACCCGTGACTTTCAACCTGACACAACCGACTTCAGCGAGATGTTTTGGTCACTTTGATCTGTGTGATGGGACAGATAAGAGTGTAGCTATTCTTTGCTCCCCTTTTGGTCCTTGATAACACATGGATATGTACTGGTCACCGGTATACATTCTGCTAATCTTCAGGAGTTTGAAAACTTACAGAAGAAAACTAAACTAACAGAAGAAAACATGGTGGTTTTGTGAGATGATATTGTTGTGGTTATAAGATTGGGTTTGTTCTTATATTGGCTGGTTATTAACCCTTTAGCTGCTTCATTGTTCTCAGTAAAAGAACCCAGCTGTGCTCAATTTTTTGCATAATAACCTTTCCCCTGTGCTGATTATTTTTCTTGATATAAAAAATAGTTTCCACTGTACTGGAAAATAATAAAAGCACTGGAGAAGAAATTAAATTCATTTGAAAATAAATGTCTTAAAAAGCTCTTAGATATTGGTTGAGAAGAATTCAAGTCAAACATGCAAATAAGGGAAGACACCAAACAGCAATATGTTTCTACAACAATAAGAATAAAACGATGGATTTATATTGGACATGTACTTAGAATGAATGAAAACATATTTCCATTATATGCATTAAAATGATATAGAACCATTGTCCTGTTACAAGCCATTCAGCTGTAGTTTGAGAATGAATGCTAAAAATAAGAAGATAGACTATACTGACTTTTTTATTGTCATCAGAAAATATATGCTTCATAAATGGGATGGGATGTTTGGTGTGTGCTGGTGCTTGTCGATTTCAGAGTGCAATCATTTTTAGATATGGAAGGATAGAAGAAGAAAAAAACCTAGTTAAATTGGTTTTATCAGTTAGAGGGAGGACCAAGGAAACTCATTCGTGGCAGCTAAAGGGGTTAAAGTAGTTTGAATATTTTGAGTTCTGTTTTAGCAAACAAGTGCAACCAGAATCTTTGTGCTGTGATCAAGATGTGTTCCTGTGTCTTGATAATCTGTGTTACTGTGTCTCTTGACAAGCTGTGTTACTGTGTCTCTTGACAAGCTGTGTTACTGTGTCTCTTGACAAGCTGTGTTACTGTGTCTCTTGACAAGCTGTGTTACTGTGTCTCTTAATAAGCTGTGTTACTGTGTCTCTTAATAAGCTGTGTTACTGTGTCTCTTGACAAGCAGCTGTGTTACTGTGTCTCTTGACAAGCAGCTGTGTTACTGTGTCTCTTTACAAACTGTGTTACTGTGTCTCTTGACAAGCTGTGTTATTGTGTCTCTTGACAAGCTGTGTTACTGTGTCTCTTGACAAGCAGCTGTGTTACTGTGTCTCTTTACAAACTGTGTTACTGTGTCTCTTGACAAGCTGTGTTATTGTGTCTCTTGACAAGCTGTGTTACTGTGTCTCTTGACAAGCTGTGTTACTGTGTCTCTTGACAAGCTGTGTTACTGTGTCTCTTGACAAGCTGTGTTACTGTGTCTCTTAATAAGCTGTGTTACTGTGTCTCTTGACAAGCAGCTGTGTTACTGTGTCTCTTGACAAGCAGCTGTGTTACTGTGTCTCTTGACAAGCAGCTGTGTTACTGTGTCTCTTTACAAACTGTGTTACTGTGTCTCTTGACAAGCTGTGTTATTGTGTCTCTTGACAAGCTGTGTTACTGTGTCTCTTGACAAGCTGTGTTACTGTGTCTCTTGACAAGCTGTGTTACTGTGTCTCTTGACAAGCTGTGTTATTGTGTCTCTTGACAAGCTGTTACTGTGTGTTTGGACAGGGTGGGAAAGAGCATGGAGTGCCTATCTTAATTTCGGAAATCCATGAGGGTCAGCCTGCGGATAGATGTGGACAACTGTATGTTGGGGATGCAATTCTCTCTGTCAATGATATTGACCTTCGTGATGCCAAACACTCTGAGGCTGTCAATATTCTGTCCCAACAGGTGAATATTTTAGTCTTTCACATTTTATTTGCTAATTATTATATGTGAGAACACTATCTTAACTATTGTTTATGAGTAAATTAATGTGAACTACTGTTGTATATGAGTAAATTAATGTGAACTACTGTTGTATATGAGTAAATTAATGTTGACTATTGTTGTCTATGAATAAATTAATGTTGATTTATCTGTAAGTAAATTAATGTTAACCAGATCCCAATAAGAGTTGCCGCCAGGCAATTTTATTTTACTTGTTTCGTTACGATCGATATTATATTTTTAGTTTGCGCCGGGTCTATTAAAAACCATGACCATTGCGCAGATCTGTGGTTTAGCTTCTTGTTTTATGCTTCAATCAAAGCGATCAGACGTAAAACTCCCGCCGAAGACGGATGTGTCGGGCCATTGGCGCAAATAAAACGGCGACACAACGCATTTCCATTCTCTGGACTACATCCTGCTAGAAATCTAGTAGGACAATGGTCTTGCCACAAAGGAGAGCCAGCAGGAGTTTGAGAATGAACGATGAAGAAGAAGAAGAAGACGTAAAACTAATTTATTACGAATTGTTTTAATTAGCGAATTTTTAGACTTAGTTTTGGAAATGGAAGATATTATTCGCATGTACACTGATGATGACAGCCGTAGTTACGATGGAAATATGCATGATGTAGGTAATTTGCGTATCAAATATAACATGGAAAGTGACAGTGACGTTCCTTGTTAGATAGACCTAATGTTTCCGACAAAGAGATGGACATTCGCTATACTAATTGTGACATCGCGAATTTCGCTGTAGTGATGTAGTTTTTCGAGTAGTTGAGAATTTTGTACAAAATGTTGGGTCTGTACATAATCTTGATGAGATTGCCACTCATTATGAATACTTTAGCATCATTGTCAACGATGAGTTGATCAATTTGCAGCCGATCGGACAAATTTAAATGTAACAGCGCAAAGAACAAACATGGTTAAAAGACACATGCTGGACATCTGCAACTGTCATTGAAGTAAGTCATTTTTATATTTATATTATGATGGACCTGTGTATTCTGCTTGAGTATGGCATGTACTGGAGTACAGATGATGGGTTCCATGTTTTGGGCATGTCACCCTGTTTGGCAAAAAGGAGATTTGAGAATATACCTCAATATTTTCATCTCAATATGACTCCTCTACTCAGCACCCCAAAGGTAAAAAAAATAATTTTCCCCGTATTATGTCGAGTTTGACAGTTTATTATTTAAAACATATATGTATTAAATTATCTTTGATATAGGTTTATT
Organism: Meghimatium bilineatum; assembly: GCA_034231615.1. Taxonomy (NCBI): domain Eukaryota; kingdom Metazoa; phylum Mollusca; class Gastropoda; order Stylommatophora; family Philomycidae; genus Meghimatium; species Meghimatium bilineatum. The sequence continues at coordinate 6,729,532 of CM067319.1, read as the reverse complement.
CAAAACTATTCATTTTTCTGTTGATCTGCCAAGTCTGAGTGTGATATCATGAATAGTTTGAAAGAAACTGCAATTTTATCATCATATCCATAATTTGGAGGAGTTGTGCCCCTTGCCTTAGGGATCAGGGATTGACAATTGGAAAATCTCATAGTGTGGAAAGGGTTAACTATTGTTGCGTATCAGCTGTAAAACAAAAATACATCTCATTAGAGCAAATATATTTTCAGTATCAATTTATGGTTATGAATTATGGACACTTAATAAAACAGATAACATTTATCCAGATAGTGCTATTTCTTACTCCTCGTGTGTTGTTGATAAAGTCTTTTGATCGAAATGTTTATTTGTGTTATGTTTGTTATCAATCTTCTTCTGCTTTCGCTCTCAAACTCCTGCAGATTAGCAGGATGTAGTCCGGAGAACGGAATGCGTTGTATCATGGTTTTACAGCATTGCTGCGATATCTGCTTTTGGCCTGATACATCCTACTTCATCATAGCTTTGGGTCACTGACCCTATATGGGATGGGACAGCCAACTCCATCCCATAGCCTCCTTAGTCACCTTTTACGGCATTCGTGAAAGGTAAACAGTGTTGCTATTCTTTGCTCCCCTTTTGGGCCCCAGCAACACACATGCAGTGTGTTATCAATGATGGACAAAAGGGGTCATGACCCTGGTCCAAGTTTTTGCCTGTTGGATTGCAGTTTTGCTGCGGTTATTACCTATTATCATAAAGAGGATGCTATGGAGACTTCATATAAAACTATTTTTACTTGTTTTTCTAAGCAAGGAGATGTCAAGCTGTCAGTGGTGTTTGTGGCTCCTGATGAAGACAGTGAGGACGACAACAATGAATATGAGGATGAGTATGGTTTTAGGTGAGTCTCCATGAGAAGGAATATAGGAATTTTGGGTGCTTGGAATATGTATTTTTTAAAAGTTAGTTCTCAAACTCCTGATGAATATCACTAGACTTCCAGCAGGATTGTAGTCCAGAGAATTGAGATATGTCCTGTTATTGTTTGATTTCTGACACTTGTCTGACACATCTGACTTCAGCAATCTTGTGGTAGTGTCTTAACTTTTGGTATGTCATTATCAATGAATGTTTGGAATAATCATTTTTGTCGCCTGTGTGTTGCCGGGACCCGAAAGGGTAGCAAAGAATAGCAACACTGTTTACCTTCCATGCATGTCGTAAAAGGTGACTAAGGAGGTTATGGGATGGAGTTGGCTGTCCCATCCCATATAGGGTCAGTGACCCAAAGCCATGCTGAAGTCGGATGTGTCAGGCTGAAAGGCGCAGATATTGCAGCAATACTGTAAACCATGACACAGCGCATTCCGTTCTCTGGACTACATCTTGCTAATCTGCAGGAGTTTGAGAATGAACGCAGAAGAAGAAGAAGAAGATCATTTTTGTAAACATGCATTCACAAAGTCCCACGTGACCACTCTTGTTTCAAAACAATGGTTCTAACTAGAGTTCAAACAGTATGTAATTCAGAGAATGGAAACATGGGTGTTATTGATTTAGGTGCACCACATTCAACTTTTGGGTTTGGTGGAATGAGCCTTAAAACAACTATTTTCTAGGGAATATTAGACTTTCTTACCCTCTCTGAGTGGGAGATTAGGCTTTCTTACCCTCTCTGAGTGGGAGAAAACTGTGCACGCAGCAGAAGACACCAGGAGTCTTCTGCATGAAATAAAACCCCCTCATGTCACATATGAAGTAAGAGCTAATGACACATAATTCCTGAGTCTGTGTACTCTTGTAGGACTGCTGGGTTAGAACAGTACAGAGATTATGAGAATATCCCATGTGCTTTGATGCACTGATGGAAATGTCCCCATTGCTATTGTGTCTATGGGAATGTCCCCATTGCTATTATGTGTCTATGGGAATGTCCCCTATGCTATGATGCTGGTTTCTAACCAAGAATCACCTCTTTATGGTTTAGATATACTTTGTGACTGTTCTTATCTTTGCTTGTGATTCCAATTTGATGACTTTGCTATTCATTCCTTGCCCAGATATAGAATATTTGATGAGGATGTTATGGCTACTAATGACCTCGCTCCTATTCTCAATGGACCCGACTCACCCTCGACCAGTGGTGCAAACAGAATCTCAGAAACTGGTGACATTCCTGACAGGTCAGTCAGTGATTCCTTTTGACTTATTTATTGTTTGATGTATGTGTGTTTATTTTTTCTCCTTGTTGTTCGTTCTCAAACTCCCATTGTGCAGTGTGTTTTGAGGCCTGAAAGGGAAGCAAAGAATAGCAACACTGTTATCTTCCATGTAAGAGGTGACTAAAGATTTGGGGTGGAGTTGGTTGTCCCATCTCATATATGGTCAAAGTGAAACAAGCCACGCTGAAGTCTTATGTGTCTGGCCAGAAGGTGCAAATATCTGTAATAAACCAAGATATATTGCATTCTGTTATCTGGACAATAATCTTGATAATCTGGACTATGAGAAGAATAAAGAAGAACTAGGGCATACATTAACCTTGGGTAGATGACCTAGTAACTGAATTGCTGTTTTCAGCTGTACCTGTGGGTCAGCAGAGGGCTAAGAGAGCAAACTCCTACAAGACATTTCTCTTCTTTCCCCCCCCCCCCCCCCCTCCCCCCATGTAGGTTAGCATGGGAGTACCTCAGGTTAAGGAAGCAAGCCCCCACAGAAAAACTAGCTGCAGGGAGCCTAAGACAGTTGATGAATTGAACCATTCCCTGCAGTCCTGACCTACTGGCTTTGTCTTTCCCTTGGAGTTCACCGTCAGAACTGAAATGGGCAAGGCACTCTCACCATACAAATCGCCCAGGCAAGCAACAACCTAGTGACATTTCCATGCTTCTGTGGCAGAGCAAATCACTCATGGATCAACAGATTTAGTTGGAAGTCCTGCCCTGTTCATAGCACCTGAGTGCCACATGGGTGAAGGTTAGTTAAAATGTTTGATTTTCCCAAAGAAAAAAATCATTTGTTTATTGATGCAGCTGACACAATTATATAACTGTGACTTTGTTTTCTTGTAGTAACCACAACCCTGGAAGAAATCTATCTATATCATCCACTGCTTCAGCTGAACAGCATCGAGCAAGTACATCCAATACACCCCAGCAGATTGTCAATTCAAAAGAATTATCATCATCCAATTTGCAGAAAAATCAGCCCAAACCTCAACCCTCAAAGTCTTTGTCTTCAGGATCTGGGGTCTCAGCAAAACCAGGTAGTTTGGTCAAAAGTGCAGCAAGTATTAGTAATAATAGTAGTAAGAAGTAGATTGATTTGGTGTAAAAAATCTGTGATAAATTACCAGGTCATCATATTTCATCAACTTCTGACATACTTCTTTTTGAAAGTCTTGTGGGGATCATTATTGTAAGGGATCATTATTGCAATGCAAACCTTGAGTTGTTTATTTTAGATTCTCTAGTCCTAGTAGGTTGTTGCAGATCAGTGGTTCTCAAGTTTTTGTGTTGAAGGGGCTTGAGAGGGGAAGCACAGAATAGTAACCAGAGGTAGTTAAAGAGGTTTAGGGGTGAAGTTTGCTATAGATGGTCAAGGTCTCACCCATTAGACGGTCTAAGTGATGCTGAAGTCAGATGTGTCAGGCAGAAAGGTGCAGATATCACAGCTAAGCTGTAAATAATGGCTCAACACATATTTGTTCTCCAGACTACATCCTGCCAATCTGCAGGAGTTTGAGAACAAATGCAGAAGAAGAGCAAGTGGTTCTCAATAATATTATTCCTCTTCCAATTTCACATCAATTTTAATACTGGGCTACCAAGTCCATCCACATTTATTTTTACAGATTCTGAACCCTTTAGGTTTTAGACTCATCATGTCATAACAGACTGAAGTAATCATTTTGATAATGGGAACATAATCTGCAATCTATTATTATCGTTTTAGTCCAATATTGATCATGTAATGAGCGGTTTGTTTTCAGTTGTAGGTACCCCACAAATTGATTTAGAGAGATTTTTTGGTGGGATAGTTTGTCATTCTGTGAACAGTAAAGTTAAGAGTCTTTGTTGGTTTGGTCTACTGATCTGTTGACCAAAAGTCCTGTTGTAATTGTGTTTTGCTCATTGTGATTAGTACATAGATTTCATTATGTTGCATAGGTGCTCTGTTCTCAGTCCCATGCCATTTGGACCAAGTTGTCAGAACAGTCGGTATGTAGTATCTCAATGAAACATGGTAGATCAAATCTCTCCCATCCATAACCCTTCTTCTGCATGTTGTAATTGTTAGTACTCCTATAGATTAGCAGAATTCAATCCAGAAAGTGGAATGTTTCATGTCATATGGTTTACAGGCTGACTGGGATATATGCACTATTTGGTCTGACACAACCAACTTCTGCATGGCTAATGTGTCACTTTGACCCTCAGGGGCAGCCAATTCCACTCCCCATTATAACATGCCGTGGCAGGTCACAGTGTCACTATTCTTTGCTTCCCTTTTGGGGTCTGGCAACACAAATGAGTGAGGACATAGCTTTTCAACTATTATTGAAGTTTATGGGAGGCCACTAACAGGTTAAATCTCATTGCCAGTAACATTATGAATGGTCAACTTTTGAACTTCTAGAAAGTTGAGTTTTTTAAACGGGCCCACTCAACCACAAATGATACTTAAATGACTACCATTTATCCATGTACATATGAGATTACAAAATAAATATGATTTGAAGCTTATATTTCAGTCTGTCTGTCATACTGTATTTGTCCCATTATGGAGTTACAGATAGTATTCGAGTGGCTTCAGTAACGTATCAAATTATAAACTGCATAATTTCATATCTTCAAAATGTATTTTTGGATTCCTATACAATAATTTAAAAAAAAAAACCATAGTTAACGAATTAACTAAAAGTATAACCTTTATTCTTGCACTTTGAATAATGTTTAATGAACCCAGTTTGTTTGTTAGCCTCAATTATTGCACACATATGATGTATTTTCCTTTGTTTATGATTTCATTGTGTTATATTATATTTATTATTTTGTGCCATGTTTAAATGCGTTTATTTATTATAAACATATATATATATATATATAAGTCAGATGTTATGTCTGGTATAAACTTATGAGAATTGAAGTGACTGCTCATAGGTGCTTATTGTCTTTCATCTGAGAATGCCAACATTGGAGATAACTTGTGCAACAGTGATTTTGAATTTCAGAAAGTTAGGTATCCATTTTCACATGGGTGGTCTGAGGAGTCATGTATAACTGTGATTTCAATACTATATTTAGTGATTTATGATATTCCTGGCATGGTTGTTAAGCTGTTTGTCATGTGGTTTTTTTAATTCAAACTCGGCTGTTATGTCTTTTTTACAAGTGCACTTTTTAGGTGAGATTGTTCTTCTTCAGCATTCATTCTCAAACTCCCGCTGGATGCCTCTTGTAGTAAGGACCATAACCATACTAGATTTCTAGCAGGATGTAGTCCAGAAAATGGAATTGAGTTGTGTCGCCATTTTATTTGCACAGATGGCCTGACATATCTGTCACGGCGAATGTGAGATTGCCAAGGATTATCTCTTGAAGTTACTTGAGTTACATGCCATGAGTTGGCAGGCAGCGTGCCGTTTCATTGAGAGTGATAGAGTACATATGGGAAAACCTGAGTACAATGAAGTCAATCCTTTGCGTCTTCTTTTAGTTTTAATATAGCTCAGTAAAGAATCTCAGTAAAAGATCTAATTTCTCACTGAAGTCCTTGCATGGGGGTGGGGGTACATTTGTAAAAATCAGCAGTGCTGGGCTGGAAAATGTTATGTGAATTCCCCCAACCAAGTTGCCCACCATATTCTAGCGGTCATCAATTTGAATGTATTATTACTTTTTACTCTATATTCTTAGATTTACAAGCATAATGTTTCTTTATATTATGGAGATGTAGAAACCTTTCATGTACATTTGTCTCACAAAAGAACAGATTTTTTCCGAAAATAATACTAATTCCGTGCTGTATCACACATTGCACTAGAGACTATCAACTCCTACCCAAGGGACTTGATCCAAGCATACACAGATGGGGCAGCCTACAAAGCCACCATCAATGCAGGATATTGCTCTCTCATAGTCCTCCCTGACAAAACATCAATAGAGTTATCTGCTCCTTGTTGAGAGTTCTGTAGAAACTATGATTCAGAGGTGAAAGCAATATCAGAAACACTCATTTATCACCAACAAATACAAAAATGATGCACGTCTAAAGAACCTAGTAATATTCACAGACTCCCTGTCTGCTCTACAAGCCATCGAAAAATGGAATCAAACAGCGGAGAAAACCATAAGCAACATACTTCAAGTTACATACATACTATGGCATCAATACTACACTACAGTGGGTACCATTCCACACAGGTATCAGCAGAAATGAAAGTGCTGATACACTGGCAAAAAAGGGAACATGTATGCCCCAACCAGGAATTTTCACAAACCTTAGAACAGCTAAATACATTATCTGCAACAACTGTAAGCAACAGTGCATAGACCGCTGGGTCACTGGCTCAAAAGAAAGAGTGCAATATGCAGACATGTCCCAACCAAATCCACATGACAGCATAAATAGACTGCACCACAAATATCATACAACAATATTTAGGCTTTGAACAACACTGTGCAACTTAATAAACACCTACAAAGGATTACCGTAATGTTTATCTGGGAATGCACTTGATTGTATTAAATCCAACAGAAGATGGATGTGTTGGGCCATTGGCACAATTAAAACAGCAACACAACACATTTTCATTCTCTGGACTATATCTTACTGGAAATCTAGTAGGACCATTGTCCTGCTATAAGAGAGATCCATCTGGAGTTTGAGAATGAATGCTGAAGAAGTATTAAATGAATAATTCAATTAACCCTTTAGCTGCTAGTACCTTGAAATCTCTTATTTTGTAAGACTAGAGAGGGATTAAACACAGAGTGAAAGTCATTGAGGAAAGAATTTAACAGCTAAAGGGCTAAGAGGAGTTATGATGAGTTATAAAAATAAATAAATAGGATTTGAGCCAAGTTAACCATTCCATTCAAATGGAATTCACTTCACAGCTTAGTCAATTGTGTGGTAAATGGGTGCCACCTGGATGAAATTCCATCTGCTGCCTTCTGACCGATTGTATGAAGAAATGTTTAATAAGAATTATTTATACAAACCATTGACATTTATAAATTTCTCTGAGTTTCCTTGCTTGTGTTATGGCTTTGCTGTGGATTCAAGCTTTTCATATATTGTCGGCATGTTGCTCTGTTGAGAGCCAGACTATATATGAGAAAATTCCGGTATTGTGAAATCAGTCCACCACTTCTGATCATGCTATTGAGAAACGTAGCAGCTGCTATGATAAGACTATCTCTTTACACATTCTAGTCAATAAACCAAGTAACATTGGCTTTTTTTCTGCAGTGTTCAGGTAAAATATTGTATCATTTATGGACCCCCTCATTTATGGAGTAGAAGGCTCCTTCAATAAGCATTGCACTAAGCCGAAAGCTGAAGTCTCCTGGGTATGAAAGAAAACTCAGAAAAACCATCTCACAGCACATAAGAAGTGAGAACTAATTGCTCATAATTCATGGGGTTCTCAAACAATCATTTATTGTTATAGCTGGCAACATCAGTGACAGAGGGGTAACAAATTTGCTGCCACAACTTTTAAATCCAAATCTTTCCCACTTCAATGCCATTGTTTTAGGCATGATGAGTTTTGCATGTGATAAATTTCAAAAATCATTGAAAAAATCAATCAATAACATTAGCACTGAAACTTTAAGAGGACAAGACAAGTATAAGCTTCTATAAAATGTTTATCTAAAGCTTTTATTGAAAAGATTGTATTTGCAATTGTTTTATGATTTATCTAGCAATGGCAGTGTCATGCTCCTGTTTCCAAAGTGGGTATCTATCATTTGCTCCTGAAACCACAGAATTAACTTATATCAAACCTGTGACAATCATTACTTGAATCATAGTCGATTTCTGTATCTGATTCCAAGTCCTTTTTATCATTGTTACTTGCTAACATGTGGATGTGAGTCTTGGACAATAAACAAACAGGAAAGTGGGAAATTAGAGGCAATAGAGATGTGGTTCTATAGAAGAATGCTGAGAATACCATGGACTGCCAGAAAAACTAATGTAGAGGTGTTGAAAGCGTCAAATGCGAAACGGACCTTAATCAATAATATAAGAAAAAAGACAATCTTCCTTTTTTGACCACTTCATGAGACAGGCAGGTTTGGAGAACATAGTCACAACAGGCAAAATTGAAGGCAACAGAGACAGAGGGCGACCACGTGAGAAAAATATTAGACAATTTGACAACCTGGCACAGCAGAGAAACAACGACCTTGATACATAATACTGTGGACAGAGAGCTGTGGAGAGCCATGACCGCCTACGCCAGCCGGCATGGCACCTGATAATGATGATGACTTGCTAAGAAGTCTGAATAAGTCACTCGGGACTCTGTTTTATCATATTTAATCTCCAATTACAACACAGTTCTTATTCAAATGATATAAAGGGATTGGAACAGCTAATCAAGAACACAAAGAAATATAGTGAATCACAAAACTTGTATTTGAACACTCAAAAAACAAAAATCGTGTCAACAGATATAACAACACAATAACCAAAAATCAGAATAGACAATACCAAGATAGCATGTGTGGATAAATTTGAATACTTAGGAACAAACATCAACGGTGCAGGAGACTGCATGGTGGAAATAAGGAAGAGATTGGCAATGGCTTATTGTAAAATAACACGGCTGAAAAACATATGGAAAAACAACAAAATAGAAATGAAATTGCTAATGTTATGAACTTTTATTTTTCCTGTTGCAACATACGGCTGCGAAACATGGACTCTAAGTAAAACAGCGGCAAAGAAGATCAATGCCATTGAGATGAAATGCTAAAGAAAGATACTTAGAATATCATGGAAGAAAAAAAAGAGAAAATCAGATATTATAAACACATTGAAAATTCCAGAATGTTAGTTACTAAACACAATAACAAAACGAAAACTACACCTGTTTGGTCAAAAGAGACACAACTGTTTAGAAAGACAAATAATGGAGGACAGAGTACCTGGGAAGAGGAGAAAGGGCAGACCAAGAAGAGTATGGGTTGACGACATTAAAGATAACATGAATACATCATTGGAAAATGCAAGCCGCATTGCTCAAGACGATGAGGGGTTTAGAGAGTTCATTGGGAAGACAACATTGTGGAAAGAATATGTCACATGACTATTTCCAATTATCTGCATTCGATCCAAAAAACAATGCTGCCATATTAGATTATGATTCAAAATAGAGGTAGGCTGTGGTAGTGAAAATGTTAATGAGACTGATAATCTAAACCTGCGCAAACTCTGTCACGCAAACTCTGTCACGGTTTAAAACACATTGAAAGTCATAGTGATCATGCTACCAAATATACAAGTGCAGCCTAAAAACTGAACAGGAGTTGAAAAACTAATGTTTTAAATATAATATGCTTGAATTATTATTCATGCTGAAGTTGGATGTTTCAGACCAAAAGGCGCAGATATAACAGCAAAGCTGTAAAACATGACACAACGTAATCGATTCTCCAGACTACATCCTGCAAATCTGCAGGAGTGTGAGAATAAAAGCAGAAGAATTACTATCAAATTGTGTACACAGGTGCAGTGTTTGTTCTTATTATCTAAAGGTAACGAGTTATGAACCAGCGACATAGCACACGGTTTCCTATAAGTGCTCAGCTGCCTAGCTGGTGATTTATCAGAATCTGCCTCACTAGCGTTGCTTACTGCACTTACTCAGTAGAGAATGTGCCATTCCTCGTTCTTCCCAGCTCATGCAGGTTGGTGCCCTACTTTCTGGATGAACCGCAGGAGTAATTTATATTTGATGTTTAACATGTAAAATAAAATGAATTTACATTTACAGTGAGAAGATAAATGGACAGATATTTTGAGGGTCTGAACAAAATATTTAAAGGAGTCTGCGACAGGAAAAACTTGATGACATGCTGGTTTATATACTATACAAATGTGACGTCTAGTAGGAATATAATGCAGACTAACTGGAACTGTCATATATATATATGGAACATGTAGAATTTATGAATATTGTTGTGTTAATGATAAATCTACAATTGTATCCATATATTGGTGATAAGTCTATATGAGACAGGGAGATGTGGAGAAACATAATTGCCTATGCCACTGAGCCTGGTAATTGATTGATAAATCTACAATTGTATCCATGTGCAGTGGAATTAATCCCTGTTTAATAAATTGGCCCCAACAGAGGAAATATTCATGAAATAACAATTTTGCTATAGTGGAATCCCGTTATAACAACTTGGTCCGGTGGGACAAAAAAATTTGTCATAATAGAAATTCTCTTTCTATACAGTAGAATAAATATAATTGGGGATTTTGAAATGTGTTGTTATATAGGGAAATTTGTTATAAAAGAACACGCTCTAACAGGATTACAATGTACTGAGATTGACCACAATTGTATCCATGTACTAAGATTGACCACAATTGTATCCATGTACTAAGATTGATAAATCTACAATTGTATCCATGTACTAAGATTGACCACAATTGTATCCATGTACTAAGATTGATAAATCTACAATTGTATCCATGTACTAAGATTGATAAATCTACAATTGTATCAATGTACTAAGATTGATAAATCTACAATAGTATCAATGTACTAAGATTGATAAATCTACAATTGTATCAATGTACTAAGATTGATAAATCTACAATTGTATCAATGTACTAAGATTGACTACAATTGTATCCATGTACTAAGATTGATAAATCTACAATTGTATCCATGTACTAAGATTGATAAATCTACAATTGTATCCATGTACTAAGATTGATAAATCTACAATTGTATCCATGTACTAAGATTGATAAATCTACAATTGGTACTGAAAGAATGTCTTCCTTCTGCATGAATTAAATCATACTCTGATTATATATATTTTAAGCCATGTATTTATAATGAATCAATTTATCAATTGTAACTATTAAAGAAGTGATTTGAAGTCCAATGTTTGATGGTATAGACTTGCATGCCCAATGTTTGATGGTATAGACTTGCATGCCCAATGTTTGATGGCATAGACTTGCATGCCCAATGTTTGATGGCATAGACTTGCATGCCCAATGTTTGATGGCATAGACTTGCATGTCCAATGTTTGATGGTATAGACTTGCATGCCCAATGTTTGATGGTATAGACTTGCATGCCCAATGTTTGATGGCATAGACCTGCATGCCCAATGTTTGATGGTATAGACCTGTATGTCTAATGTTGTTCCTAGTCCCCCATATAATTGTCTTGGCATACCAAACTTGAGGGAGAGAAAGAGGTGAAAAGAAATAAATTGATGTTGGTTCTATCACAAGTGCTGTAGTGCTAAGTATACTCCATTGTCATAATATTGGGGGGGGGGGGGGTATCTGAACTGTTAACCCATTCCCACCTAATTAGAAGAGTGACTAAAACGATGTTGTGCCATGCAACTTGAATACATTGTTTTGTTGTAGAACAATTGACATACAAATATAAGAAATAGCATCAACAAATGAAATTTATAAGGTTGATGATTCCTCTTCTAAAATAAACAAGCAACTTAAAAAATGTGGAGCGGCAAGAAATGAGTATCACTAGACTTAGAAGAATGTTCATCAACCAACAAAGTAGAACAACTAATGCTATCAGTTGTTGTGTAATTGTGGATATACTCCAGGGGAGATCGGAGCACCTATGGATGTATACAGTGCACAATGAACCGATGACTAACCAACCACTACAAGTATAAACAATGTCACAGACAATTGGAGAAAAGAAACACACAAATCTGTGATATCCTTTGTTGTAACAATGTTGCACATCTGAACTTATATTGTAAACTTTCAGGACTTAAGATATATATCCCACTGCACATAGAAATCAAAAGCCTGAGGATCTAAACCAACTTAAATAATGAACATGTTCATAAATGTTGCAAAACCAACAATAAATAAGATCATGTGATATGGTCGCCATAAATGCAAAGGTATCAGTACAAGAGTGTTCAGCATTGAATTACTTTTCCACAAGATAGACCAAGATCCGTCTACAGTCGTTATTCCATGTCCAAACTGTCCAAGGACATTTACAGCTCGAATAGGGCTCATTAGCCATCTACGAACTCATAATCAAGGACATAACTAAAATTTAATTTTCAAAAGTGGATGTAACAAATGGTCATCATCACTTGTGATGGACGAACAACATACTTTTCCACAAACATAATTAGAAGTTGTCAATGTGTGCAATCTGAGGCCAAGTCAGTGATCTGTTGTGTTTTTTTTATCTACCGGTAATTTTATAATGTACCAGAATTTTATTACCCATTTCTCATAACTTTCAATTATGTTTTGTAAGATTATGCATTTATATAATATTCTTTCCATTTTTGTTGTTACTAATTATTGATTTTCTGCATGAACTGATGTGCAAACAGTGGGGGTATTAAAATGCTATATTATCTTGATTTCTTGCTGGTGTTTATTATATTTATTTGCTTTTTGCCCATGTGTTACCGGGATCTGAAAGAGGAGCAAAGATTAGTGACACTTACTTGCCATGCACGTAGTAAGAGGCAGGCTAAGGAGGTTTTCAGGGAGCTGTCCCATCTCATAGAGGGTCAAATGACCCAGAAGCCATGCTGAAGTTGGATGTGCCAGGCTGTAATACACAGATATTGTTAGCAAGTTGTAACACAACAGCGCATTCGTTTTCTGGATTATACCCGGCTAATCTGTAGGAGTTAGAAAAAAGATGCACAAATACGTCTATTATATCAGAGATATCCACGCACAGGAGAAAGAGTGTGAGTCCACCACAGAGGTATAATGTTAAATTAATGAAAGATTAATTCATTAACCCTTTCCCTACCTACCTGCTTGCATCTGCTCGCTATATATACGCTTCTTATCCACCCTCCGTACACCACAGTTGCCTTACGCATAGACACACTAAATTTAGAGCTGATGTGATTACCGGTAATGGCAGCTTCCAGTGTATTTTTCCATACGTTTTTAACAGCAGTCATATAAGAGCCGTGGGTTATCAAATTTGACCTTCAAATTTCATCAAAACTTCATAAGAATGGACCTACTTATGATTCAGTAGATGTTGATAGGCAATATTTTAACTGGAATCTTAGAGAATGTGAATCAATCAGACAGTGAAGGGGAATTTGTTCAGTATTTAGTAGTGAAAGTAACAACCATTGTCCATCTTTAGCGTAAGCCTAGTGATGACATGTACCGCCTCGCACATCATAGACCTAGTAATGATTGAGAATAATTAACAGAGCTGGTCAATATTGATAAAGTTCATGAGAAATCTGGTTATATAAGCGCCATATCCAGATAACTCTGGTTATGACTAGGCCTATCTTTCACTGTAAAAAAAACACAAAAAAACTGTCAATACTGCATTGTTCCCGTTAAGGAGTTGCAGGAAGAGCATTGAATAGCTATGTGATAAAGGCAGCATGCTTTTGCAGTCTCCACGTCATGTACAGGGTGAGTTTTTTCATTTACCCTCCGACAGAAAAAAACCCAGTCCTTACCGGGGATCGAACTCTAGACCTCACTAGTGTGAGACCAACTTTCTAACCTCTCAGCCATGCGCCACCATTCTTTCACTATTTCCATGTAAGTTGATCTTTGAAGTAGACACAAAAGAAACCAGTGTGTGTGTATGCTAGTATCAAAATTTTCAGGAAATTGAGATTCATTTTGAAAACCTGTTTGACCAGATATATATATATGGCTATCTTTATGTGAACCAGGTTTATATGTTTGGAGTAGTTAAGTTACAGAATGGGGTGCAAAGGGAACACCCTGGAAACAGAAATACAGCAGCTCGTGCTGATTCTGGCCAAATCATTTGGGGATCGTGTCCGAGAATGTGGAGGTAGCAGATGGAAAGAGATTTGACTGCACAAGAGACAGACAATATCTCAGACACCACCAGCATCACCACATATAGCGACACTGTCGACATACAGTGAAGCAAGTCAGTCCAGTCCGAACATTGGAGGGGCGGCCAATGTAAAATGCACGTAAAGGTAGATGCATGGCGAGAGACAAATAGATTTCATACCGAGTACAATGAAACAATGAAAGGGCAGAACAGCGCTAGAGGACAGCGCGAACTGCAAATAGAAAGTGAAAAGTTCCTAGGAAAGGGGAACTACAAACTCCGTCAGCTCGAGACGAGCTTCTAGTTACCTGTGTTCCTTACAGGCAGAGACCCAGACCCATCCATTGGCGTTTGGTAAAGCAAGAAGACCTAACCCAACTCTTATGTCGAGCCTTCCTAAACCGGAAATATGCTCGCGAAGAGAAAGTGTTCAGTACCCGATGGGCTCAGGCACAAATGGGACAACGATTTAGCCCTGGCCCAACTCTACTGTCAGATTTTCCTACACCGGAAATACATTTGAAGAGAGAAAGGGTTCAGTACATGATGGGCTCAGGCGCTATTGGGACAAGGACGCTCAGCTCGAGAACGCCTTGCTCTCAAACGCGTGGTGTGAGACTCGAACTTGGACAAGGGATACACGATGTCGGTGAACGACACCTCGGCTAAGAGGGCGAAAGAGCCAGGGTCTAACTCCTCTGTTGAGTTCTTCCCCTTAAGGAACCAGGCTCACGGATGAGAAACGGTTCAGTACCCAATGGGCACAGCACGTCCAATTACACGAGGCAAGTTCATAGACAGTGGAACACCTCGTGCGAGTCAGACGAGAACAAAAATCGTCTGGGCGAAGAGTCGCCACTACGCGTGCCTGGAGACAGATATAGAGGCTGTCACAGGCTAAGGATAGCCCACCCGAATTGTCAAGGCATGCCGAAATCGGATGTGCTAGGCCTACAAGGCGCATAACGGTGGCACAACGTAATCACGCTCCCGGCAGAAATCGCACGGATATCCGTGATGGTTACAATGGAGCGAACGAAAAACAAACAAACAAAACAAGTTACAGAATGATGTTTTCTACTGGTGAACTGCTTTTCATTTGAACATTTATCAACAAATATATGAAGTCGACAAGAAAATGGTGCTCATTTTTTTCCCTCTCGCATGTCACATGACAAGTAAACTTCTCTTACATGACATTCACAAAGATATGTTCACAGATCATTGCCCCTTTCATTTATCTGTTAATTGGACTTTGAATTATAAATAATTGATTGCAAATTGTACTTTATATTAATTTTCTTGCACAATCACCTCTTATTTTTGCGGAGTTATTCCCCTTGCTCTGGGTAGGAAGCCTGAAGATTTCCCTGGTTTGAAAGGGTTAAATACACTAATAAAATAATTGTGTACTCCTATGTAAATATGGGGATCTTAAAATCTGCGAGTTCCTGAGTACAAAGTTGGAAGAGGGAGGATTTTGAAGGGAAATTAGAGAATTTTGGGAACAAATTCTAAAGTCATTAGTTGTATTTCCTGTACTATTTTAAATTTGACAGATACATAAAAAAAATTATAGTGAAATCAAATTGCACACATGGAACCCCATTGGTACTAAATACCATTCATCCAGCTTTAAGTTACTGCATCTGTTTTGGAAAAATGTAATTTTGATGTTGACAATGAAATTGTGCGAATCACAGAAACACAGGGAAACAAATTGATGTTTCAATCAAAAGGTTTTCACCAAGGACACAGCATGGGACAGGATGAGGAAATTATCATGTCACAATAATAAAATGCAAATGTGTGGTCTCGGAACTGTGAGGTCCAGGGTTCGACTCTTGGTAAGGACTGAGTTTTAGGTCGGAGTATAAATTCTGTCTGAATGAAAAATCCCACTATGTACATGAGGTGGTTACAGCAGGGGAAACCGGTCACAAAACCACAATCTTCTTGCAACTCAATAGAAAACATGCAGTACTGATAGTTTTTTTTTGTTTACAAAAAAAAATATTAAACTAAAGGTACAAAGACAAAATAAAGGATAGAAAAGTTCTCGCTAAATTCCATCAAATTACTATTTCATTTAGGTCTGATTCATCATGTTTATGGGATAAGAAAGACTCCACATCTCCTGTGATGTCTTTACCCTGCGCTCTCATCAGTTCCGTTTCTAGGACAATCTCATTTATGATGTATGCCTCTCTGTGGATCTGCCTCCTCAGATATTCAGGAATGTCAGGGATTAGCCAGGACATGAGACTTGTGATCACCACAACCACATTCTGAAAGTTTGTAATGGGATAGACTTGATCAAATAACAAATAAATCACATTTAGTTTTTGCTTGAATGATGACATAATCAAATAGCACATACTGGTGTTTCAAAACTTTTGCTAGAATTATCACATTAGAAACAGATAATTCACATTTTATTTTTGCTTGAACCATAATCAGTAAGTGCTATCTCTGCATCGAAGGTTGGTTACAATGGACCACCAACAACCTCTGTCCATTGCGTTGTTGGTTCATCTGCTAGACTGTATCTTGTCCATCTCATGATGTTTCCCTCCTCCCACTTGTATCTCTGCCTATCTCTTGTCACCTCCCCTCAAATATAATTTTAGGTAAGGTCTTTTTATATGTCCAAAATATATATTTGTTTGACTTTATTATCTTTAACAGTTTCTGTCCATCTCTGTGGTTACAAAGTGAAGGTACCAGGTTTAAATCCTGCCACAGGTAATGTGCATCAGACCACTCAGAAAGCAATGACAAAATATTCATAGGAGATACTACCAAGAAAATCGCTACAATCACAAAATACTGGGTTGATGGCTATGTTCTGAATAGAATACGCTATAAATTGAATAATTTACTAATGGACTTTGAAGAGGCAGAGCCTCCAAAATGTCTCCATAATAACACAGGTTCCTGGAATACTTAATCAGGAATACCAAACTCCACCTCAACTAAAAGCATTGACACTAGAGATGATATTAATTAAATACAATCCTAAGGAATGGACACGTATACACAGATGGATCGGCAGAAGGAGCAGTAAGGAATGGAGGAGGTGGAATTTTTATTAGACTCAAAGATGGGAAAACAATATCAAAAGCTTTTCCAACCGAGAAATACTTGTCTAACTTTAGAGCAGAAGCGGTTGAACTCCATCAAGCACTGAAAGCCTTCACCGAACCAGGACTGCCAAGACCAAAGAAGATAGACATATTCACAGATTGCAGATCCCTACTGGAATCAATCCAGAGCACAGAAACAAAAACCTTCTGCACATCAGACATGAGCAAAGACATAAAAAAATCATCAGATATTGCCCTTCAGTGGATACCATCACACTGTGGAATCATGGGAAATGAGAAAGTGGATGCTCTATCAAAAGCAGGAAGCGAAATGGAGTAACACAGACACCCACTGTCTTACGGGGAGGCAAAAACCATAATCCACAACACATACACAGCAAAGTGGAAGAAACAAATGGAAGTGGAATACAAACATGATGCAATACATCTCCTCCAAAGATATCAACAGACCACAATATTTCGCACAGGTCTGGATTTTTCCTCACTTATCCCCATCGCTGAAGATAAAAATCACTGGAGGACTCTTTTTGTTGATGTATCCATCCATGATTAACTTTTCTAATTCATCATTTTTATATGCCCAAAATGTTAATATGGGTTTGTTTTTAAAGAGTCAGTTTTTCTTTTTGTCCATGTCTCTGCAGATGGCTTCATTGGATTATATCTAGCTGTCTATGATATTCTTAGGACCTTTCTATAGCATTTCATTTCAAATGCTGATATTTTCTTTTCCATTATTGATGGATGTCATTGTCCAAGTTTTACAGTGTCATAACGTGGTCCACAGACCCAAAATGATTGCTACCTGTTGTATGCATTTGATGGTGTGTTGCCCCCTGTTGCATGCGTCTGATGGTGTGTTGCCCCCTGTTGCATGCGTTTGATGGTGTATTGCCCCATGTTGCATGCGTCTGATGGTGTATTGCCCCATTGCATGCATTTGATGGTGTATTGCCCCATGTTACATGCATTTGATGGTGTTTTGCCCCATGTTGCATGCATTTGATGGTGTATTGCCCCCGTTGCTTGCATTTGATGGTGTGTTGCCCCATGTTGCATGCATTTGATGGTGTGTTGCCCCATGTTGCATGCATTTGATGGTGTTTTGCCCCATGTTGCATGCATTTGATGGTGTTTTGCCCCATGTTGCATGCATTTGATGGTGTGTTGCCCCCGTTGCTTGCATTTGATGGTGTGTTGCCCCATGTTGCATGCATTTGATGGTGTGTTGCCCCATGTTGCATGCATTTGATGGTGTATTGCCCCATGTTGCATACATTTGATGGTGTATTGCCCCCATTGCTTGCATTTGATGGTGTGTTGCCCCATGTTGCATGCATTTGATGGTGTGTTGCTGAAAAATAAAGGAAGCAGAAGTTGGTGTAGTATATAAATACCTCAAAGATACAGACAAAAGCCAGGCGAGCTGCAAGAATGTGCCAGAACTCAACAGATCTCTTATAGGGTTCATCACTCCATGGAGGGTCTCTAAAATCCTTGTATCTGTGGCAGAAATACGGTTGATGGATTCAATGAAGTTTAAACACTTATCACAACAACACTGCATGCACACATATGTATCATGACAACATTCCATACACACAGATGCATCTTGACAACATTCCATACACACAGATGCATCATGACAACATTCCATACACACAGATGCATCTTGACAACTCCATACACACAGATGCATCTTGACAACATTCCATACACACACAGATGCATCTTGACAACATTCCATACACACAGATGTATCATTCTTGACAACATTCCATACACACAGATGTATCATTCTTGACAACATTCCATACACACAGATGTATCATTCTTGACAACATTCCATATACAAAAATGCATCATGACAACACTGTTTTTGGTTTTGAGGCTATGGCTTATTTGGTGGCTTGATGTGCATTAATACTGTGATATTTGGTGGCTTGATGTGCAGTACTACTGTGATATTTGGTGGCTTGATGTGCAGTAATACTGTGATATTTGGTGGCTTGATGTGCAGTACTACTGTGATATTTGGTGGCTTGATGTGCAGTACTACTGTGATATTTGGTGGCTTGATGTGCAGTACTACTGTGATATTTGGTGGCTTGATGTGCAGTACTACTGTGATATTTGGTGGCTTGATGTGCAGTACTACTGTGATATTTGGTGGCTTGATGTGCAGTAATACTGTGATATTTGGTGGCTTGATGTGCAGTACTACTGTGATATTTGGTGGCTTGATGTGCAGTAATACTGTGATATTTGGTGGCTTGATGTGCAGTACTACTGTGATATTTGGTGGCTTGATGTGCAGTAATACTGTGATATTTGGTGGCTTGATGTGCAGTAATACTGTGATATGGAGTGACAGATGCGAATTGGACAGCTCTTACATACTATGGGAGCTACCATTTGCCATAAGTTAAAAGAGTTGCGAGTCAGATTGGTCAAGATTCACCATCCTTTTAGATATGCAAGCACCGCCCGTGTGTTGCTGGGGCCCGAAAGGGGAGCAAAGAATAGCAACACTGTTTACCTTCCACGCATGTCGTAAAAGGTGACTAAGGAGGTTATGGGATGGAGTTGGCTGTCCCATCCCATATAGAGTCAGTGACCCAAAGCCATGCTGAAGTCGGATGTATCAGGCCGAAAGGCGCAGATATCGCAGCAATGCTGTAAACCATGACACAATGCATTCTGTTCTCCGGACTACATCCTGCTAATCTGCAGGAGTTTGAGAACGAACGCAGAAGAAGAAGAAGATACGCAAGCACAAAAGAATTGGTGCTTAGCAGAAAAAAGGCAACGCAAGTGGGTGAGACCTAAGATTGAACAGCCCCCATGGTGGACCAAAGATACAGGGGCAACATGAGTACTCAAATGCAAGCGATCAAGGATTGACAATGCAAGACAAAACAGGCACACTTCACACTCAGTGATAGACAGAAAGTACAGAATGCAATGAAGAAGATAATTGAGGATTTTAAATAAGTTGCTGAAGAAACAAAGAAGTAGTCTTGTTGTATTACACAAGTTCTGGAAGCTACATAGGTCAATGAAGCGAAGAACAGAAATGTTTGTTTGTGTGTTTTTCGTTCGCTCCATTGTAACCATCACGGATATCCGTGCGATTTCCGCCGGGAGCGTGATTACGTTGTGCCACCGTTATGCGCCTTGTAGGCCCTAGCACATCCGATTTCGGCATGCCTTGACAATTCGGGTGGGCTACCCTTAGCCTGTGACAGCCTCTATATCTGTCTCCAGGCATGCGTAGTGGTGACTCTTTGCCCAGACGATTTTTGCTCTCGTCTGACTCGCACAAGTTGTTCCACTGTCTATGAACTTGCCTCGTGTAATTGGACGTTTTGTGCCTGTGCCCATTGAATACTGAACCGTTTCTCATCCGTGAGCCTGGTTCCTTAAGGGGAAGAACTCAACAGAGGAGTTGGACCATGGCTCTTTCGCCCTCTTAGCCGAGGTGTCATTCACCGACATCGTGTACCCCTTGTCCAAGTTCGAGTCTCACACCACGCGTTTGAGAGCAAGGCATTCTCGAGCTGAGCGTCCTTGTCCCAATAGCGCCTGAGCCCATCAGGTAGTGAACCCTTTCTCTCTTCAAGTGTATTTCCGGTGTAGAAAACCTGACAGTAGAGTTGGGCCAGGGCTAAATCGTTGTCCCTTTTGTACCTGAGCCCATCGGGTACGGAACCCTTTCTCTCTGCAAGTGTACATCCGTTATAGGAAACCTTGACAGTAGAGTTGGGCCCGGACTACCATCGTTGTCCCTTTCTTGCCTAAGCCCATCGGGTACAGAACCCTTTCTCTTCGCGAGTATATTTCCGGTTTAGGAAGGCTCGACATAAGAGTTGGGTTAGGTCTTCTTGCTTTACCAAAACGCCAATGGATGGGTCTTGGTCTCTGCCTGTAAGGAACACAGGTAACTAGAAGCTCGCCTCGAGCTGACGGAGCTTGTAGTTCCCCTTTCCTAGGAACTTTTCACTTTCTATTTGCAGTTCGCGCTGCCCTCTAGCGCTGTTCTGCCCTTTCATTGTTTCATTGTACTCTGTATGAAATCTATTTGTCTCTCGCCATGCATCTACCTTTACATGCATTTTACATTGGCCGCCCCTCCAATGTTTGGACTGGACTGACTTGCTTCACTGTATGTCGACAGTGTCGCTATATGTGGTGATGCTAGTGGTATCGGAGATATTGCCTGTCTCTTGTGCAGTCAAATCTCTTTCCATCTGTTACCTCCACATTCTCGGACACGATCCCCAAATGATTTAGCCAGAATCAGCTCGAGCTGCTGTATTTCTGTTTCCAGAGTGCACCGCGTGGAGGTACATTTGGGATCTTGGTTATCTGCTAACCCTGGGTCCGCCTAGAGCAATGCGTTCCCTTTGCACCCCAGAACAGAAATGAAACCCAATACAAGCGTGAGGGATGACTCAGGCAGACTGACATCATATGAGATGAAAAGCAGAGCTGTTTTTTTATAGATATCTTCAACAAACTAATCAGGGTGACATGGATCAATGCAAAGCAATGCTTGCGTACTCTGACACCTATCATGGATATCAAGGCCAATGAACCCCATCAAGGCCAGCACCGTGCAGTGGTGATGGGGCTTAGTTCAGCCATCAGGGGCTGGAAACTAAGACTGGTCGGGAAGTCCCATTCGAGCAGGACCATAGTCCTGCCCAAGTAAGCAGAGTGCTGAAGACGGAGGCATCCAGCCAAAAGGCGCACAGATAATCAGGATACCATGCACAAAACACAATGGAAACATGTCTGTATCTATAAAAAGTTATGGTGCCTGCCCTGTGGCGGACGTTCAGGCAGGGATGGTGCCGGGCCCTATACCTCGAAAGGGCCCAACCTCAGTTACTGAAAGTCCTTCTCAATTGCCTCGAGGAGCCAGGAGGCAAGGGAATAGAGCTACTGGCCAAACAAACAAACGACCAATAAAAATAATGCACTGGAATACTGAGGGTGTCAACAGTAAAAGAGATGGATATAGCAAAAAATTGGAACTTGAAAATGTCCTCAGTGAAGAACAAGTTAATATATGCTGTATCCAAGAAACACACCTCAGCAGCGACATAGCCTTCAAAATCAGAGGCTACCAGTGCTACCGATCTGACCGAAAGGACAGGCGAAAGGGTGGAATTCTGACACTTGTTAAAAACAATATCAGCGCATGTCAGCTTGAAGTATATATGGAAGGGGCAGAATACCAGATGCTCCACCTAAAAACAGACAGTACAGAATTCCATCTCCTGAACTACTACTGCCCAAATGATAAACCATTGGCACTAGACACAATTCCAGATAAAGAGAGACTTATGGTGTGTGGTGACTTCAACAGCCACTCTCAGAGCTGGGGCTACGATCATATCGACAAGAGAGGTGAGGAACTTGAGAGCTGGCAGGATGAAAATAATCTCATCCTTATTAACCAGCCAGCAGACTCACCAACCTTCTACTTGAGAGCATGGCACACCACCTCTACACCAGATCTGGCATTCCACTCACCAGGCCTGGAATGGAACATCACACGTGTAGTTAGAAAGCAGCTTGGGGGTAGTGACCACAGACCAGTATTTCTGGAAATCCACAATGAATTTACCAAGAACAGCAGCACGCTCACTAGGTGGAACTATAAGAGGGCAGACTGGAAAATGTACCAGCATTTAACCAGTGTTCTAGCTAAGGACATGAACTTGGACAAAAACATCAATAGAGCAGTGAGTGAATTTAATAGATGTATACTACATGCTGCTAGTAAAACCATACCCAGGGGGGCACGCAAGAACTACAAACCCTACTGGAATAATGAACTGGAAAAGCTGCAAAATGAGATGGAAACATCTAGACAGCAGGCTGAGAACAGACCTAGCCAAGAACATCACAACAAATATCAGCAAACAAAGGCTAAATTTCAAAGAGCCAAGTTACAAGCCAGACAGAGTAGCTGGAAAGAAAAAAAAGTGTCACTGAACCTAGAAAGAGATACTAGGAAATTATGGAAACTTGTAAAACAACTAAATGATGAAGGTACAGGGAGAAATACCAGGATCACACTTTATAAAGATAAAAACATTTTAACAGGTAAACTTGCAGCTGATTATTTTTCAGAAGACAATAACATCAAAGTCAGCCCAGACAAACAACAGGAGGTTCGAGAGAACCAGCAAAACATTGGACAAGGCGAACCTATACCTGAAGTCATGGAGGCACCAATCACAATGAGAGAACTGGAGCATGCAATATCCAAATTGAAAATGAAAAAGTCCCCTGGAGCTGATGGAGTGTCCAATGAAATGATTAGAAACCTGGGAATTGCAGCAAGAGCAAAGCTACTGCAGATCTTTAACACAAGCTGGTCCACAGGTAATGTACCACAGGCGTGGAGAGAAGCAATAATGATACCACTCCTCAAATCAGGAAAAGATGGCAACACAGTCTCCAACTCTAGGCCCATCAGCCTCACAAGCTGTCTATGCAAAACAATGGAACGCATTATCAATCTTAGGATGCAGTGGTACCTTGAAAGTGAAAACCTTCTGGTATCACAGCAAGCAGGTTTCAGACAGTGCTATTCTACTGAAGATCAGGCAACTTACCTCTCCCAAGAGATTTAGGATGCCTTCCAAGATAAGAAACTGGTACTAGCAGCATGGATAGACCTCAGAAAAGCATTTGATAATGTCTGGAAAGAAGGGCTCCTAAAGAAATTGCAAAATTGCAGTGTTAGCTCAAGAATGTACAAATGGGTAAAAACATACCTGCATAATAGAAGAGCCAGGGTACAATTAGATGGTCGTAAGAGCAAGAAAGTTCTACTGCGTCATGGAGTCCCCCAGGGAGGAGTCCTGTCACCCACACTTTTCTTGGTTTACATCAATGACCTAGTTGCTGAACTACCACATGGGATCAAAGTGGCAATGTATGCTGACGACCTGGTGATCTGGTGCACGGAAGAACATGCGACAGTGGCCACTAAACAAATACAAAGAGCTATCGATGCCCTAACCTTATGGGCTAATAGATGGTGCGTCAGCATTAACACAGATAAGTGTAGCACTACACTCTTTACCCTCTCACCAAAACAAAAAGCTGGTCATATCAAAATAGATGGTGAGCTCTTGAAAGAAAACAAACAACCCACATACCTCGGAGTTACTTTTGATGATAAGCTGATATGGAAGCAGCACATAAACAAAGCAACAACAAAAGCCAGGAGGAAGTTAGCTATCCTGAGAAAACTAAGTGGAACCACATGGAAGCCAGTGGAAATATACTCAGTAAAGTTTACCAGCAAGGCATAAGACCACACCTGTAATATGGTTCAGCTACATGGTGTTCTGCATCAAACACCACATTACAAGATCTAGATAAAGTGCAAAACCAGACACTTAGAATAATGTTGGGAGCAATGAAATCAACACCCATAGCAGAGATGCAGAAAATGGAAAGAATGCAAACACTTGGCGAACGCAGAGACACAAAAGTACTAATTCAGGCAGAAAAGTTTCAGTGTATGCCAAGTCATCCAATGAAGGAAAGATTCCAAAATCTAGCAATGGGGTGACTGAAAAGAAGCAGCTTTATCCATCAAGCTAAACGACTCCACAGACAACTTACAGACCTACCTGAAGTTGACAGCCCCTTAAGGCCTGTACCAGAATAAATCCCATGGAGTGAAAGGCATGGAATGCCAATATACATTCAGACCCATGTGAAATGAATACTAAGCGAGGACGAACAGAACAGTGTGCAGCGAAGAACAGTCACCCTCAGTTTCCTGGATGAGGAATATCCACAAGATATATGGGTCAGAGTATACACAGATGGGTCAGCACAGAATGCCGTGAGGAATGGAGGTGCAGGTGTATATATAGAATATCCACACAAGCCTAGAGATACCATCAGAACACCAACAGGAAAATTCTGCAATAATTATGATGCTGAAATCCAGGCAATTAGTGTGGCAGCTAAAAAACTGCTGAACTCCAACTCTGACCTATAGCCTGTGGTATTCCTGACAGATGCAAGGTCAGTGCTTCAAGCTCTCCAGTCTGGAAAACTAACAGACTTGAAAAAACTACTTAGCGAATTGTCTTACCAGTATAGGGTAACCATGCAGTGGATACCCTCTCACTGTGGAATACCATGAAATAAAAAAGCAGACCAACTGGCTAAGGAAGGTGCTGCCGAAGACCAACCAGATATACCAATCACCTACCATCAGAAAAAACAGATGATCAAGTCAATAAGAAAGCCACAAACACCAACACAAGATGACTATCATATTATGAACAGATCAGAACAAGTTATAATTCTACGTCTCAGAACAGGACACAACCGACTCCGCAGTCACATGTATACAAAGTTCAAGATTGGCAACACAGCCATGTGTACATGTGGACAGGCAGCAAAGAGTGCCAAACATATACTTCAAGAGTGTTCTGAGTATGAAACGCTGAGGCAGACATATTGGCCAGAGGAAACAACACTGGAATCAAAACTCTATGGGACACTGTATGAACTACAAAAGACAGTGTGTTTTATTAAGGAGACCGAATTACAGATATAGACATGTTTCAAGTGAACGAAAGAAGAAGAAGAAGGGCCAATGAAGACCAGCTTGCAGATGTTGAAGAAGTACAATACGCTATTAAGAATACATCTGATAGCACTCCAGGCCTGGATGGAATCAGGTACAGCTTACTTAAGGACATTGGGAAGAATATGCTAGCTAAGATGACATGATTATAATGCGAGTCTGAAAACAGGAGCGATACCTGAGGAGTGGCTACATAGCTATCTCATACCTGTGCCAAAACCCGGCAAAGAATGTACTGACAGAAAAGGTTATCACACTGCAGAATGTGTATGGTAAGATTCTGGAAAGAATTGTTGCTAGATGAATAACCAGGGAACTAGAGATCAAAGGCGATCTCCCAAATTACCCGGAAGCCATGCTGAAGTCAGATATGGTAGACTGAAGGGCATAGATATAGAAGGAATGATGCCATCCACAACACAACACATTCCGTTCTCTGGACTACACCTGCTAATCTGTAGAAGTCTGAGAATGAACGCAGTAGAAGTCTGAAAATGAACGCAGAAGAAGTAGATCATCTTTTTTACAGTGGAATCCTGTTTTAACAACATAGTCCAGACAGACAAAATATCTATGTAATAACAGACATTTGCTATATACAGTACTAACAATAAAGGATAAATATCACTGGGGATTATGGTAAAAAGTGTTGTTATATAGGGAAATTTGTGATAAAAAAAGTGTGCTATAGAAGAATTCTACTGTATATGGATCTTACACAGTCTAGTAATGGTCCTCTAATATCATAATTGTCAAGGATACTCCAGAAAACACAATATGATGGCAGCAGCAGAAGTTAGCTAAAGAAAGAAGACCTCAGCTCCAAATGATACCTAGCGGCACACATAGACAGGACAAGACTCCCGAGTATTTTCTATTTATTCAGTCGAAATCGTTCTCTTGATCCTATACAAACAATAATGACATTTTGTTGAAGACTTGTATAGCTGAAGCAAATCTTGTATAGCTGAAGCAAATCTTGTATAACTGAAGCAAATCTTGTATAGCTGAAGCAAATCTTGTATAGGACTTTGTGATTGAACTATTGTTGAATTATTAGGCACAACTAAGACATCTAGCTGTATCACCAGTACAATGTTGATGTACTCCATTTGTTTTTTTTTTCTTAAACTCCTGCAGATTAGCAGGATGTAATTCAGAGAACAGAATGTGTTATATCATGGTTTACAGCTCGACTGCGATATCTGTCTTTCAGCCTGATACATCTGACTTCAGCAAGGCTTCTGATCACTTCGACCTACTATATGATGGGACAGCCAACACCACCTAAAAAAACCCATATATGTCGCTTCTTACAACATGCATGGCAGTCAGCATTATCTCTATTCTTTGCTCCCCTTTTAGACTCCAGATATTCTTCTGCAGAGATTCAGCATCTGCGAACATGTTATCATAAAAATAGCAGACAGCAGACCTAGCCAGAGGATACAGACTTGAAGCAAAAGGTATGGGGCAGCCGCTCTGACCTGGACAAGACAGTGGACTTCGTCCTTGCAATATAACATGACCACAATTGCTGAATGCAGAAGAATGTTTACCAGATGTTCTTGGCACTATTTTACAAAATTCTGTCAGATTTCCAAAACTCATTCTATTGTTTATGTAATTTCTCACCTGCACAGGCTAACACTCCCCAAGGATTTATCAATGGGCTGCAACTCAACTGGAAAGTCTGATGTATCAAAGTAGGATAACGTGAAGTTAATGAAGCCATTGTAAGTACCGTCCGTATGAAAGTAATGAACATACATCGCACGTGGGATGAAATCAGAAGTCATTGCTATAATAAAAGCCTGTAACAATTTATTATTCATATTATAAGCGAAACAATAATGAACAGTAATACAAAAATTGAAGGAAGAAAGACGAAACAAAACAAAAAATGGACATAACTAAAACAGATATTTACATATAGGAATGAAGAGTGTTAAGTTTGCTCGTGTGTTGTCAAGGTGTGAAAGGGGAGCTAAGAATAGTGGTTGTGTTACCTATAATGCATATCTTAAATGCAGACTAAGGAGGTTTTGAGGGTGGGGTGGGGTGGAGGGTAAAAGTGACTTAGAAGCATTGATGAAGTTGGATGTGTCAGGCCAAAAGGCGTAGATATGGCAGCCAAGCTGTAAACCATAACACAACGCATTTCATTCTCTGGACTACATCCACTTGGTAGGTATACTGGTTCTCAAGTGCATGCTGAGTTAATGAATGATGAATAAGGAATGATTACACAAAGAAAAAAAAGTTTTGTTTACAAATTCAAAACTAGGGGGATGTTTGTCAAAACTAGAGGGATGTTTCAGTCAAAACTAGGGGGATGTTTCAGTCAAAACTAGAGGGATGTTTCAGTCAAAATTAGGGGGATGTTTCAGTCAAAATTAGGGGGATGTTTCAGTCAAAACTAGAGGGATGTTTCAGTCAAAACTAGAGGGATGTTTCAGTCAAAACTAGAGGGATGTTTCAGTCAAAACTAGAGGGATGTTTCAGTCAAAACTAGAGGGATGTTTCAGTCAAAACTAGGGGAGTGCTTCAGGACAAAACTAGGGGGATGTTTCAGGACAAAACTAGGGGGACATTTCAGGACAAAACTAGGATGATGTTTCAGTTAAAACTAGGGGGACATTTCAGGACAAAACTAGGAGGATGTTTCTGGACAAAACTAGGAGGACATTTCAGGACAAAACTAGGAGGATGTTTCAGGACAAAATTCTATGAGATAATCACATTTGTGTTGGTTTTATTATGTCATAATTAATCGGATGTTCTTCCTGAAAGCAACGGCAAACTACAGAGGTAATATACCAAGAAATTTCTTATGGATGTTGTGAAATAACACCATTTAAATTAACGTTCTACAGAAGAGTTCTGAGAATACCATGGATAGCAAGGAAATCAAACCAGATGGTGTTATGCACAATCAGCTAGGTTTTTCGGTCAAGTTAAGAGACATGATGGCATGGAGAAAGTGATATTGGGAGAATGATAGAAGGTAACAGGTAAAGGTCGACCAAGACGTCGGTGGACGGAGGATATACAGGAATATCTGCACATATCCCTAAAAGAGACGGGACAACTTGCTCAAGACCAAGGAGAATTCAATAGATTTATAAGGAAAATTACATTCTGTAAAGAATGTTACATGATGACAGTTAGTTTTAGAATTACACACAGTAGCATCACATCGCCCGAACTGGAGAGTTCTGGTTTCTGCCCCATGCACTGTATTCGGCGCTGAAGGAACAGATAGATAAATTCATTTTGAAACAACCTCATAGCATTCCATACAGACCCATAAGTATTAAGCCTTCACTAGGCAATACCGTTCCCGTAGCTCGCTGATTCAAAATCTCTTCTCATTCTATCCTACAGTTGCCTAATTCTAGTGGTTCCACATTTCATAATAATTCTTTCAATCGCAGCCTAAATTTGTCATCAATTTAGTATTTGCATCCAGTAGACACTCATAAAACAGCTTCAGCATATCATCCTTATCTATTGTCCATTCACGTTCTATTGATGGAATTTTGTTTGCTTTTTCATTGGTAAATGAATAACAGTATTAGTAGGCATTAAGAAATTGGTGAAAAATGAGAACTCAGCA
The DNA here is from genome assembly GCA_034231615.1 of Meghimatium bilineatum. NCBI lineage: Eukaryota > Metazoa > Mollusca > Gastropoda > Stylommatophora > Philomycidae > Meghimatium > Meghimatium bilineatum. Next base: position 6,700,112 of record CM067319.1, on the reverse strand, counting down.
GTGGATGAGGCTTGAACCACATCCATTCGGCAGTAGATGAGGCTTGAACCACATCCATTCGGCAGTAGATGAGGCTTGAACCACATCCATTCGGCAGTAGATGAGGCTTGAACCACATCCATTCGGCAGTAGATGAGGCTTGAACCACATCCATTCGGCAGTAGATGAGGCTTGAACCACATCCATTCGGCAGTAGATGAGGCTTGAACCACATCCATCTGGCAGTAGATGAGGCTTGAACCACATCCATTCGGCAGTAGATGAGGCTTGAACCACATCCATTCAGCAGTAGATGAGGCTTGAACCACATCCATTCGGCAGTAGATGAGGCTTGAACCACATCCATTCGGCAGTAGATGAGGCTTGAACCACATCCATTCGGCAGTAGATGAGGCTTGAACCACATCCATTCGGCAGTAGATGAGGCTTGAACCACATCCATTCGGCAGTAGATGAGGCTTGAACCACATCCATTCGGCAGTAGATGAGGCTTGAACCACATCCATTCGGCAGTAGATGAGGCTTGAACCACATCCATTCGGCAGTAGATGAGGCTTGAACCACATCCATTCGGCAGTAGATGAGGCTTGAACCACATCCATTCGGCAGTAGATGAGGCTTGAACCACATCCATTCGGCAGTAGATGAGGCTTGAACCACATCCATTCGGCAGTAGATGAGGCTTGAACCACATCCATTCGGCAGTAGATGAGGCTTGAACCACATCCATTCGGCAGTAGATGAGGCTTGAACCACATCCATTCGGCAGTAGATGAGGCTTGAACCACATCCATTCGGCAGTAGATGAGGCTTGAACCACATCCATTCGGCAGTAGATGAGGCTTGAACCACATCCATTCGGCAGTAGATGAGGCTTGAACCACATCCATTCGGCAGTAGATGAGGCTTGAATCACATCCATTCAGCTGACACTAGCAGTGGATGAGGCTTGAACCACATCCATTCGGCAGTAGATGAGACTTGAACCACATCCATTCAGCAGACACTAATTCACCTCACAATTTGAGTTATCATATTTTGTAATATATGAGAGTTTAACCATGTCCGTTTATCAGACACTAATTCACCTTTCATTGGATTAGGTCTACATTTAGCTGAAATATAATAGGACTATTGTCCTGCTAAAAGAGAGATGCATTGTCCTGCTAAAAGAGAGATACATTGTCCTGCTAAAAGAGAGATACATTGTCCTGCTAAAAGAGAGATACATTGTCCTGCTAAAAGAGAGCTGTCCTGCTGGTTGTGTTTCTCAGACTTGCTTGTGCTCGGTTGTGTTTCTCAGACTCGTTTGAGCCTGGTTGTGTTTCTCAGACTCGCTTGTGCTGGTTGTGTTTCTCAGACTTATTTGAACCTGGTTGTGTTTCTCAGACTCGTGTGAGCCTGGTTGTGTTTCTCAGACTCGCTTGTGCCTGGTTGTTTTCTCAGACTCGTTTGAGCCTGGTTGTGTTTCTCAGACTCGCTTGAGCCTGGTTGTGTTTCTCAGACTTGTTTGAACCTGGTTGTGTTTCTCAGACTCGTTTGAGCCTGGTTGTGTTTCTCAGACTCGCTTGAGCCTGGTTGTGTTTCTCAGACTCGCTTATGCTCGGTTGTGTTTCTCAGACTTGCTTGTGCCTGGTTGTGTTTCTCAGACTTGTTTGAACCTGGTTGTGTTTCTCAGACTCGTTTGAGCCTGGTTGTGTTTCTCAGACTTGTTTGAACCTGGTTGTGTTTCTCAGACTCGTTTGAGCCTGGTAGTGTTTCTCAGACTTGTTTGAGCCTGGTTGTGTTTCTCAGACTCGTTTGAGCCTGGTTGTGTTTCTCAGACTTGTTTGAGCCTGGTTGTGTTTCTCAGACTCGTTTGAGCCTGGTTGTGTTTGTGACATGAAGTTTCAGTGATCACAGTTTCAGATAGTTATGTCAAAGTTATTGAAATATAAAGTAGGTGACTAAAAATTCAACAAAAGTTGAAAAACTGATGTCCTATAGTTCTTTTACATTCGTTCTCAAACTCCTACAGATTCACAGCTAACATTCTGGAGAATTGAATTCACTGTGACATAGTTTACAGCTTAGCTTTGATATTGACCTTTTGGTCAGACACATCCAACTACAGCATGGTGTCTGGATCACTTTGATTCTCCATGGGATGGGACAGCCAACTCCACCTCAAAACCATCTTAGTCACCTCTTATGACATGTATGGTAGGTAACAGTGTTGCTCTTCATTGCATCCCCTTTTTTGGCCCTAGTAACACATGGGATATGTCCTATACAATTTTCATGAATTAAGTCATTGACCTGACTGTTTACACATTCTCAGTTTTCATGAATCAAGTCACTGACCTGACTAAGTGTTTACACATTCTCAGTTACAGAGGATATGGACAAAAATTTTCCACATTTCTCTATTCCTGGATATTTTCTCATTCCATTTGATTGTTATCTCTGTCAAGTTCATCTTCATGGTCTCTCCCTTCTCCATTTGTGATCAAACATCCTGCAGATCAACAGGATGTGGTCCAGAGAATGGAAATATTTGTGTCATAGTTTACAGGTTGGCTGCCATATCTGCACTCTTGGTCAGACACATCAGACTTCTTCTGGGCCACTTTGGCCCTATATGGGATGGGAAATCCAGCTCCACCCCCCTCCTCCCCAAACTCTTACTTTGTTTATGTCAGGTAACGGTGTCATTATTCTTTTCTCCCTTTTCAGACCCCACCAACACACAGGCATTCTTCTCCATAAGTCCCTAGGTCTTCTCTGTTTTCTGGTGGGTTCCATGTCCTTCATTTTCTAGCTACAGCGTACTCTCTATGTATTGCATTCTGTTATAACAAATTTCCCTATATAACAACACTTTTCAAAATCCCCAATTATATTTATTCTATATTGCTTGTACTGTATATAGGAAATTGTTATTATTGCATACATATTTTGTCGGTCCGAAGCAAGTTGTTATAACAGGATTCCATTGTAAATCTTTTTCTGGTTTTCTGATCGTGTGCCCAATCCATGTACATTTTTTTCACTTAATCTCGGCTGCCACCAAATCTTGGTCTATTCATCTCCAGATATCTTGATTTCTCCTACACTGTGTATGCTTAAGTTACCATAACAAAATACAACCAAAATTTGGCTTAAATTATTATAACAAAATACAAACAAAATTTGGCATAAATTATTATAACAAAATACAACCAAGATTTTGCTTAAATTATTATAACAAAATACAACCAAAATTTGGCTTAAATTATTATAACAAAATACAACCAAAATTTGGCTTAAATTATTATAACAAAATACAAACAAAATTTGGCTTAAATTATTATAACAAAATACAACCAAAATTTGGCTTAAATTATTATAACAAAATACAAACAAAATGTGGCTTAAATTATTATAACAAAATACAAACAAAATTTGGCTTAAATTATTATAACAAAATACAACCAAGATTTGGCTTAAATTAATATTGCTTACATTGGTCACAACAGACAGTCTTGCGATAGCATACAACACATTATACCAGATTCCTGACAATATAAATTGGTTGAAGTAGTCAATCAGTTAAATACAGATTGATTTTTACATAAATACACATTGATTTTTACATAAATGAATGATTTGTACATAAATAAAAACATTGAATGTGGTGCTTGAATGAGAGGTTAGAGAATTTGTCCCACAACTTTGAGGTCCATTTTGTGATTTCCGATAAATAAATTTTTTTTATCATAGGGTAAATTAAAAACCTACCCATGGTCGACTTGTGTCTATAATGATAGCTACCCAGACTGGAAAGAACGACGTGTACATCAGAATGTGAACAACAATGTGTACATGTACATCAGAAAGTGTACGCGTACATCAGAATGTGTACAAAAACATGTACATCAGAATGACAAAGGTACTGTTTATATTATGTATGTAATAAATTTATCAACTATTTCTACATATGTGCACTTTTCTGTTCAGGAGGGTTAGGGAATGAAATTTTTGGGACTAGATGATCAGGGACTAAAGAGTTAATACTGTGGAAACAGTCAAGGGAACTCTTGAAATAAAAAAATATAATATTACAAACATTGTCAAACATCATGCATATTTCATGCAGCGTGGGTATTAGCTATTATGTCTGCCTATAGACTTCTGGGATATGTGTTTGTCAAACAACTTTGATAACTACCGGGTATGTTCTCCCATGCCATAGAGTCAAGCTGTCCAGCGTCTTCTTTCTTGGACTTCCCTATACCCTTTTCTCTTCAACTTGCATGTTGTCACAATATACTCACAAATTTAATGAATGGAAGACTGCAGTAAAACCATGTACCATAAAGGTAGATAATTATAAAATAGTTTTAAAATAGTTATGTAATTTTTAAGGAAAGTTTTCAACATGTATGTTGTCCCCCATATATATTGGGGTCCTTTTCTTTGTTTGTCCTCGTCTTGATAAAGACCTTTTGGTAGAAACATTGATTAGTTCTGTAGTAAGCTCTCTGTAAGAACTATTTCACATTTTCAATTAAATTTTTATAATCTCACAATATACTCCATCTTTACTCTTCTCATGATGTAACCAAGGAATGTGGACTGTCTTCTTTTCTATAAGAAATATTGTGCTATGACCTGGTAAAAAACTGATAATACGTCTATCGTTACAAAGAATTGATTATCAAAAAATTAATAAAAATAGTAAGCAGATGTAGGAAAATATAATCACCTATGGTAGATGACTTCATCGCTACAGGACGTCGCAGCTGTGTTGTAAACTTGAGTGCATCAACTCGAATCTCTACAATATTGTTCAAAAATGCAAACAGTGGACCCAGCGGAAATGCACAACAAAAGATGGTGAGAAAGCCAAACTGGATAACTGAAATATGATTCAAATCAAAATTGGCACAGTTTGTCTAAATAATTTAAGTAATATATATATATATATATATATATATATATATGAAGGACATATATATATAGATAAGATGTCTGAGAAAAGCCACAGGAGTGACCAGAAGACACAGAATTAGAAACGAGGTCATAAGAGAAAGAGTGGGGGTCATATAAATTCTACAATACATACAAAACCAACAGATACAATGGTTCGGTCATCTAGAAAGAATGCCGCGTGATTCATTAGTTTATAAAGCATTTGTGAAGAGAGGAGAAGCAGAAAGAAAAGCCAGGGGTAGACCTAGAGTACGCTGGATCGACAACATTAAAGAGACATTACACGAACACCAAATAACATTATCTGAAGCTGCCAGAAAAGCAAGATCAAGAACATTGTATCTCCCTCGACACCCATAAATGGTAAAAGAGGATGGAAAGAAAAAGATATATATAAAGTTATAAAGTGGCATATTCTTTCTAGAATGTTGTCTTCACTGTAGATAATCTAACGCCTCTCTGTCCCAGGCAATCAGTTCTGCATTGGCCAGAGACAAGTGCATACACTCTTTGATGTCGCTGGTCCATTTTCTTGGTATTCCTTTTCTTCTCTTGCCTGGCACTCTGCCCTCTAGAATCATCCTTTCGATATCATGGTGTCTCTTTAAGTGTTCAATATACTGTAGCTTTTTTCTCATGATGGTATTTAGAAATCACCCTTTATTTAGTTTCAGTAATTTCCAAATTTCAATGTTCTTCTTTTTCTTTGTCCATGATATTCGTAGGTTCTTCTTCTTCTTTCATTCACTTGAAACATGTCTATATCTTAATTCTGTCTCCTTAATAAAACTCACTGTCTTTTGTAGTTCATACAGTGTCCCATAGAGTTTTGATTCCAGTGTTGTTTCCTCTGGCCAATATGTCTGCCTCAGCGTTTCATGCTCAGAACACTCTTGAAGTATATGTTTGGCACTCTGTGCTGCCTGTCCACATGTACACATGGCCGTGTTGCCAATCTTGAATTTTGTATACATGTGACTGCGGAGTCGCTTGTGTCCTGTTCTGAGACGCATAATTATAACTTGTTCTGATCTGTTCATAATGTGATAGTCATCTTGTGTTGGTGTTTGTGGCTTTCGTATTGACTTTATCATCTGTTTTTTATGATGGTAGGTGATTGGTATATCTGGTTGGTCTTCGGCAGCACCTTCCTTAGCCAGTTGGTCTGCTTTTTCATTTCCTGATATTCCACAGTGAGAGGGTATCCACTGCATGGTTACCCTATACTGGTAAGACAATTCGCTAAGTAGTTTTTTCAAGTCTATTAGTTTTCCAGACTGGAGAGCTTGAAGCACTGACCTTGCATCTGTCAGGAATACCACAGGCTGTAGGCCAGAGTTAGAGTTCAGCAGTTTTTTAGCTGCCACACTAATTGCCTGAATTTCTGCATCATAATTATTGCAGAATTTTCCTGTCGGTGTTCTGATTGTATCTCTAGGCTTGTGTGGATATTCTATATATACACCTGCACCTCCATTTCTCACGGCATTCTGTGCTGACCCATCTGTGTATACTCTGACCCATATATCTTGTGGATATTCCTCATCCAGGAAACTGAGGGTGACTGTCCTTTGCTGCACACTGTTCTGTTCGTCCTCACTTAGTATTCCTTTCACATGGGTCTGAATGTATATTGACATTCCATGCCTGTCACTCCATGGGGTTTGTTCTGGTACAGACCTTAAGGGGCTGTCAACTTCAGGTAGGTCTGTAAGGTTCTTTCTGTAGAACATTTCAAATGAATTTATTCTTATAGAAATTGTCTTGTTTAAAGTCTAAGTTTCGCATCCATATGTTGCCACAGGGAAAACACATGATCTTACAAGAGTTAATTTAGTGTCATTAATACTACTTTGCCATAGCTTTCTCATTTGTATTAATTTAAGTGTTGCAATTGTGACTGTCTCCTAATCTTGACTGAACAATCTCTGTAACTGTTTATATTTGCTCCCAGATGTTCGAATTTTTTTACACATTCTAGATCTATATTGTCTATGTTGATTATCAGATTGACCTTTATTTTATCTGTTGTCATAATTGTTTTTCTGTGCGTTTTGAAATAAATTTTGAATCTCGACGTATTCCTTGTTCGTGTGATCAGCTGTTTCAGTTCCTCAGGATGTGTAGTAAGGAGAACTGTGTCATCTGCATATCTTATTTCTGGAATCTTGTACCCACTGATATTTAACGGATCAAACTCATTTTTCTCTATTACTTCTCTTACATTTCTAATTATATTCTCTGCATCTGCACAGATGTTAAAAAGATAAGCAGATAGAGTGCAGCCCTGTCTCACTCCACTTTGAACAGCGAACTATTCAGATGTTTATCCCTCCATTGTTACTGCTGCTTGTTGTTTGTGATATAGTGTTTCACCATGATGTATTAGACCCTTGGGGAAGCCCATGAGTCCCATGATGGACCATAGTTGATGATGTTTAACACAATCAAAGGCCTTGGTGTATTCTATGAAAAACATAATTAAATAATGTCTAAATTAGGGCTGTACCCGATTCAAATTTTTGAATTCCGGCCGGAGCTGTATTTGGCCGGATTTATCAAGTGAGATTCGGCTGGAGCCGAAGCTACAAATAAAAAAAATTAAAATTAAATAACATACTACATCACTTGGATTAGGTGACTGGAGACTGTTGATTACTGCAATTCATTACTATAGACATGACAATGATGACATATACTCATATTAAAACTTATATGGGTTCGTGCATCACTTCTACCACGTTCTGAGAAAAAGCACAGTTTGAATCGAGGATCCAGTAGTGTGGCACAGCTGTAAATACTGTTAGACTCAATGTCCGCAAATCTGCTGCTAACAGCTTCAAACAGGACAGCTTTCATAGTTTTGATCCCAGCATCACTACCTTCTTTCTGGAGGAAAGCCACGAGTGTTTTCACTAATGGGATCACAACTGATATTGATGCCTGAGCTGTACTTATTTCACGTGTGTGTTCTTCAAATGGTGCCAAAGTAGCTACCACATTCTCCGTGACTGCCCACTGTGCTGTTAGTCCAGTTACCGAATCAATTTCAACACAGTACAGGCTGCTGCGCCGTTGTTCTAACAGATGTCGCAGCATATAGAACGTTGAGTTCCATCGTGTTGTCACGTCCTGGATAAGCTGATGTTGTGGTAAGTTTAATTCATTTTGAAGTTCATGCAAACGACTGGTTGCTGAAGAAGAGTGTTTGAAATGTCCTACCAATTTTCTTCCAGTACTGATGATGTCAGCAACATACTTTAGACTCAAAAGACCATCATGCACACACAGCTGCAGTGTGTGTGCAAAACATCCAACACTTGAATAGTTGCCATCACGAAAGCATTTGGCAATGTTGAATGCATTGTCTCTCACAACAACATGGTACTTCTCACGTGCAATTGACCACTCATCCTGCATCATTTCAAAATGTGCAAGTGAGTTTGTGGCCGTATGATGTTCATCAAATGCAGTACAATAGAAGACTACACTGCGGTGAACGAAGGCGTCTGTTAACCAATGGCCAGTGAGGACAATAAATGACTGAGTGGTGTGTTCTGCTGTACACGTATCTGTTGTGAATGATATGTAATCGTCTTCTTCTTCTTCAGTGTTCATTCTCAAACTCCTGCTGAATTCTCTTGTAGCGGGACCACTGTCCTACTAGATTTCCAGCAGGATGTAGTCCAGAGAATGGAAATGCGCTGTGTCGCCGTTTTATTTGAGCCAATGGCCCGACACATCCATCTTTGGTGGAATATGTAATCAATGTCAGATATCATTGCTGCAATTTTTACCTTCAGACGTTTACACATGTCAGGAATGACATGTTCAGTAAAGTACTTTCTTGAAGGCAATTTGTATCTTTTTTCCATTGTATGCATCAACTCTCTGAAACCTGGTCGTTCCACTACTTGAAAAGGCTCCATATCCATGGCTATCATTCGGGCTACGGCAGCATTAATGCGTTTAGCGTTAGGACTGCTGATGTCCCAAATTTTGGCCCGGTCCCATGCCTGCACAATTGAGTGCTGGGTACTGCTACTTGCTTTGTGCAAACATGGTCCCAGATTCATCATAGATGTGGTCGCCAATACACTGGCCTCCAATGATGCTTTCTTTTCCATCATTTCGTCATAGCTTTTCCTGTGCATCGATCGCATATGGGTCTGCATTGATGATGTTGAGAAGTCTTTGGGGCGATCTGATTGTCCACATAATAACTGTTTGTCACATAACTTACATATTACTTTCGCTAAATCATTGTCTTTAACCTTGAAGTAATCCCAAAAGGCGCTGTATGACTTAGATTTTGATGTAATTTTATTTTATCGGCAAGACAGAAGAAATTTACGAAATAGTCTAGTCCCACAAACTCATGAAGTAATGCTCTATTAAAATTCAAAATGAGTGTTTATTCCTTAAAATATTTACGTCAGCGAGTAATAGTAAACCGGAAGTGCTACTGTGCTATTGCCTAAAATTCGGCTTGGCCTCATGAAACATGTACAGAAAATTCATGTGACTAGGCAACACAAATCCGACAAAATTGGACCGGAGCCGGATTTGTAAAAATGGCCGGATTCCGGATTTACCGGAGCCAAAATCCGGTACACCCCCTAGTCTAAATAACCTAATTAAATAACAAAGTTGTCAAAATAACTTAGGGCAGAAAATGTCCTATGAGATCATGGTGACTGGATTACTAGAAACTCATATTATGAGATCATGGTCCTGGGGGGCTACCGACCCCTACCAGGCGCATCCACAGATGGCGGATGGCACTCCATATATGTCCATATATGGAGTGCTTGCTGCAATTAAGCTGCCGCGGACCAAACCGGCAGTGCTGCCTAACAGGACAGGGCAGAATATCAGTTGGTGCTGATATCCCCACTGAAATACCCCATGGGTCCAGTGACGGGCAGCTTCAAGCGAGTATGAGCCGCTATAAGCTCATGCTGCTGGCATGGAGTTATTAACTCCAAGTCAGGAGCGTGCTAGGGGAGGGGGGATTTTTTTTTAAAAATTGCTGCCTTGCAATCACCATCGGGAGATGGAAAGGCTAGGGGAGACAACCAAGACAGAAAAATCACAACCCAGCCTGCCAAAGACGGAGTGTGTTAGCCAGCGATGGCGTAGATACTGAGATAAATTAGGGCACACACGCTTTTACAGAAATGTGGTCATGCGACAATCAACCCTGTCATCATGGCGTCGCTCCTATCAGCGAAAACTGGGGAGGAGCGGAGCCGGGCACCTTGCATCGAAAGGGCCCACCAAAGCGATCGGTACCTCTGCTAACCTGGAGGTCAGGGGAAAGCAGAGTAGTGCTACTGACCAAACCAAATGCCTCAGAGTTGCTCAGTGGAATGCGGAAGGAGTGCGAAACAAAAAGCCTGAGCTACAGGAATTCCTGAGGAAAAACCAGATTGATATAATGTGCATACAAGAGACTAAAGGACACACAGAGATTCTTTGTTCGAGGTTATGAGTCCTTCCGCCAAGATAGACTCAAAAGAGTCAAAGGAGGTATACTGACGTTAGTAAAAACATCAATACCAGCAGTAGAAGTAAAAAGATCAGGAGAAGGAGAACTGGAACATATAACAGTAAAATTGTTGCTACCTGGTGGAGAAATATCAATAACAAACTGCTACAGCCCTCCTGCCACCAAAATGGAACTTTGTAAACTAAAGATAGAGGAATCGAGTCACCTAATAGTGGGTGACTTCAATGGCCACTCACCAAGCTGGGGCTACGAGGATATGGATCAAAGGGGTGAAGAGATTGAAGACTGGATGATGGAAAATAAACTAATTCTAATAAACCAGCCAGATGATACACCAACATTCTACTCCAGAGTCTGGAAAAAAACTAGCTCACCAGACCTTGCCATGGCAACAGATGACATAGATAGACATATTACAAGAACAGTAGAAAGTCAACTGGGAGGAAGTGACCATGTACCAGTCATCCTGCAAATTACCAAGTCAGGAAGTACAGGACATCATAGCATGTCCCCAAGCTGGAACTTCAAAAAAGCAAATTGGACCCTCTTCAGAGAACAAACAGATCAGCTTTGCCAGAATATCACCCTCACTAACAACATAAACCATAACATCTCACAAATAAACAAAGTGATACTACAATCCGCACAGAAGGCAATCCCAAGGGGCAGATGAAGATAATACAAGTCTTATTGGAGTGAGACACTAGAAAAATTGCATAACGAGCTGAATGATGCAAGACATACAATGGAGCAAAACCCTACAGCAGAAAACACAAAGAAACACAATGAAATCAAACACACGTTCAATGAGCAGAAAAGAACAGAGATACAAAAGAGCTGGCATGAAAAGACCAGCAGCCTACACATGACAAAAGACACAAGTAAACTATGGAACCTTACAAGAACTCTAAATGAAGAAACAAAGAATTCACACTACAAGACTGTCATTGACGAAGAGGGAAAATTCCACACAGGGAAAATGGCAGCAAACATTTTAGCTGACTTCTACAAGGAAGAAAGCACAACAACACTCTCTCATACACTTATCAAATAAGTCAAAAGCGAAATTAAAAGAAAACTGAAGAATCAAAATTTAGAGCCTTGCATGAAGACACCCTTCACCATTGCAGAACTAAATGGTGCCAATGGAAAACTAAAAACCAAAAAGGCCCCAGGAAAAGACGGCATAACCAATGATATGATCAGGAACCTAGGGACAATCAGCAGAAACAAGCTCCTTACCATCTTCAACCAATCATGGAAAACTGGTAAAATTCCAGACTTGTTGCGTGAAGCTGTCATCATCCCAATTGGGAAAAAACAAAAAGGAAAAGCAAGGAAGTCAAGCTACTGACCAGTCAGCCTCTTGAGTTGCATAGGGAAAACAATGGAGAGAATGGTCAACTCTAGACTGATAAAATACCTAGAAGAAAACCAAAAGCTCACCAAGACACAGTCAGCCTATAGGAAAAATCGAAGCACTGAAGATCAGCTTACATACCTAGCACAGGAAATCGAAAATGCTTTTCAAAAGAAGGAAAAAGTGCTGGCTACTTTTATGGACTTGAGTAAGGCATTCGATAAGGTGTGGAAAGAGGGAGTCCTCTTCAAGCTTCTCTAAAATAAAATTGAAGGCAGAATGTTTAGCTGGATAAAAGATTTCCTCTGCTACCGCACTGCAAGAGTAAAAGTAGATGGTAAACTAAGCAAACGTGTTACTCTCCAACAAGGAGTACCTCAAGGAGGAGTGATCTCTCCTACCCTCTTCATAGTATTCATCAATGATATGGGAGAGAAACTGTCACATCATATTTCAAAGGCCCTTCATGTAGATGACTTTGCTGCCTGGAGTGCGGCAGGTAGCCTATCCAATGCAAAAAACAGAATGTACTTGACACCCTAAGTGAATGGGCATCTGACTGGGGAGTCCAGATCAACCTCTCCAAAGCTGTGACAACCATCTTCTCACTTTCAATCCACCAAGAAAAAGCAAATCTTAAAATAAATGGAAGTGAGCTAGCACATGTGGAGAACCCTACATATCTAGGGGTCACACTAGACAAGTAACTCACCTGGAAACCACACCTAATAACCACTGAGCAAAAAACAACCAGGAGGCTATCCTTGATGAAGAAACTTGCAGGCACAAGCTGGGGAGCAAATGGAAATATTCTCCGAAAAGTCTACATGGGTACAGTCAGACCTGTAGTAGAATATGGAATGACAGCCTGGGCATCAGCATCAAAAACAAATACTGATTGACTATCTAAAGTACAAATAGCAGGACTTCAACTTATCTCGGGAGGGATGAAAACCACTCCAATCCATGCAATGTAAAAACATGTAAACATCCGCCCACTGGATGACAGAAGAGAAGAAAGAGTGCTTGTTCAAAGGGAAAAAAATTAAGCGCATGCCAAACCATCCGATGTATGCGCAAATTTCTAGATCAACCACAAGCAGGTTGAAAAGAATCCGCTTCTGTCACATCTCCAAAGATATCCATGAACAACATAAAGAAATCCTCACAAACCTCCCAAATGAAATTGAAACACTAACAGACTTTGAAGAGCCAGACAATAGTCTTCAGAATGTCTCCATAATAACACAGGTTCCTGGAATAATTAATAAGGAATAGCAAACTCCACCTCAACTAAAAGCATTGACACTGGAGATGATAGAAAAGAAATACAATCCCAAGGATTGGACACACGTCTACACAGATGGATCGGCAGAAGGAGCAGTAAGGAATGGAGGAGGTGGAATTTTTATAAGACTCAAAGATGGGAAGACAATATCAAAAGCTTTTCTAACCGGGAAATACTCGTATAATTTTAGAGCAGAAGCAGTTGCACTCCATCAAGCACTGAAAGCCTTCACTGAACCAGGACTGCCAAGACCAAAGAAGATAGCCATATTCACAGATTGCAGATCCATACTGGAATCAATCCAGAGCAACAGAAACGAAAGCCTTCTGAACAACATCAGACATGAGCTAAGACAGATCAAAAAATCAACAGCTATTGCCCTTCAGTGGATACCATCACAGTTTGGAATCATGGGAAATGAGAAAGCGGATGTTCTGTCAAAGGCAGGAAGCGAAATGGAGCAACACAGACACCCACTGTCTTACGGAGAAGTAAAAACAATAATCCGCAACACATACACAGCAAAGTGGAAGAAACAAATGGAAGGGGAATATGAACATGATGCAATACATCTCCTCCAGAGATATCAACAGACCACACTATTTCGCCTTAGAACAGGCCACTGCAGACTGTTGGGTCACCTTTACTGATTAAGGATCTCATACACAGATGAATGTCCATGTGGATCAGGAACCCAGACCCCAGAACACATATTTCAGGACTGCCCAACATACAAAGAGCAGAGACAGCAGATCTGGCCAGAGGATACAGACTTGAGGCAAAAGCTATGGGGCAGCTGCTCTGACCTGGAGAAAACAGTGGACTTCGTCTTGATGACAGGCCTGATGGTATAGCATGACCACAGATGCTGAATGCAGAAGAAGAAGAAGAAGAAGAGAACATGGTGACTGGATTACTAGAAACTCATATTATGAGAACATGGTGACTGGATTACTAGAAACTCATATTATGAGATCATGGTGACTGGATTACTAGAAACTCATATTATGAGAACATGGTGACTGGATTACTAGAAACTCATATTATGAGATCATGGTGACTGGATTACTAGAAACTCATATTATGAGAACATGGTGACTGGATTACTAGAAACTCATATTATGAGAACATGGTGACTGGATTACTAGAAACTCATATTATGAGATCATGGTGACTGGATTACTAGAAACTCATATTATGAGAACATGGTGACTGGATTACTAGAAACTCATATTATGAGAACATGGTGACTGGATTACTAGAAACTCATATTATGAGATCATGGTGACTGGATTACTAGAAACTCATATTATGAGATCATGGTGACTGGATTACTAGAAATACAATCTCTGTTTTTTTTATGTTCTGATAGAACTAAATTAAAATATTGTTCATGATTAAAAAGAGTGAAGCACACTATAAGAGGTACATTTTTACTGAACCAAAGTTTGAAACTACAGAGTTACATGCTATGATATGTATTACTGGCAGGTTGCGTGTTGCTGTGTTGAGAAGAACAGAGTATATACAGTAAACCCAAACACAATGGAGTCAATCCTCTAAAATATAAAAAACTTTTAAAAAAGTACTCTTTATATAGAAGTTAGGTAGAATGTTATTGGCTACAATTAGTTTTAGTTTTATTAATCGGTGTCAATGCAATCTTGGCAAACCCATAGGTGCTCTGTCTCTTCCAGCACATGACCAAGAGCATGAATGTTGATGATTTCTATAGCTCACCGGTTACACATGCACACACACCGTACATGTCTTTTAAGTCTCTGCCCTGTTCTGCTTTCCCCAGAGGTACTTCCAAAACTCTATCAGTTACATTATCATATTTCCTTTCCATCTAGCATCCTCAGGGCAAGAAAATACAAAATCATAGAAGTTATTTTAAACAGAAACAATGATTGTTGATTGATAATTTTGGAAGCTGACAGGCACATAAAGATTTTTTTTAATGGAGACTCACCCATTTCTAGATATTCATAGAATAGAGACATTTTCTCTATTGGTAAGAGAAGATAATCTACCTCCCACGAAGATCTGACCAGTTTGTGGTCTTCATTCTTTTCATGGATTTTTTTCCTCAAATATCTTCTGACATATCTGTACACAAGAAAGGTAAAGTGGTTTATTAATGCAATGGAACAGAAAATATAAACATTTGAAGTGAAATGATTTAGAAATATCCTAAATATATCAGGATTTGAAGTGAAATGAATTAGAAATATTCTAAAAATATAAGCATGTTAAGTGAAATGATTTAAAAAACATCATTATCAGGTGCCATGCTGGATGGTGTAGTCGGTAATGTCTCTAATCTCAGCTCTAATCTCTAGTATTATGTATCAGGGTCATTGTTTCCCTGCTGTGCTGGGTTGTTAAGCTGTCTAATATTTTCTCATGTAGCCTTCAATCTTGCCTGTTGTGACTATGTTCTCCAAACTCCAAATCTTCGTGTCTCATAAAGTGGCCAAAAAATGAAGATTGTCTTTTCTTATATTATTGATTAAGCCCCATCTCGTATTTGACTCTTTCGACACCTCCACATTAATTTTCCTAGATTTTTAAATATTCTAAATATATCAGCAGTTTAAGTAGATGTGATTTAGAAAAGTTCTAAAAAATTCATGAACAGAGAAAAAAATCCAATACAGAAGGCTGCAAATTAGCTTAAAGAAAAGTGCAAGATTTTATGGTTTCATGCAAAGGTTCAAAGGGACATCAAATATTAACAACACTGTGATGTATCACGAGCAACTAGGGCCAAAGGGACATCAAATATTAACAACACTGTGATGTATCACGAGCAACTAGGGCCAAAGGGAAAGAGCCAAGGAGCTACTGTATCATAAAGAAGACGAGGCAACCAAGGAGATTTAGGGGTGGAGTTGGCTCTCAACCCATAGATCAAAGTGACCCAAAAGCTATGATGAAGTTAGATGTCAGGACAAAAGATGAAGATATTGCGGCTCAGCTGTAAACTATGACACAATGCATTCCATTCTACATCCTATTAACCAGCAAGCGTTTGATAACCACACGTGTGACCAGGGCCCGAAAGGGGAGCACTTAATAGAAACACTACTACCTACCATGCATGTCATAAGAGGCAACTAAGGAGGTTTTGGGAGTGGAGCTGGCTGTCCCATTCAATAGAGGGTCAACAGAACCCGGAAACCATGTTGAAGCCAGATGTGTCAGGCAAAAAGTTCAGGTATCGCAGTCAAGCTATACACCATAACACAATACATTCCATTCTCTGGACTACATCCTGATAACCAACAGGAATTTGAAAATAAATATAGAAGAGTACTGTGTATTCTGTTTCTTCCAACTAAAACTACATACATAAATGACAAGTTAAATAACTTACGGAATGGCAATCTCTTTCAAATTATTCTGTATGAGTTGCATACCCATCATAGTGATAGCCAGCTGAAGAGATAGCTCTAAAAGGCAACCTGCAGGGGAACACTGCAACACAAAATGTACAAATGTTTCATTTATTAAACCTTTTAACCATTTCTTGGGCATATACCTTCAACAAATCTCTTATCTTCAAGTGGCATATACCTGTTCTTTCCCAGATAAAATGGCAACAGTTCACACTTTAAAAAAATTCTGCGCCAATCAGAAATCTTGTGTAATTTGTGACAACAGATAGATAAAAAGCCTCCTTGGAATCCTTAGCAGAAGAACTTGCAGTAGTGAACATTTAAACAAAAAATTCTGACTACCACAAGAACAGCACAAACTATAGTTTGTTCCATAGTTCATGTTACCCGGTACTCACTTTAGCTTAGTTTTCACAAAAATTACCCGATGCATAGCAATCATATTTCACAATTAGTCTTATATACACAGCACAACCCCAGGAATGATTATTTTACAAATTTATAGATAGATTGGAAAATGCACAAAACGTTTTTTGCTATATAATATATTGCATATTCCTGAGGTCCCGGGTTCAATTCACGGTTGGGACAAGGATTTTTGTCTTTCGGAGGTGCAACAAAAAATTCTTCCTGTGCACGTTGCGGCAACAGCTTTGGCAAAGTGGCCTTTATTTCCACAGCCTTAAAAGCCTCTCTGCACTCCTTAACAGGAAAACATGCAGTAATGAAAGAAAAGTATTGCATAAGCAGAAAAATATGGCATTCACATTTTACAGTAATACACAAAACTGTGCATACAAAGGCGTATTCCAACTACATATAATAACAGGAAATGTCAGATAGTTATCATTACTTCCAGACGCCCAGGTGTTGCTGCGGCCCGAAAGGGGAGCAAAGAATAGCAACACTGTTTACCTTCCACGCATGTAGTAAAAGGCGACTAAGGAGGTTATGGGATGGAGTTGGCTGTCCCATATAGGGTCAGTGACCCAAAGCCATGCTGAAGTCGTATGTGTCAGGCAGAAAGGCGCAGATATAGCAGAAATGCTGTAAACCATGACACAACGCATTCCGTTCTCCGGACTACATTCTGCTAATCTGCAGGAGTTTGAGAACAAACGCAGAAGAAGATTACTTCCAGAGTGTATGTGAAGCAGTTTTTATCTTTGGTGATCACATAGTCTTATGTTTTCTGTTGCATTGCTGTTGAAGAGGATCATGTGTATTTGATAATTCCATAAATAAAAGTGACTGCAAACAAATCGTTCTGAAAAGCAAAACAATGAAGTACCAGTTGATTTTGTTATGAGTCCGTGACGTTAGACATTTAGTCGTTATGAGAACAAGAGATTGGCACATCAACTATTTTATTAGTCGTTATGAGAACAAGAGATTGGCACATCAACTATTTTATTAGTCGTTATGAGAACAAGAGATTGGCACATCAACTATTTTATTAGTCGTTATGAGAACAAGAGATTGGCACATCAACTATTTTATTAGTCGTTATGAGAACAAGAGATTGGCACATCAACTATTTTATTAGTCGTTATGAGAACAAGAGATTGGCACATCAACTATTTTATTAGTCGTTATGAGAACAAGAGATTGGCACATCAACTATTTTATTAGTCGTTATGAGAACAAGAGATTGGCACATCAACTATTTTATTAGTCGTTATGAGAACAAGAGATTGGCACATCAACTATTTTATTAGTCGTTATGAGAACAAGAGATTGGCACATCAACTATTTTATTAGTCGTTATGAGAACAAGAGATTGGCACATCAACTATTTTATTAGTCGTTATGAGAACAAGAGATTGGCACATCAACTATTTTATTAGTCGTTATGAGAACAAGAGATTGGCACATCAACTATTTTATTAGTCGTTATGAGAACAAGAGATTGGCACATCAACTATTTTATTAGTTGTTATGAGAACAAGAGATTGGCACATCAACTATTTTATTAGTCGTTATGAGAACAAGAGATTGGCACATCAACTATTTTATTAGTCGTTATGAGAACAAGAGATTGGCACATCAACTATTTTATTAGTCGTTATGAGAACAAGAGATTGGCACATCAACTATTTTATTAGTCGTTATGAGAACAAGAGATTGGCACATCAACTATTTTATTAGTCGTTATGAGAACAAGAGATTGGCACATCAACTATTTTATTAGTCGTTATGAGAACAAGAGATTGGCACATCAACTATTTTATTAGTCGTTATGAGAACAAGAGATTGGCACATCAACTATTTTATTAGTCGTTATGAGAACAAGAGATTGGCACATCAACTATTTTATTAGTCGTTATGAGAACAAGAGATTGGCACATCAACTATTTTATTAGTCGTTATGAGAACAAGAGATTGGCACATCAACTATTTTATTAGTCGTTATGAGAACAAGAGATTGGCACATCAACTATTTTATTAGTCGTTATGAGAACAAGAGATTGGCACATCAACTATTTTATTAGTCGTTATGAGAACAAGAGATTGGCACATCAACTATTTTATTAGTCGTTATGAGAACAAGAGATTGGCACATCAACTATTTTATTAGTCGTTATGAGAACAAGAGATTGGCACATCAACTATTTTATTAGTCGTTATGAGAACAAGAGATTGGCACATCAACTATTTTATTAGTCGTTATGAGAACAAGAGATTGGCACATCAACTATTTTATTAGTCGTTATGAGAACAAGAGATTGGCACATCAACTATTTTATTAGTCGTTATGAGAACAAGAGATTGGCACATCAACTATTTTATTAGTCGTTATGAGAACAAGAGATTGGCACATCAACTATTTTATTAGTCGTTATGAGAACAAGAGATTGGCACATCAACTATTTTATTAGTCGTTATGAGAACAAGAGATTGGCACATCAACTATTTTATTAGTCGTTATGAGAACAAGAGATTGGCACATCAACTATTTTATTAGTCGTTATGAGAACAAGAGATTGGCACATCAACTATTTTATTAGTCGTTATGAGAACAAGAGATTGGCACATCAACTATTTTATTAGTCGTTATGAGAACAAGAGATTGGCACATCAACTATTTTATTAGTCGTTATGAGAACAAGAGATTGGCACATCAACTATTTTATTAGTCGTTATGAGAACAAGAGATTGGCACATCAACTATTTTATTAGTCGTTATGAGAACAAGAGATTGGCACATCAACTATTTTATTAGTCGTTATGAGAACAAGAGATTGGCACATCAACTATTTTATTAGGATTCTGAAGACTTGAAAAGATTGATTACTGCTAAGGGCCGACAAAATGCAAACCATCTCATTGCCAATATCTCTCTTCCTCTTGAAGCACATGCTCTTCACATTTTCTCTAGTACTCAATATCTATTTGTGCGAGGCATCGTTGTTATGTTTGTTATATCACAAAGTTTGAAAGTGTTACAAATATAACTACAAATATAAATTGGCTAAATCGAACAAGATACCACAATAGAAACATATCAAATATATGTTGATGCAATACACCTTTGAGTAAATTGGAGTTTAGCTATTATTGTAAGATTAACCAATTATGTCATCCAACAAAAAAATAAAACACCAGACATTAAATGTTCTGATACTGTCTCTCTTCTATAGGCATATCCCAGTATTTCTGTGCTTTCATTGGTAACAAATCTTGACAATACATCCCAATGACTATGAGCATGAAGATATTCATGCCAAATAAATTCCCAAAGTCTGTCAATAACAATGAATCTCTAAATAAACAACGACACATTCACACGCAGGGAAATCATGATTTTCATTCCATAGTGGATCAGCTTGATGCGCCTGAAAAACAAAATAAGGCTTATTTCCCATTATTAACCGGGACTTTCAACAGACTTGGGTGTATTACATGCATTAAAAAGGGAAAATTACATGCATTCACAAAACCTTTATAAATGTATAATTTATAGAGAAAATGTCTTATCTAATCTATTTACATTTTTAAAGAGCAAAAAATTGTTTTATAGGGTATGGAGAATCTCAAGTTGGATACAAAAGATCTTTTCAATCTAATGGGTAATTCTGAAGAAAAATAATTCCCACCGAGAATATGAATTATGGAATGGACTATAGTGTTTCTCCAATAGTGGAGAAACAAATATGAGTATCCAGAAACTGACCTCTTCCAGCCTGCCTCCAAATAGCGTCAGATAATTCCCAGGTGTTCCTGTAAAGCTGAAGGAATAAGGAAAAGGAGCACATCTTATATATATATATATATATATATCTTCAGTGATCATACAATGATAGAATATTGTGAAGAAATACTATAACACAAGGTAGTTTGACTTTCCTACAAAATTATTTCAAACTAAACTGACTTCTCACATAAATGGTCTTCATCAGAGATTTTTAAAAATGATTTTGCATGTGTTTTGCACAGGAAAACATGAATATGTACTATGGTTTTAAGTTGCGCCATATAAGCATAGCACATTCCTTTTTGGTATACCTTTGATTCAGGTGGACTTCCTTAGCCTGCGGCAGGCTTCAAATCTGCTGACAGGCGTGGATTGTGTATAAACTCTATGCCGTGATTATCACTTACTGTGCCTTTGAACTTTTAGAGTCCCTGAGTAAGTTTCTGGTGTGGAAATTGTAGACAATGAGTTGGACTTGTGTTGACTATGTCTAACGTGTATAAGGTATTTCATTGTTACTGAAAGTCTTATTAATTAGCTAGTCCACTGCTCCCCTGTGTTCATAAATACAAAACTCTTTATCATCTGCAAGCCTGAATCCAATGTATGATACACTTGACAGTAGAATTTAACCAGGTTTCGTTCACTAATATCGTGATGAACTTTCTCCAACCTTGAGTTTCTACACATTTTTCTACAAACTGACAAACTGAAATGATTTAACTTCTTCAAATTTACATTTCATCATCACATGGTTGTGGAGGATGACCAAAAACTTGACCATGTTTCATAATGCATTGTGCATAAGCTCACACTTGTCAACCAGTTGAGACTAAAAACTGTGCTAGAACTGCAAAAAAAAGCAACCTTACAAAATCAAGAAGCTTACATAATGTTGAGTGCCACGACCAAAGATAAATCTCCCGTGAGGGGGAGGAGGAAGAGAAAGGTTTAAAAAAAGGTCTTACAAGTGAAAAATCGTTCGCTGGTTCCATGTTTGCCGACCTTTATGGTTAAGTCAATTAATAGTAGCCTACTCAAATTCATGTTCCGCTTTGCTAAAGCGGGGAAGGTAGGGTGTTTGTGTCGGGAATCATCCCCTCCTACATGCAGCCATGTCATTGGGTGTAGACAGTTTATTTTTTTTTAAAAACCCTTATTATTACATTTTTGTGGGATACTTCCATCTTGTCTTTGAAATATTTATGACTGTTGTGTAGAAATCATGATTTACACTGAACCTCCCCCATTTACAAAAAGGGTTTGAATGACACCACACATCACCAACTCCTTTAGCAGATATTTTTGTCAATAAAGACACTGCCAATAAATACACAAATCTGATTTAGACCATAATAGAAAAAAAAAATAAAATAGGTTGCATATTCTATTCAGGGCGCAGCCATCAACACGGCATTTTTTGGCTGTAGTGATTTTCTTGGCTTATAAATACGATTATAAATATGTTTAGTAGTTTGCCATTGCTTTCTGAAAGGCCCGGATGCACAATTGCCTGTGGCGGGGGATTGAACTCAGTACCTTGGCCATCATAGATGTGCTCTGTATGTCTCCACCACAGAGCGGACCTAATATAGTATAGGATAATAGGGTAGCCAGGGGCAATGATGCGCACTTTTCAATTGTTAGCGTATTCTGATAAATAGACTTAACTATGAGAGACCAAACTAGCAGCAGTGTGTAGCTTATCCATCGATTTAACAATCATGAGGGTATTTACAGCATACAATCACGTTTAGTCTGTAGAATGAGATTTTATGAACACGAGTAAAATGCCACCTTTGCCCCATCTTTTGGGGCAAATGCGCACAGGCATAAATAATTGTCGAAATCATGGGAAAATTGACAAAACCAGCAAAATAATGTCACTTCCTATCTTAACATAGCCAGTCATAGTGTGGGAAATTATAGAGACAAAACATGATGCAATACATCTCCTCCAGAGATATCAACAGACCACAATATTTCGCCTTAGAACAGGCCACTGCAGACTGTTGGGTCACCTTTATCAATTAAAGATCTCATACACAGATGAATGTCCATGTGGATCCGGAACCCAGACCCCAGAACACATACTTCAGGACTGCCGAAAATACAAAGAGCAGAGATAGCAGGCCTGGACAGAGGATACAGACTTGAGGCAAAAGCTATGGGGCAGCCGCTCTGACCTGGAGAAGATGGTGGACTTCGTCTTGATGACAGGTCTGACGGTATAGCATGACCACATGCTGAACGCAGAAGAAGAAGAATAGAGACAAAGACTAGGCCTATGTATCTTTATGTAACTTTAATTAAAAAAAAATGAAAAAAGGAAATATGAAAAACAAAATTAATACGAAGGATGGATGTATCTTTATGTAACTTTAATACGAAAAAATGAAATACGAAAAACAAAATTAATACGAAGGATGGATGTTTAGATCCGCTTGATACTATAACAACGTGTTGGAGTGCTCTATAAAGCGTTCAACTATAATTTCAACTATCTATGAATAGCAGAGATCATGCATCTATGATCAGTGGAGATGGTACAGCTATGACAGGCTGAGATCATGCATCTATGACCGGCGGAAAACATCCATCTATGACCGGCAACAGTTGTACATCTATGACCGGCGGAGATCGTACAACTATGACCAGCGGAAAACGTGCATACATGACCGGCAGAGATCATGCATCTATGAACGTGCAACTATGAATAGCAGAGATTGTGCACCTATGTAAAGCGGGGATTGTGCATCTATGAATAGCAGAGATTGTGCATCTATTATCGGTGGAGATTGTACAACTATGAACCGTGGAGATTGTGCAGCTATAACCGGCAGGGATCGTGCATCTATTTTCGGCGGAGATCGTACAACTATGACCCGTGGAAATTGTGCATCTAAGACCAGCAGGGATCGTGCATCTATGACCCATGGAGATCATGCATCTATAGCAGCAACGGCTTGATTTTCAGTCATCTGCGCCATTTCCCCGTCTGTAATTCCTAAATTAAACATAGCATGACAATAAAATATTGGTTTAAATATTTGGCAACATGAGGGGGAAGTGACTGGAGCAAAGATGTTTGCCTCATTCATGTATGCGGCGTTACCCCAAAATTACACTGTTCACAATTTTTATAAAATATCACGAAAACACAAAGTATCTTGACAAGGTAATGTGCTTAATATCGTAACAATACATGTTTCAGTTTAGATATGCAAAATAACATGACAGTAATGATACCAGTGGACACAGAGTGAGAAGTTGAAAAAAAGTTAGATCGAGAATTTAAAAAAATGAATTTACCCCATGGCACAATAATGACCTGCCCTTGACCGATGAAAATTCGTTGTGTGACAGACACGGATGCTAGCGTCAGGCGTGGCCATGTGGGTTGCGGGAAAAACCCATAGTTCCCAAAAAAAATTGACTGCGAATCTTTGCCCCATGCGCATTGCTACTCCACGCTACCCTATATATTTTATCACAGATCTAATATTTCTATATGTCATAAATAAAGTATGATGTTTTACCAGCATCATATGACAGAACAAACACACAATGATGTATTTGTTTATCTGTATTTTCCAACAGCAGGTTTTCTGTGCCTCTTATCAATTCTATGCCATACAAATTATTATTAAAATATTATGCATAGCAACATAGGTCTAAAGATCGGATTTAGACTGTAGGCCTACATATTTTATTATTTAACTTTATGCCTACACTACATACGAACCAAACAAAAATATATAATATAAATGATGTATAGGGCTATAAACATAGATACTGATACATATACTCATGCTGTCAATGTAAGTGGACAAAAATAATTCCTAAGTTTGGTATAAAGATAACCTAATCACAGGGAATAATGAAAGTATTGGTAATGCATTTAACAGCTGTGTTGCCACTAAATAAAATATTAAAACCCGAAAAAACCATTGTTGCAAAAAAAATTATTTTTAAAAATCGCACAAATCACTGTCGCTACCTTAGGGACCAAACCCGAAACAAAGGAATGACGAAAATGGATGTGCTGGACTTCGGATGTCCTGACCACAAGTGGCCAACCGGGGTGCAAATAATCACAGTTTTACTGTGGAACTTGCAGCACAATGCACTTCACGCTCCCCAGCGGAAATCACAAAAAATATTTGTTGTGGTTATTTGAGAGCGAACGCTGAAGAAGACTGATGCTACCAAAATAAACAAACACCGTAAAAATTAGTGTTGCCACTAAAAATAAATAAAAACCACAGAAAAATCAGTGTTGCCACTAGATTGAGTAAAAATCATACAGAACTGCAGAAATTCATGTAAAAAAACGTTAAACATATTGTATGAGCATACAAAGTCAAACCTTGCAAAAACCGTACAAAATGCGGCTAATTACGAGTATTTGAACCTATGAGAGTTACAAAACTACCTGTTACAAGTATGCAACACAAGGAGTCACTTTTAAGGTCTTGGCTATCCACTAGCCCAGTGAATCGCACAAGACCAAATGAAAAATCATTTGTGTCCCTGTCAATGTGATAAAAATGTATTAAAAAAAGCATACTAAAATCACTTATCCCATATTGTATTCATTCATTTAATGCGTGGCTCAAGAGACATTAGTTACAATTAAATATCACAATGTACCTAAAAATGATTTGTTCACATTGAATTGTAGCCACTCAAATAACCTTAATGTTCACACAGGCAGAAAAACAATAATAGACAACATTGGTTTATGTAGGAATGTCCAGCAGGCTTGATGACAGTTGAAATGAGAGATGCAGTAGTAGCCAACCTACTGCAAGCCTTTTCCCTTTTTTTTGTGATATGCATGGCAGGTGGAAAAACTACCCTTTGCTCTCCGAAACGCAAGAGCAAACTAAATCAGTTATTATTTCTTCTTCTGCGTTCAGTTCTGTGGTCATGCTAGATCATCAATCCTATCATCACTTCAAAGTCCACCATCTTCTCCTGATCAGAGTGGCTACCCTTGCCCGTGTGTTGCCGGTGCCCAAAAGGGAAACAAAGAATAGCAACACTGTTTACCTTCCACGCATGTCGTAAAAAACAACTAAGGAAGTTATGGGGTGGAGTTGGCTGTCCCATCCCATATAGGGTCAGTGACCCAAAGCCATGTTGAAGTCGGATGTGTCAGGCCAAAAGGCACAGATATCGCAGCAATGCTGTAAACCATGACACAATGCATTACATTCTCCGGACTACATCCTGCTAATCTGCAGAAGTTTGAGAACGAACGCAGAAGAAGAGTGGCTAGCCTATAGCTTATACCTCAGCTTTGTATCTTCTGATCAAACCCACTTTCTCTGCTCTTTGCATGTTGACAGTATTGAAGAATGTGTTCAGGGGTTTGGATTCCAACTCCACATGAACATTTATTTGTGTATAAGGTCCTTAATTGGTAGTAGAGGTAACCCAGAATTTTGCAGTGGCCTGTTCTAAGGCAACTAACTTAGTGTAATCCCCTGATGCCTTTGGAAGTGATGTATTTAATCTAGTTTGTCTTCCACTTCCACATGTAGACTTATGTGATGTGGGCAGTTATACTGAAACACTCTAATTTTAGAAACTTGCTCACATGCAACATTACAAAATGAAGTATCATAACTTGGTGCATCCTTTATACTTACTGTCCTTTAAAGAAAGCAATGTAGAAGATTGATGCGAAGCAGTTAATAAACTGCAGAGCAAATAATTTGAGAGTGATACTGTTATCATATTCATTCTGTGTGCGCAGGCACTCCCAATCTGTCAGCCAGAAAACCAGTTGACTATAGACCTAGTAGATAAACACAATAGATAAGACAAAGTAAAAAAAAACTACAAGTTAGGAGGCATATTAAAACAGACGGTACATTTGCAACTAGTACCATTTTATCATTTAATGTTTCTCAATGCAACCACTTAGACCATTTTGAATTCAGGCAAGTTGGCAGACCCACCATAATGTCCAGCATTTTGGACTATGACCAGTCTGTATTCAGCCTAGTAGAAAGACACACCATAATGTCTACCACCTTGGAAACATAATTTTGCATGATGTGATGATAATACTGTCAATATAAACTTGTTCAACAGCTGTCCCATATACCATCTACATCATACATCTAGTAAGAGGATGGTGAGGATTGCCAGGATGATCAATGGGCTACAGAGTGGATACAGGAATGGAGACTGTGCACTGGGCATAAATGGACAGCAACAGACGGTTCTGATGGTAGAGAGGGGGACAAGTGTAGGCCTATATAGAAAAACTCTTGCTCAGTATGACTATATATGGGAAGGACACTAAAACCAAGAAACATAATTCAGAGCGACACCAGCCCATGTGATATGGAGGAATTGGATGTCCATACTTATCCTTGTACAGCGGCAGTAAGCAAAATTTATTTGGGTCAGTGGATTATTTAGGAGATATCTGGAGATTATCACTTGAAGCTACAGAGTTATGTGCTATGAATGGTGCTCTCTGCAGGTGACATGCTGATATGCTGAGAGGGACAGAGCATATGGGTTAACTTGAGTACTATGAAGTCAATTCTCTACATCTTTTCAACCTTGTGGGTCAGCGAGCCAGATTTAGTTTTTTAGTGTGGTAGTGGGTCTGGCTACTTGGCGACAAGGTAGAAAATCGCCTGTGATGGCCAAGGTACAAGGTTCGAATCCCACCCTGGCAATTATGAAACCTTACAATTCAGAAAGCAATGGCAAACTACTGTTACATAAATAATGTTAAGATAATCCCTTCAAGCAAAAACCTGTGAGTTGATGGCTGTAGATGATTTCATCTTCATCATCTCTGCATGTTGTAAAGTGTGTACTAGTGATAACTTCCTCCCATTTCACCTACATCACAGATCTCTCTAGACATAATGATATACTACAGGATTCATGAGGCCCCAGCAAGATTCGTGAGGCCACAGCAAGATTCGTGTGGCCACAGTAAGATTCGTGAGGCCACAGAAAGATTTGTGAGGCCATAGCAAGATGTGCAAGGCCACAATAAAGATTTGTGAGACCACAGCAAGATTTGTAAGCCATAAACAAGATTTGTGAGGCCACAGCGCGATTTGTGAGACCACAGCAAGATTTGTGAGGTCACAAAACTTGGCACAAAAAAAAAAAAACATTGTTGGGAGTTCATTAACAGCAGTGATTCTCAACCTTTTCAACTGGCAAACACCACCCACATGTAATCATTAGTGCTCGCGAGCAATTTTTAACTCGCATGATGTGAGCACATGTCCTCATGAGAACCAAGGTGATCATGAGCACTAGGTTGAGAATGCTTACCTTACAGTATAGATATTCTCTAGCTACATTGGAAGAATTTTCTCCAGGATGTCATAAATGTATCAAAGTTTTCACCAGTATAGTTCAAAGGCGTGTAAGAAATATCATAGTATCATAACAGAGCTCCAAGTAATATTCCTGTTTACAACCAACTCTTGTTGTGAAATCACACATTTTGTAGCATATCCGTCTATCTAAGATCCATAATATAAATAGGAATCATCCAGGAGTTCTAGAAAAAAAAATCAGAAAACAGTAGATGAGATTTGAACCAGGTCTGTTTAGTGGGCATCTATTCAATTTGCAACTTGACATATGGTGTAATCAAATTAGGAAAACATGTTGACTGAAGTTGCGAATAGGTGACAGCTGAAGGTAACCTGGTTAAAATCATGTCCTCTGATGTTTTACCTAGGGATCCATGACTAGGTTTCAACAGCATACAGAAGCTACACTGTTCTGCAGGGAAAGTAAGAACTTTAACACAGTCACAATTCAAGACACATCTTGTTGAGTGTCTGTAGTCAAGTCAATACCAATTTAGACAGGTATAAAAAGAGAGACAGGCAACATTGACTGTGGAAACTTCAATTAGTCAAAATTCAAGAAACATCTTGTGATTAAATAATTAAGTAATTATACATCTGTAATTAAGCCGACGGTGATCCAGGCAGGTGTATGAGTGTCTGTAGTCAAGCCGACGGTGATCCAGGCAGGTGTATGAGTGTCTGTAGTCAAGCCGACGGTGATCCAGGCAGGTGTATGAGTGTCTGTAGTAAAGCCGACGGTGATCCAGGCAGGTGTATGAGTGTCTGTAGTCAAGCCGACGGTGATCCAGGCAGGTGTATGAGTGTCTGTAGTAAAGCCGACGGTGATCCAGGCAGGTGTATGAGTGTCTGTAGTAAAGCCGACGGTGATCCAGGCAGGTGTATGAGTGTCTGTAGTAAAGCCGACGGTGATCCAGGCAGGTGTATGAGTGTCTGTAGTAAAGCCGACGGTGATCCAGGCAGGTGTATGAGTGTCTGTAGTAAAGCCGACGGTGATCCAGGCAGGTGTATGAGTGTCTGTAGTAAAGCCGACGGTGATCCAGGCAGGTGTATGAGTGTCTGTAGTAAAGCCGACGGTGATCCAGGCAGGTGTATGAGTGTCTGTAGTAAAGCCGACGGTGATCCAGGCAGGTGTATGAGTGTCTGTAGTAAAGCCGACGGTGATCCAGGCAGGTGTATGAGTGTCTGTAGTAAAGCCGACGGTGATCCAGGCAGGTGTATGAGTGTCTGTAGTAAAGCCGACGGTGATCCAGGCAGGTGTATGAGTGTCTGTAGTCAAGCCGACGGTGATCCAGGCAGGTGTATGAGTGTCTGTAGTAAAGCCGACGGTGATCCAGGCAGGTGTATGAGTGTCTGTAGTCAAGCCGACGGTGATCCAGGCAGGTGTAAATAAATGGTCAAGCCACATTGACTATGGATATATATCAGATGGGGGACTCCAAAGATTAGCACGGTGATTGCAGAACACAGATAAACATAATGTGACACAGACTCTGGCCTACTAGTGGCATGGCCACAGAACTACTATTGAGTTGAATTGGTAAAACACTGACTGTATTCAATATACTGTTGTTGGTTGGATGTGTTGGGCCATGTGTTGGACTACATCCTAGTAAGATTGTTTTTCTGCAGCAGGAGATATCCAGTGGGAGTTTGAGAATGAATGTTAAAAAAACATTACAAACTTCTTATTCCTCTGCATCCATTCTCAAATTCCTACAGTTTCACAGGATGTAGTCTGAAGAACAGAATCTGTTGTTACATGGTTTACAGCTTGGCTTTGATATCTGTACCTTTAGGCATAACACATCAGACTTCAGTATGAAACATCAAACAGTGAACAAGACAAATCAATTTACTTACAAAATTGAGGATTAGGATAATGATCAAGTTAATACATGCAGCAGTAACAGCTGTGACCAAGTGGGAGTTCTGCTTGATCAGTTTCCAAGTGTAGGAGTTCAAGTCTTGTTTCTGGAGCAGATTCAATGCAGCAAACACTGACACTCTGTAAGCAATCACTGCTACAACCGTACACAGGGCAAAAAAAACCTGAGAATGAATCATCATCATCATTTAATTCAGTTTGCAGAAAAATATGCCAGTGTGTTTCCGGGGCATGAGAGGGGAGCAAAGAATAGCAACACTGTTTACCTTCCATGCATATCTCCCAATCAAATCTACATAACAGCACAAATAGGCCACACCAAAAAGATCAAACCACATTATTTAGGCTGTGGACAACATAGGTACAACTTAACACACACACCTACACATAATTACTGCAGACCATACACCATACTGTAACAGACAAGAGGAGGAAACAGTAAAACACCACCTTATTGAATGTCCTGCACTACAAGACCTGGGAAAACAACTGTTACTGCCAAACTCCATCACTAACACTCTTTACACAGATGCAGCACTGCTGAAGACGACATGCACCTACCATCACCTGGTACAGGGAAGAATGAGTAAAAGCTACCAACCCTGGGGATGCACCAACCACCATCCACCACCTGATACAGGAAAGAATGAGTAAAAGCTACCAACCCTGGGGATGCACCAACCACCATCTGATACAGGAAAGAATGAGTGAAAGTTAGCAACCCTAGGGATGCACCTACCATCAGCTGATATAAGAAAGAATGAGTGAAAGCTGGCAACCCTGGGGATGCACCAACCACCACCTGATACAGGAAAGAATGAGTGAAAGCTGACAACCCTGGGGATGCACCTACCACCACCTGATACAGGAAAGAATGAGTGAAAGCTGGCACCCCTGGGGATCTTATACATAGGTCCATGCATGTCATAAGAGGTAACTAAATGCTAAGTAAATATTTTTTTTTAAATTTAGAAAGGGTTAAATAGTTTTACATTAAACTTCTTTTTTAGTCCATATTTTTTGGACACAACATGAGATGAGGAAAGATGGAACATATTGTAACAACAGGCAAGTTTAAGAACAAGAGAGGTAGGGGACGACCAAGAGAGAAGATGCTTGACAACCTAGCGTTGTGGCATGGGAGAACATCGGTATCAGAAATGATTGAGAGCACACAACAAAAATAGAAGGCTGTGGAAAGACATGATAACCAATGTCACACGGCATGGGACCATAAGAAGAAGTAGGTTATAGGGTGGAGTTAGCTGTCCCATTCAATATAGAGTCAAAGTGACCCAGAAGCTATGCTGAAGACAGATATGTCAGGTCAAAAGGCACTGATATTGCAGTAAAGCTGTAAACCACGACACATTCCATTCTCCGGAATACTTTCTGCTAATCTGCAGGTGTTTGAGAATGAACCCAGAAGAAGCAGAAACATAAAAAAGAGAACATGCAACTTATACTATTTAAAAGCAATAGGCTCAAAATGTGTAGAGGATTGACTTGATTGCATTAAGGTTTCCCCATATGTACTCAGTCTTTTTTTAACAGATCAGAATGTCACCTGTTGAGAGTACAACGTATAACATCACTTCGCAGCTTTAACTGATAATCCCCAGCTTTTCTGAAAAGTGCAGATGTGAACAAGTTGTCATAATAACAATAATAACAACCATAACCTACCAGGATAGTAGGGGTGTCACATTGAGATGTCATAATAACAATAATAACCTACCAGGATAGTAGGGGTGTCACATTGAGATTTAAAGATGGTAGGGGTGTCACATTGAGATGTCATGATGGTAGGGGTGTCACATTGAGATGTCAGGATCATAGGGGTGTCACATTGAGATGTCAAGATCATAGGTGTGTCACATTGAGATGTCAGGATCATAGGGGTGTCACATTGAAATGTCAGGATGGTAGGGGTGTCACATTAAGATGTCAGGATTATAGGGGTGTCACATTGAGATGTCACGATGGTAGGGGTGTCACATTGAGATGTCAGGATCATAGGGGTGTCACATTGAGATGTCAGGATCATAGGGGTGTCACATTGAGATGTCAGGATTATAGGGGTGTCACATTGAGATGTCACGATGGTAGGGGTGTCACATTGAGATGTCAGGATCATAGGGGTGTCACATTGAGATGTCAGGATCATAGGGGTGTCACATTGAGATTTCAGGATCATAGGGGTGTCACATTGAGATGTCAGGATCATAGGTGTGTCACATTGAGATGTCAGGATCATAGGGGTGTCACAGTGAGATGTCAGGATCATAGGGGTGTCACATTGAAATGTCAGGATGGTAGGGGTGTCACATTGAGATGTCAGGATCATAGGGGTGTCACATTAAGATGTTGTTAGAATTGTAGGGGTCACATTGATACATTTGGTGCAGAAAGATCTCCACACATCTCTATCCTCTACCACCCTGATGAGTTTGGAAACTTCACACCCTGTCCAGTCCTGGATATTATCCAGCCATGTATTCTTCTGGCTACCTCAACATCTTTCACCATACCTGTAAGAACATCTTTAATGTTATTCTTCAAGATGTCATAGCTCGGTATGAAAACTGCAACAGGTAGACATGGAAGTGGTAAAAATAACGACATCTATTTAGCCACCAAGTTCAAAGTGATATGTGCTGGACCATTGGCACAAATAAAATGACAACACAACGCATTTCTGTTCTCTGGACTACATCCTGCTAGAAACCTACCGGTAGTAGGTTTATTGACCTGCATTAAGAGAGATTCAGTGGGAGTTTGAGAACAAATGAAAAAACAGAACCAAAAAAAACAAACCTTGTGAGTGTGAGATAAATTATACCTTGTGAATGAAAGGTAAATGTTACCTTGTGAGTGCAAGACAAATGATACCTTGTGAATGCAAGACAAATGTTACCTTGTGAGTGCAAGACAAATGATACCTTGTGAGTGCAAGACAAATGTTACCTTGTGAGTGCAAGACAAATGTTACCTTGTGAGTGCAAGACAAATGATACCTTGTGAGTACAAGACAAATGAAACCTTGTGAGTACAAGACAAATGTTACCTTGTGAGTACAAGACAAATGAAACCTTGTGAGTACAAGACAAATGTTACCTTGTGAGTGCAAGACAAATGATACCTTGTGAGTGCAAGACAAATGTTACCTTGTGAGTGCAGGACAAATGATACCTTGTGAGTGCAAGACAAATGTTACCTTGTGAGTGCAAGACAAATGTTACCTTGTGAGTGTGGGACAAATGTTACCTTGTGAGTGCAGGACAAATGAAACCTTGTGAATGAAAGGCAAATGTTACCTTGTGAGTTTGAGACAAATGATTCCTTGTGAATGCAAGACAAATGTTACCTTGTGATTACAAGACAAATGTTACCTTGTGAGTACAAGACAAATGTTACCTTGTGAGTACAAGACAAATGTTACCTTGTGAGTGCAAGACAAATGATACCTTGTGAGTGCAAGACAAATGTTACCTTGTGAGTGCAAGACAAATGATACCTTGTGAGTGCAAGACAAATGTTACCTTGTGAGTGCAGGACAAATGTTACCTTGTGAGTGCAAGACAAATGAAACCTTGTGAGTACAGGACAAATGAAACCTTGTGAGTACAAGACAAATGAAACCTTGTGAGTACAAGACAAATGAAACCTTGTGAGTACAAGACAAATGTTACCTTGTGAGTACAAGACTAATGAAACCTTATGAGTACAGGACAAATGTTACCTTGTGAGTACAAGACAAATGAAACCTTGTGAGTACAAGACAAATGAAACCTTGTGAGTACAAGACAAATGAAACCTTGTGAGTACAAGACAAATGTTACCTTGTGAGTACAAGACAAATGAAACCTTGTGAGTACAGGACAAATGTTACCTTGTGAGTACAAGACAAATGAAACCTTGTGAGTACAAGACAAATGAAACCTTGTGAGTACAAGACAAATGAAACCTTGTGAGTACAAGACAAATGAAACCTTGTGAGTACAAGACAAATGTTACCTTGTGAGTACAAGACACATGAAACCTTGTGAGTACAAGACAAATGAAACCTTGTGAGTACAAGACAAATGAAACCTTGTGAGTACAAGACAAATGTTACCTTGTGAGTACAAGACAAATGAAACCTTGTGAGTACAGGACAAATGTTACCTTGTGAGTACAAGACAAATGAAACCTTGTGAGTACAAGACAAATGAAACCTTGTGAGTACAAGACAAATGAAACCTTGTGAGTACAAGACAAATGTTACCTTGTGAGTACAAGACACATGAAACCTTGTGAGTACAAGACAAATGAAACCTTGTGAGTACAAGACAAATGAAACCTTGTGAGTACAAGACAAATGTTACCTAGTGCATGCAAAACAAATGTTACTTTTAGAAAAATTCACAAAAAACTAAACAGAAAATGCAAGTATGAACTTCCAGACATAAAAGAAATAACACCAAAACATTTCCCAGAGAAATATCAATCAGATGTTAAGCAATATCAAAACATCAGAACCACCATAAACAACTAGACTATGATAGAACTGAATAATCTTCACAAGAAAACAATAGTATGCAGCATGATTGAAG
Source organism: Meghimatium bilineatum (assembly GCA_034231615.1). Taxonomy (NCBI): domain Eukaryota; kingdom Metazoa; phylum Mollusca; class Gastropoda; order Stylommatophora; family Philomycidae; genus Meghimatium; species Meghimatium bilineatum. The sequence continues at coordinate 6,665,550 of CM067319.1, read as the reverse complement.
ATATGTACCCTAGAGAAGCATGGATACAAGTGTATTTACCCTAGAGAATCATGGATACAAGTGTATTTACCCTAGAGAATCATGGATACAAGTGTATTTATCCTAGAGAATCATGGATACAAGTGTATTTACCCTAGAGAATAATGGATACAAGTGTATTTACCCTAGAGAATCATGGATACAAGTGTATTTACCCTAGAGAATCATGGATACAAGTGTATTTACCCTAGATCATCATGGATACAAGTGTATTTACCCTAGATCATCATGGATACAAGTGTATTTACCCTAGAGAAGCATGGATACAAGTGTATTTACCCTAGAGAATCATGGATACAAGTGTATTTACCCTAGAGAATCATGGATACAAGTGTATTTACCCTAGAGAATCATGGATACAAGTGTATTTACCCTAGAGAATCATGGATACAGGTATATGTACCCTAGAGAATCATGGATACAAGTGTATTTACCCTAGAGAATCATGGATACAAGTGTATTTACCCTAGAGAATCATGGATACAAGTGTATTTACCCTAGAGAATCATGGATACAAGTGTATTTACCCTAGAGAATCATGGATACAAGTGTATTTACCCTAGATCATCATGGATACAAGTGTATTTACCCTAGAGAATCATGGATACAAGTGTATTTACCCTAGAGAATCATGGATACAAGTGTATTTACCCTAGAGAATCATGGATACAAGTGTATTTACCCTAGAGAATCATGGATACAAGTGTATTTACCCCAGAGAATCATGGATACAAGTGTATTTACCCTAGAGAATCATGGATACAAGTGTATTTACCCTAGAGAAGCATGGATACAAGTGTATTTACCCTAGAGAATCATGGATACAAGTGTATTTACCCTAGAGAATCATGGATACAAGTGTATTTACCCTAGAGAATCATGGATACGTGTATTTACCCTAGAGAATCATGGATACAAGTGTATTTACCCTAGATCCTCATGGATACAAGTGTATTTACCCTAGAGAAGCATGGATACAAGTGTATTTACCCTAGAGAATCATGGATACAAGTGTATTTACCCTAGAGAATCATGGATACAAGTGTATTTACCCTAGAGAATCATGGATACAAGTGTATTTACCCTAGAGAATCATGGATACAAGTGTATTTACCCTAGAGAATCATGGATACAAGTGTATGTACCCTAGAGAATCATGGATACAAGTGTATTTACCCTAGAGAATCATGGATACAAGTGTATTTACCCTAGAGAATCATGGATACAAGTGTATTTACCCTAGAGAATCATGGATACAAGTGTATTTACCCTAGAGAATCATGGATACAAGTGTATTTACCCTAGAGAATCATGGATACAAGTGTATTTACCCTAGAGAATCATGGATACAAGTGTATTTACCCTAGAGAATCATGGATACAAGTGTATTTATCCTCCCCCCCCCCTCATTTTCTCTCTCACAGGTTGCTAAAACTCACAAACATCAATACTAGTCAACAGTTTGTTCCATGACGTATATATTTCTGGTGACAAATAATAAAACTAGCAGCATGGAAGTTTTCTATAGCTCGAGAAGAAAACAATTAGCACAGGGGGAAAGAATTTAGCAAAGGTGAGATCAGTTACTGGGGACAATGTGGTTACTAAAGGGTTAATATATTTATATATATATATATATAACATTTCTTACCAGTAATAGAACAATAGAATATGTTGCAAGGAATATTGGAACTCGTTTCTTCCAATATGGGAGGTATGGTTCGCTCATCTGATGAATAAATTAATATTATAAATTAATTTTTGTCTCAATAATTTGCAGATTATTACATTTTATTGGGTGGGAGTTGGAGTGAAAGAAAACGATTATAAATATTATATTATCTTTATACCCCAAAGATATCAACGGACCACACTATTTCACCTTGGAACAGGCCACATTAGTCTGTTGAGTCACCTTTACCGAATGTGGATCTCATTCACAGAAGAATGTCCATGTGGATCTGGAATCAAAATCCTTGAACACATACTTCAGGACTGCCCAAAATACAAAAATCATAGACGGTGAGTCTGTCCAGATGATACAGATGTGAGACAAAAGCTATGGAGCAGCTTTTCTGATCTGGAGAAGACAGTAGACTTTGCCCTGATGACAGGATGGATAATCTAGCATAACTACACATATACTAAACACAGAAGATCTTTATACTTTCCACTCGTGTGTTGTTGGGACCAAAAATAAGATCTTTATACTTTCCACCTTGTGTGTTGTTGGGACCAAAAATAAGATCTTTATACTTTCCACTCGTGTGTTGTTGGGACCAAAAATAAGATCTTTATACTTTCCACTCGTGTGTTGTTAAAATAAAAAATGGGAGTAATGAATAGTAGAATTGTCGCCTTCAATGCATATCATAAGATGATACTAAAGGGGCGAAGTGTGAATGTGGGGTGGTTAAAAGTATCCTAGTTCATGATTTCTGCTGTAATGAAACCTGTTAAGGACCCATGATGGGAAGGAATCATCTATTGCAGCATACCAAGATTACAATAAAAGCCATGGCAAAGTCCCCTTGACAGAAGAAGAATGTCCAGCTCATAGTAATGCAGACTAGAACAAACATTGAGTGATATCTCTGACTTGCAAATGTTCTGGTAAACCCATCAATCACATTGAGGGGATATCTGGGACATGAAACATTTTCTGGTAAACCAACCAATCACAAAGAATGATGCAGAAATACTAATTTAGAGTTGATAGTAAAACTGTTATATAGAACAAGAGTGAAAAACTTGTACTCCCTTGGAGTAGTTCTATCCATCCTCAGCCATCACGATCATCATTACCCCTCATTCACACAAATAAATATTCTAATTTACATAAAAATAAATACTTCACATCTCAATACCAGCCGAAGACGGATGGGTCGGGCCATTGGCACAAACAAACGGCGACACAACGCATTTCCATTCTCTGGACTACATCCTGTTGGAAATCTAGAATGGATCATGATCCTGCTACAAGAGAGCTTAAGCAGGAGTTTGAAAATGAATGCTGAAGAAGATATTTCAATACAAACAAAATCAAACACTACATATCTCAATACACACAAAATAAACACTTATTCAGATCTTTTAATAAAAGCCTACACACAAAATAAACACTTATTCAGATCTTTTAATAAAAGCCTACTCACAAAATAAACACTTATTCAGATCTTTTAATAAAAGCCTACTCACAAAATAAACACTTATTCAGATCTTTTAATAAAAGCCTACTCACAAAATAAACACTTATTCAGATCTTTTAATAAAAGCCTACTCACAAAATAAACACTTATTCAGATCTTTTAATAAAAGCCTACTCACAAAATAAACACTTATTCAGATCTTTTAATAAAAGCCTACTCACAAAATAAACACTTATTCAGATCTTTTAATAAAAGCCTACTCACAAAATAAACACTTATTCAGATCTTTTAATAAAAGCCTACTCACAAAATAAACACTTATTCAGATCTTTTAATAAAAGCCTACTCACAAAATAAACACTTCTTCAGATCTTAGAATACACGCAAAAAAAAAAATAAACACTTCAGATATTATAATATGCACAAAATAAACATTTTTCATATATTCCAACACATACAAAATGTCTTTGACTTACTCCAGTGACTGGATTAACTGCCTTGGTTTGACAGTTTTCCAACATTGATAAATATTCTGGTCTTGGTGGTTGCTGAAAATTTTGGGAAATAAATGACAATTTTAATAGACCTACTTTCCAACTTTTGAAATAAATGACAATTTTAATAGACCTACTTTCCAACTTTTGAAATAAATGACAATTTTAATAGACCTACTTTCCAACTTTTGAAATAAATGACAATTTTAATAGACCTACTTTCCAACTTTTGAAATAAATGACAATTTTAATAGACCTACTTTCCAACTTTTGAAATAAATGACAATTTTAATAGACCTACTTTCCAAATTTTGAAATAAATGACAATTTTAATAGACCTACTTTTCAACTTTGGAAATAAATGACAATTTTAATAGACCTACTTCAAAACTTTGGAAATAAATGATAATTTTAATAGACCTACTTCAAAACTTTTCCCATATCAATAGATAAAAGGTCACATAAGATCAAAGGTTAACAGCGACCATAAGTTTCATAGATGAACATTGACAACAAAAGTTCAATGGCAAATTGCTACTAAGTTTATAGATACAAATTCACACAAGATCAAAGTCAGTTAGTCTTCAGATCATTATTGCACACAGGACACATCCATACTGATCTCCCCCTGAGTATAGGAGTATCTGTAATTACACAACGGCTGACAGTTACAGTTCTTTGTTCGTTGATGAACATTCTTCTAAACCGACAATGACACTAATTTTTGATGTTACCACATTTCAAGGTCAGTCCCATAACCGACAATGACACTAATTTCTAAAGAGATCACATTTCAAGGTCAGCTCCTTAACCGACAATGACACTAATTTCGGATGAAACTACATTTCAAGGTCAACTCCTTAATTCTAAACATGGAAAAGGGAAATCATGACTCTCACTGACTCATTTACTACAGTTTAAAAAAAATATTTGATCCTCAGTAGCGAGACAGTTATTTTAGTTAATCCACGCAGTTTCTGATAAGTGGTTCAGTATGTCAGTATGGTCAATTGGTCTACCGCTTGATAGTGACAGAACTCACAAACACATCTGTTGTTTCACTGCCTCAAACATCTGAATGACCAGGCACGTAAAATAAATGTTACTCCTTTCAACTTTGATCAAAGTAAGATCAAAGGTTAACAGACATATAAGTTTCCTCTTCTTCTGCATATGTTCTCAAACTCCTGCTGGCTAGCAGCGTGTAGTCCAGAGAATGGAATGTGTCACATCATACAACATGGTTGTGATATCTGCAACATTTAGCATTATTTTCGGGTCAGTTCATCTTCTGTCTTCTGGGATTAGATAGCTAACTTCTCTTAAGGAATATTTATAAATTATATCAACAATTTGTTGCCAATATGTGTCCACTTTCCCTTGTTGACAGCTGTCAAGAATTCAGCCACCTGCTTAATTATGTCAAATATTTAACAAAATTTGTTCACAGAAAAAAAGATAAAATACATAATTTTTACAGTTTTTTGAACAAATGTTTCAAATTCAAACAATTACAATTTAAATTGGTGTATAAAAACAATATTATTGAAGTTAACTTTTGCCAATTCTCCCCTTCCCCTTGTCAACAACTGTCAAACCTTTTCAGGACACCCCCCCCCCAATGGAATGAATAACATCCAAGCATGTAAATGAAACAATGGCTATGTTTTGTACATGTACTCACAAGCAATGCAAAACTTATTCACCTCTTCCTCGACGAAGGTTGTCAGATTCCATTTGTATTGAATCACAGCTTCTTGTCTTTTCCAAAACTCAAGGAAAAATGTGCCTGCATTTGAAACATGTGTAATTGTGATCAATGTGTACACATAATACAAAAAGGGTCCTAACTGGGTTTCCATAGAAAATATAAATGTGTACTTATAATACAAAATGTGCCCTAACTGGGTTTCCATAAAAAATATAAATCACTTGAACGATGAAATAATCATCTGCATTAATTCTCAAACTTCTGCAGATTAGCTGAATGTAGTCCAGAGAACATAATGTATTGCTATGGTCTATAGCTTAGCTGTGATAGCTAAGTTACCTTTCAGCCTGATAAATCCAAATTCAGCATGGAAAATGAGGCACATTTTTATTTCAAATCACGAATAACAGATTAGTTTGCAATCTGGGTCTGATGGTGAGAAACCTGGGTCTGCTGGTGAGAAATCTGGGTCTGCTGGTAAGAAACAATGCTCTACTGGTGAGAAACTTGGGTCTGTTGGTGAAAAACTTGGGTCTGCTGGTGAGAAACTTGGGTCCTTATTCTGAACAACTTCTTCTGGAGATGTCACATTTCAAACCCTGCCTCCTTATTCTGGACAACTTCTGGAGATGTCACATTTCAAACCCTGCCTCCTTATTCTGGACAACTTCTGGAGATGTCACATTTCAAACCTTGCTTCCTTATTCTAGACAAATTCTTGAGTTGTCACATTTCAAACCCTGCTTCCTTATTCTGGACAACTTCTGGAGATGTCACATTTCAAACCTTGCTTCCTTATTCTAGACAACTTCTGGAGATGTCAAATTTCAAACCCTGCTTCCTTATTCCAGAAATAGGAAAGGAATCACTACCATGGCTAAGTTCATTTGTCAGCGCTGTATTTCTCCAGGAGTTGAGACACATCAGCTCGATCCATTGCTTTGTTTCCTAATACAGTGGCAGAATTTACCAGATTATGTCCTCTCTATCATTGTTCCCAAAGGTATGGTTAATAATGAAATTGATGTAGCTCCTTATATCCTCAAACCTTCACACTGTCTCAACTCATTGTTCACTATTTAGTTATCTGTTTGTCTTTCATAATTTCCACTTGTGCCATAAAGCGTCATAGTGGGAAGTTGGACTTTGGCCATTTGAATCGCATTAGCCATGATCAGCTGTTTAAGGTTTCTTTGATTGCCTCTACATATATAGTTCTTGGGACGGTTTGGTTATTTATATTTATTCTTGGCCTTCCTCGTGCCTTGTAGCCCGATCTTCTGCTATTGTATTCATGAAGGGCTGGCTGCGTTGGTTCCATTCTTATGATGTGGCCAAATCACCTGGTTTGCTGTCTCTCAATATAATCTTGACTTGAGATGGTATTTACTGGTTATTTCTTTCCTGATATCTTTATTTCTCCATCGCTTTCTTCTGGTGACATTTATAGCTTTCCTCAAACATTTCATTTCACAAACTGAAGAAGGAAAATATAGTTACAAATGCTGGTTATTCTAATTTTAAAGACGAGAAAAGGTCGTCAGGTAGCTTCACAAATCCAAACAATCAGAGTCGCGGACACAGCCATCATGGAAATCAAAATCAGCATAGTGAAAACCAAAGTAGGGATAGGGATAGGTCAGGAAATCGAAACGATAATAATAATAGAAACTACGAGAAAAATTCAACAGAGACAAAAAGTGATGAGAAGGAAGATAAAAGTTCATCAGACCCGTCTGCAGCACCAGGTGAGAAAAAATTCACTGGAAGGTGCAGAATGTTTATTGTTAATCTTACGCCAGACATAACAGAAGATGAATTCAGAAAATTGTTTGAAGCATATGGAGAAGTATCTGAAGTATACGTCAATACATCTAGAGGCTTTGGTTTCATCAGACTGGTAAGTTAACAAAATTTGAGGTAGGCTAGAAGATAGGTAGGGTATTTTATTTATATTATCATGAGTGAGCTGAGATAGAAAAAGATATAATAAAAATAAACTTTATAAAATAAAGAAAATGGCATACCAAGAAATTATAATAAATAACCTAGTATTCACCTAGGGACCCTCCTAATTGATTGCCATATTCTAGGTGGCACTAAATTAAAAGGGCCTGCCTAAGCCTGAAATATGTTTGTAAAAATATCCAGAGTCTGAAAGTAATTATTAGCCTACTAATACCATAATTTTAAATCAATGAATGATTCAGAAGTTTTTCTGTGTAAATTGGCCTATTTAGTAATTTTTAATTGGGGCTGAAGTAAAGTATAGTTCTCCACTGTGACCTTTGTTCTAGTTTCGAGGTGTTACCTGACCTTTGTTGAGTGATTTGGCAAGCTTACTTAGGTTAAGTACTTAGGAGTAAGGTTAGGATTAGAAATAATATTTCTAATGTATGCGCACACCTCTCTCTGTGTGTAGTGGGCAGAAATACTGATCGCTTTCCACAAATAATAGGAAATTGTAATAATTGTGTAAATTGGAGAACAAACAGATTATGCATAAGCTCGTCTGTGTCTAGATTTGAACTCAAGTGATTGTCAGATGTGACATCACAGCAGCCATTATTTTGATTGGTGTTACACTGGAATCTATGACGTTGGATAGTTAAAATTGTCAACAGTGTGCTATTTATAGCACAGTGGAGAACTATTCATTACTTTCACCTTAATTGGCGTATTAATTGTCTTTTAACTTGTGGTCAAAACATTGGTATAATATAATCTTCGTATCTACGGTCACCGCGCTAAAAATAGCACACTGTTGACATTTTTAAACAAGCGACGTCATTGAGTTTTCAGTTCCACTAGAAAATCCGGCAACCAATCAAATCCCACGTGCGATGACGTCACACACCCAACGAACGCCAAGCGATTTTGTGCGTCGCAGACATTTAAAAAAAAAAAAAATTTGATCAATTTTAGCAGAGATTTCAAAAATGTAAACAGTGTGAAATGGGTAGAATGAAGCACTTACGTTATTCACCGGATAAATTCTCAGCAAACCAGGCATTAATTATAATATAAATCTCAAATCATAAGAATAACAAAAACCATGGGGTGCAAAGGGAACGCATTGCTCTAGGCGGACCCAGGGTTAGCAGATAACCAAGATCCCAAATGTATCTCTACGCGGTGCACCCTGGAAACAGAAATACAGCAGCTCGATCTGATTCTGGCCAAATCATTTGGGGATCGTGTCCGAGAATGTGGAGGTAGCAGATGGAAAGAGATTTGACTGCACAAGAGACAGACAATATCTCCGACACCACCAGCATCACCACATATAGCGACACTGTCGACATACAGTGAAGCTAGTCAGTCCAGTCCGAACATTGGAGGGGCGGCCAATGTAAAATGCACATAAAGGTAGATGCATGGCGAGAGACAAATATATTTCATACCGAGTACAATGAAACAATGAAAGGGCAGAACAGCGCTAGAGGGCAGCGTGAACTGCAAATAGAAAGTGAAAAGTGGAAAGGGGAACTACAAGCTCCGTCAGCTTGAGACGAGCTTCTAGTTACCTGTGTTCCTTACAGGCAGAGACCCAGACCCATTCATTGGCGTTTGGTAAAGCAAGAAGACCTAATCCAACTCTAATGTCGAGCCTTCCTAAACCGGAAATATGCTCGCGAAGAGAAAGGGTTCTGTACCCGATGGGCTTAGGTAAGAAAGGGACAACGATGGTAGTCCTGGCCCAACTCTACTGTCAAGGTTTCCTATACCGGAAGTACACTTGAAGAGAGAAAGGGTTCCGTACCCGATGGGCTCAGGCACAAAAGTGACAACGATTTAGCCCTGGCCCAACTCTATAGTCAGGTTTTCCTACACCGGAAATACACTTGAAGAGAGAAAGGGTTCAGTACCTGATGGGTTCAGGCGCTATTGGGACAAGGACGCTCAGCTCGAGAACGTCTTGCTCTCAAACGCGTGGTGTGAGACTCGAACTTGGACAAGGGGTACACAATGTCGGTGAATGACACCTCGGCTAAGAGGGCGAAAGAGCCAGGGTCCAACTCCTCTGTTGAGTTCTTCCCCTAAGGAACCAGGCTCACGGATGAGAAACGGTTCAGTACCCAATGGGCACAGGCACAGCACGCCCAATTACATGAGGCAAGTTCATAGACAGTGGAACACCTCGTGCGAGTCAGACAAGAGCAAAAATCGCGTGCCTGGAGACAGATATAGAGGCTGTCACAGGCTAAGGTTAGCCCACCCGAATTGTCAAGGCATGCCGAAATCGGATGTGCTAGGCCTACAAGGCGCATAACGGTGGCACAACATAATCACGCTCCCTGCGGAAATCGCACAGATATCCGTGATGGTTACAATGGAGCGAACGCCAAACAAACAAACATTTCACAAACTGTGAAATGTGATCTTGTTTTGCTAGTGTCTTTGTCAAGTTTGACATTGGTAGCACAGAGTTGGTATAAAAAATACTGTTTATCAATTGTCGTTTGGTTATTGTTTACTGAAACAGCTTATCTGTACATTTATGATCATGGTCATTAAGTCACTCGATCAAAAGTATGTTGCTGACCTGAACAGGGAGTAAATAATAGTAACACTGAGATTTGCCATGTATGCCTATGTCCTAAGAGGTAACTAAGGAGGTTTGGAGATGGCGATGGCTGTTGTATTGCACAGAAAGTCAGAGACCTAGAAGCAGTATTAAAGTTGGATGTGTCAGGTTCAAAGTCGCAGATATCATAACCTTGCTGTAAACCATAATACCCTGCATTCCATTATCTGGAATATGTCCTGCTTACAAGCAAGAGTTGAGAATGAATGCAGAAGAAGAGAAATAACATCACAGATAATAAAATGAATCTCTAACTACTTACCCCAGAAGGACATGAACACGGCAAACACGACAGTGCCTCCGTTATCAAATATTTGACTGATTTTACTATAAAAACAAGAAGTGCTGAGCAGCCAATATGGGCAGTGAACATCACACAGTGGGCACATAGTGATATTGTTTGCTATGTTGCACACCTCCTCACTTAGAAAGTAAAAATATAATTATTAAAGAACAGGATGGATCAAATATGCAACCCTACACTTTTAAAAGTACTCTTATTTTGTGTGTCTCTCTCTCTTTCTCTCTCTATTTGCTTTTTCAGCATTCATTCTTAACCTTTCAACTGCTACATTACTCTCAGTAACCGATTCCAGCGATTGGTAAAATTAAATAAGAAATGTCCTACAGAATGCAACATCACAGGTAGATGGGATCAGCTTGAAGAAAGTCAATATATTCAAATATTTGGGTACTATAATAACATCAGATGGAGGATGTATTAAAGAATACTATAAACTTGTCTCTGTCCATCTAACATATGATTTCTGTTACAATACACCTCTGTCCATCTAACATATGATTTCTGTTACAATACACCTCTGTCCATCTAACATATGATTTCTGTTACAATACACCTCTGTCCATCTAACATATGATTTCTGTTACAATACACCTCTGTCCATCTAACATATGATTTCTGTTACAATACACCTCTGTCCATCTAACATATGATTTCTGTTACAATACACCTCTGTCCATCTAACATATGATTTCTGTTACAATACACCTCTGTCCATCTACCATATGATTTCTGTTACAATACACCTCTGTCCGTCTAACATATGATTTCTGTTACAATACACCTCTGTCCATCTAACATATGATTTCTGTTACAATACACCTCTGTCCATCTAACATATGATTTCTGTTACAATACACCTCTGTCCATCTAACATATGATTTCTGTTACAATACACCTCTGTCCATCTAACATATGATTTCTGTTACAATACACCTCTGTCCATCTAACATATGATTTCTGTTACAATACACCTCTGTCCATCTAACATATGATTTCTGTTACAATACACTTCTGTCCATCTACCATATGATTTCTGTTACAATACACCTCTGTCCATCTAACATATGATTTCTGTTACAATACACCTCTGTCCATCTAACATATGATTTCTGTTACAATACACCTCTGTCCATCTAACATATGATTTCTGTTACAATACACCTCTGTCCATCTAACATATGATTTCTGTTACAATACACCTCTGTCCATCTAACATATGATTTCTGTTACAATACACCTCTGTCCATCTACCATATGATTTCTGTTACAATACACCTCTGTCCGTCTAACATATGATTTCTGTTACAATACACCTCTGTCCATCTAACATATGATTTCTGTTACAATACACCTCTGTCCATCTAACATATGATTTCTGTTACAATACACCTCTGTCCATCTAACATATGATTTCTGTTACAATACACCTCTGTCCATCTACCATATGATTTCTGTTACAATACACCTCTGTCCGTCTAACATATGATTTCTGTTACAATACACCTCTGTCCATCTAACATATGATTTCTGTTACAATACACCTCTGTCCATCTAACATATGATTTCTGTTACAATACACCTCTGTCCATCTAACATATGATTTCTGTTACAATACACCTCTGTCCATCTAACATATGATTTCTGTTACAATACACCTCTGTCCATCTACCATATCATTTCTGTTACAATACACCTATGTCCATCTAACATATGATTTATGTTACAATACACCTCTGTCCATCTAACATATGATTTCTGTTACAATACACCTCTGTCCATCTACCATATGATTTCTGTTACAATACACCTCTGTCCGTCTAACATATGATTTCTGTTACAATACACCTCTGTCCATCTAACATATGATTTCTGTTACAATACACCTCTGTCCATCTAACATATGATTTCTGTTACAATACACCTCTGTCCATCTGCCATATGATTTCTGTTACAATACACCTCTGTCCATCTAACATATGATTTCTGTTACAATACACCTGTCTCTGTCCATCTACCATATGATTTCTGTTACAATACACCTGTCTCTGTCCATCTACCATATTTCTGTTACAATACACCTGTCTCTGTCCATCTACTATATGATTTTTGTTACAATACACCTATGTCCAGCTACCATATTTCTGTTACAATACACCTATGTCCAGCTACCATATGATTTCTGTTACAATACACCTATGTCTAGCTACAATATGATTTCTGTTACAATACATCTGTCTCTGTCCAGCTACCATATGATTTACTTTCCAGCAATATAATGCCATTTAATGGCATTAGGTCAAAGGGCATGAGCACATGGACCGCTGGATCAGCAACCCACCATATGATTTCTGTTACAATACACTTGTCTATGTCCATCTACCATATGATTTCTGTTACAATACACTTGTCTATGTCCATCTACCATATGATTTCTGTTACAATACAGCTGTCTCTGTCCATCTACCATATCATTTCTGTTACAATACACCTGTTTCTGTCCATCTAACTATGATTTCTGTTACAATACACCTGTCTCTGTCTAGCTACCATATTTGACAATTTTCTGCTTACCTGATTGTATGCTTATGCATGAACATAAGGCCATAAAAAAATACAAGGATGCCCATAATTGTTGCTGGTATCAACATTCTTGTGTAGAAACTAAGCCAGACAAAGTAGATGGCAATGGTTTCACCAAAATATAATCTGGAATATGCATCATTTAAATTATTACAATATCATATAGATTCTCATCTATGATAAATTTAATTTTTTATCCTCGCGTGTACCTGTAATAGAATTCATGTATTTGTGGGTCAGCAAGAACCACTTGTTAACAATGTATTTGTGGGTCAACAAGAACCACTTGTTGACAATGTATTTGTGGGTCAACAAGAACCACTTGTTAACAATGTATTTGTGGGTCAACAAGAACCACAGTTAATGTATTTATGGGTCAACAAGAACCACAGTTAGCAATGTATTTGTTGGTCAACAAGAACCACAGTTAACAATGTATTTGTTGGTCAACAAGAACCACAGTTAACAATGTATTTGTGGGTCAACAAGAACCACAGTTAATGTATTTATGGGTCAACAAGAACCACAGTTAGCAATGTATTTGTTGGTCAACAAGAACCACAGTTAACAATGTATTTGTTGGTCAACAAGAACCACTTGTTAACAATGTATTTGTGGTTCAACAAGAACCACTTGTTAACAATGTATTTGTGGGTCAACAAGAACCACAGTTAACAATGTATTTGCGGGTCAACAAGAACTACTGTTAACAATGTATTTGTGGGTCAACAAGAACCAGTTAACAATGTATTTGTGGGTCAACAAGAACCACAGTTAACAATGTATCTGTGGGTCAACAAGAACCACAGTTAACAATGTATTTGTTGGTCAACAAGAACCACAGTTAACAATGTATTTGTGGGTCAACAAGAGCCACAGTTAACAATGTATTTGTGGGTCAACAAGAACCACAGTTAACAATGTATTTGTTGGTCAACAAGGACCACAGTTAACAATGTATTTGTGGGTCAACAAGAACCACAGTTAACAATGTATATGTTGGTCAACAAGAACCACTGTTAACAATCATGAAACTTTGTAAACTGTGACACGTGATGATAGTGTCAACTAGTACAGATTGATATGGATTCATAGCACTGTGTGTCTCATACGCTCGTATTGGCGGGCAATGATTTATTGCAATTGGACATATTTTACTCTGTTTTCACCATAATAATGATCTATAGGTTTAAGTACAACCAATTAGAATTTCTGAAGCCTAATTATTATTGTGCATACAGAAATCTCATTTTCCTTTATATAAATAATAAGTAATCAGTTACTTTTGTGCAATTAATTTTTATACAGGCAAGACAATTAAAATAAGATAAATATATTCTCTAACAACATTTTGTAAAACACAGGGTTTAAATTATTTAATTAAAATGATTTAGTGTGGAAACCCTGATAGAATTAAAATATACCATCTCAGCCAAAGAAATTGTTGTTTCTGAAAAGGCATGACAAAAAATATATAAAAAATGGTTAAATAGCAGTGTTACATTGAATTGTTGTTGTTGTGAAGACAGATCCAGGAAAAGAGTAACAAAGATTTGCTAATACTAGATAACACACACAAATCGATGTTTCGACCAAAAGGCCTTTATCAAGACAGACAATTGAAACAAAATTAAAACATATAACAGAAAGCGAACAGTAATAACATCGATGGTCACATTGGTATGAGTAGTCTGGATTGTTGTGAAGACATGTTTTCTAGTTAAGTTACCATGGTTGCCGGTGTGCCTCTTGACTTAGTATCTCTGACTTCAGCAACAGTGCAAGTTTGGGCAGGATTGTGGTCCTGCTCGATGTCAGGGATGGCCTGACCAATCTTAGTTTCTAAACTCTGTTGGCTGGACTAAACCCCATCTCCACTTCAAGGAATCAGTCTTGTTGAATAATACACAGGATTTGTGTTTCAGCAATTATCATAGTCTTGGTTTTGTAAAGCTTCTTTACAAACAAAATTGGCAGTTTTCTCATCTCCAACAAGCCACTAAAACAGCCAATTGAACAAACACCGCCTGCCAATGTTGATCGAGTGATATTATTTAACGTAAAATTGCTATTTAACCCTTTTCATATTTTCCCCTCACTATTTACTTACAATATGGTGCACATTTTTATGTTCCCCACTATTTACTTACAATATGGTGCACATTTTTATGTTCCCCACTATTTACTCACAATATGGTGCACATTTTTATGCAGTGCCTGGATCACTCTATTTTTATATCAGTTTTTATACATACTTTAAGAATTTAGCAATTTGTCATTTTTACCTGAACCATTTTGCCGAGGCCTGAAATGGGAGTAAAGAATAGCAAAAATGCCCCAAACGTGCATGTCCTAAGGAGATTTTTGGTGAAGTTAGCTGTCGCATCTCATAGAGTCAAAGTGACCCAGAAGCCATGCTGAAGTCGGATGTATAAGACTCAAAGGTGCAGATATCACAGCTAAGTTGACTATACATTCTGTAGGAGTTTGAGAATGAATCCAGAATAAGAAGAAACTATCTGGCAACTATGTCCTACAGATTTTCAATGATTAAGTTTTCAAGATACATTACCTGATATGGTCATGAGGTTGCAACATTACCTGATATGGTCATGAGGTTGCAACATTACCTGATATGGTCATGAGGTTGCAACATTACCTGATATGGTCATGAGGTTGCAACATTACCTGATATGGTCATGAGGTTGCAACATTACCTGATATGGTCATGAGGTTGCAACATTACCTGATATGGTCATGAGTTTGCAACATTACCTGATATGGTCATGAGGTTGCATCTTGTAATAATTTCTCCAGTGAGCCCAACAATCGTACAAATTCTTGAGATGGTTATCTGGATAATCTGTTTCTAAGTCACCCTATTATGTTCAACATATAGAATACATGATATATGACTACAAAACATGTACAAATACAGTAAGTAAGAACTTGTGTATTTGGGGGGGGGGGGGAGAGAAAGTCAATGAAATTTTAACTATGCTAAAATTGTGATAAGACTTATGATAATATATTGTATGGTGATATCATCATCAGGTGGCATATTATTTCCAGAATGTAGTTTTCCCTATGGATTTCTTGAATTCTCTGCAGTCTTTAGAAAGTTATCCTGCCTCTTTTAATGACATGTACATGCATTCTTGAATGGTCATGTCCCTGTTTCCTTCTATCACCTTCTCCAGTAACACTCCCTCCATACCATTGTCTCTTAATGTTACAGAAAAAAAACAGATTTTTCTGTAATATGATGTTCAGAAGCCAGCCTTCCTGGACATTAATGGTTCTTAACACCTCTTGGTTTGTTTTCCTTGCTGCCCATGGTATTCTCAAAACTCTTCTATAGCGCTTTAATTCAAATGATGTTAGTCTCTTGGCCATTGTTTTATTTAGTGACCATGCTTCACATCCATATGTCGCCACAGGAAACACACATGTTCGTAGCAAACACAACTTGGTTCTTATGTTAGTACTCTGCCATAGTTTCTTTGGCTGTTTTAATTTTTCAGCGCCATTGCTGTTCTTCTCGGTGATAACACCTTTGATAATGTATTGTATGGCGATGATGATGATGTTATAGTTGTATGTTGTACAAGAGCATGGCCAAAAAACATACGGCAGGGGCTAAACTACCATGACTAACAATCTAGCCCACAAAAGTGTCCCTGCATAATAAATTATGGGGAACACATAGTGACCTAAAATAAACCACTCTGTACATGACCAATATTAAACTGTATGTATAGTCATTGATCATAGATAAAATAAAACAGAAATACTTTCAGTAAAGGTATAATGAGTCATGAACCAGTGTCATAGTACATGGCTTCCATAAGTATTTAGATGCCTAGTCGGCGGCTGTACAGAAACCACCTAACCAGAGTCACCTAGCACACTTATTCAGTGGCGATGGTGGCATTCCTCAATGCTAAGAACATGAGCTCTGGCAATTCAAGTCCTTGTGATTAAATGAACCACTGGACATATTTTTATTTCAAATAATGAGTGAAAATGAAACCCGGATCTATTGGTCAGTGGGCGAGTGATTTAAACCACACCAATGATGCTCCCAAGTATTTTCAGATGTGACTAATGAGTTATAAGTGCATGTGGTACTTGTATTAGTGACTTGTTTATTTGTCAATATTCTCAAGAATTACAAGCGATTTTCTCTGACTTCCTGTGTGCAGTGGGGATGTTTCTCAGAGCTTTCTTTCATTTCAGGAGACTTAAGCTTGCATCTTAAGGCAATGCTCATTGAAGAAACTTCTACTTGGAGGGGGTCTATACTATGAGACGAGTTGGTATTTTTCTGGGTCAACCAATATGCATATTTCCTCCGACGAGGCGCTTCGCATTCTCAAAACTATTCCCAGTGTAGAGAGATGCATCTATTGCCCCATATACCCAGATCTAATTTCTTCTATATTGTGTTGGGCAATGGTGACAGTCGAACTAGACTAGGGTAGCTATGTTTTGATAGACGAGGTTCCTTCCCCTGCAGTGTCACTAAACACGTCTGGAATATGAACTGTGCATTTTCCATGCACTCTTGTCTGCTTGTGATAGTCTTCTAATCCATCACCAAGCATGGCCTGTGTTCTGATTCTTTGCCATTGCATACAAGTTGGCTGATTATGCTCATCTCGGATGAGCAGCTTCGCAGCTGGCAAATAACGTTTGTGTAAGAATGATGACATTTGTGTAAGAATGATGACATTTGTGTAAGAATGATGACATTTGTGTAAGAATGATGGCATTTGTGTAAGAATGATGGCATTTGTGTAAGAATGATGACATTTGTGTAAGAATGATGACATTTGTGTAAGAATGATGACATTTGAGTAAGAATGATGGCATTTGTGTAAGAATGATGGCATTTGTGTAAGAATGATGACATTTGTGTAAGAATGATGACATTTGTGTAAGAATGATGGCATTTGTGTAAGAATGATGGCATTTGTGTAAGAATGATGACATTTGTGAAAGAATGATGACATTTGTGTAAGAATGATGGCATTTGTGTAAGAATGACGACATTTGTGTAAGAATGATGACATTTGTGTAAGAATGATGGCATTTGAGTAAGAATGATGGCATTTGTGTAAGAATGATGGCATTTGTGTAAGAATGATGACATTTGTGTAAGAATGATGACATTTGTGTAAGAATGATGACATTTGTGTAAGAATGATGACATTTGTGTAAGAATGATGACATTTGTGTAAGAATGATGACATTTGTGTAAGAATGATGACATTTGTGTAAGAATGATGACATTTGTGTAAGAATGATGACATCATTTCCCCATGCCCTTGGGTACTGAACCCAACTCTCTGTCTGTATTAGCTGTGTTGGGGAACAGCAACAGTTGAGTTGGACCAAGGTTGGCTCGTCTTCAAAGACTTGCTCACTGTCTATGTTGCACACAGCATCCAAAGTCTCAGTCTCAACACTGTTTTGGTCAAAGAGTTTGAGCAGCACCAGCAAAAAGTCGATCTTGGGCAAGTTGCGACTACTGGCATGACAAAGAAATACAATGAGGTCAAACATACGACAACACCCATGGTGGACTGAAGAGATATAGTCTGCATGGGTAAAGAAGAAGCAAAGCATCAGGGAGTGGCAACATAAGAGACGACAGACACAAGTCACCATGGAAAGCAAAAAAGAGTTAGAGATTACTATGACTACTGAAGACCACTGAAAACTTTAAAGAAATTGTAAAGGAAGCCAATTAGACTTAGGTAAAACACAGGTTTATATATCGTCTCAATGGGACACCATAGACTATATCTAACACTAGTGGGTAATGATGGGCTATGATGAGCACACAAGAAATCATAAAAATTACAATACACAAATCATATTCAACGTTTCAACCAAAAGGTCTTTATCAAGACACAAACAAAACATTAAAAGACGACGAATAGAAAAATTATCACAACGTCCAACGGAAATATGGAAATGATATGCCGGATTGTGATAATTTTTCTATTCGTCGTCTTTTAATGTTTTGTTTGTGTCTTGATAAAGACCTTTTGGTTGAAACGTTGAATATGATTTGTGTATTGTAATTTTTATGATTTCTTGTGTGCTCATCATAGCTCATCATTACCCACTAGTGTTAGATATAGTCTATGGTGTCCCATTGAGACGATATATAAACCTGTGTTTTACGTAAGTCTAATTGTTGTTACGTTTCACGCAGTTACCTTGTATTGATTGTCATAAAGGAAGCCAAGAAAGAACACTGGGATAATTTTGCACAATATGTTGCAGCCGACAGTGCCCTATACAAATTTTGGAAATTATGCAAGGCAATGAGTAAAAAAACAGACACAAAATTAAACTTGTACTTGAATGATGTTTCGAGGCATATACTGACTGCAGATGAGCAGAATGGAATTGATTTCTTTAGTAGATACTTCCAACATCAGAACAATATCAGATCAGAACAATAATGATGAACGTAAAACTATTGTGGCCATTCTAACAGCATCGCTGGTAACAAGCGATATCGCTGATCAGGAACTGATCTCGTTGGAGGATGTAAAAGAGACCATAAAAAAGACATCAGATGGTGCACCAGGTCCCAACGGAAACGCTACAGCCTCCTGAAAGATATTGCAGATGACCAGCTTAAAATAATTGTTGATGTTTTCTACAGAAGTCTGAAAACAAGACACGTACTAGAATAGTGGCTACACAGCTACCTTCTCCCACTGGTAAAGCCATCAAAAGCTATCGTAATATTACCCTATAAAATGTTCACGGCAAGGTGCTGGAGAGGATAATTACTAGAAGACAGACCTTCGATGTGGAAAATAGAGGCTTACTTTCTGACACTCTAGGTGCATAAAGACTGGAGAGACACAACCACAAATGTGGCAATCCTTGTCTATGACATCTACGAGGGCTTTCAGGCAAAGGATGAAACAGTGGTCACTATGATTGACCAAGAAGATGCTTACAACAGAGTCAGTTTTGGCCAGCTGATACATTTGCTAAATGAACTCAGCATCGACTTGTGGATAATTCGATGGATTGCAATGGTGCTAATGTCAAAACCTGTTGCTCTGAAATTGGGATCCTGGACATCAGAAATTAGAATTATAGCACAGGGATTGTCACTATCATCTGTACTCTCTAATGTTTATACATACAAAATAGTGCAGCTTCAAAAGGATGGATACTAACATATGTGGACGACCTCTTGCTGTACAAGCATGGCCGAAACAGAAGAGACATGATTCATGGTGTCTAGAGTATCTAGAACATTTGTAGCTCTGGTGCAAATCTCTCACTTGGCTGGTAATGCATCCACCAACAGACAGTGATTCTATCAGATTCTCAAAGTATGCTGTACAAGATAGAAAAGTGTATGATCAGAACTGAATGGGTCACTCTTCTCAAGAACGGACAGAGCATTACATGGATCTACTATCCAGGTCACGCTGGGTGGGGTCAGGGGAAACGAAAGAGCCGGTGTGTTGGCTGGTAAAGCCTTGGTGAACTTCACAGAGATAAGAAGAGACAGAATTGAATTGATTAGAGCAGTCATGGATACTCTATGAGAAGAAGAGGAGGAGATCGAACGAGACAATGTACATATTCAGAGAATGGTAGAAATGGGAGTGACTAGAGGCGATGGGAGAAAGTGCTACCTCTCCGGAAAGATCAGAAGAACGCATAATCAGCAACTGACTGGGACACTGAGCTTATACACTTTTAGATGGCTGATGGAAAGGCAAGCAGAGCATATGTGGGAATGCCCCCAGTGATGTGACACTTGTTCCTAATGAAGAATCAAGAGTTTGAGCAAAATGTGCGTACCGATATTTAAAGTTTTTCTACATACTTATAAGTACATGCTCAAGTTAGTGTGGCCAGTACCTGAAACATGGCTCCTACTTTAAATGGGGTCAATTGTAGTGAGACGTTTACCATCTGACACAACATTTTAAATTGGGGTCTAAAAGTCTAGCGTAGGGTCTTTTCAAAATTGTAAAATAGGGCGCCAGCTGGAAAAGTTTGGGATACTGATATAGATGTCTGAACTTAATTTCAGCATGTAATTTGTTCTACCCGTAAGATTTCTTTATTTACAGCATTAAATAATTAAATTCATCTTTGCCAAATTGTACCCATCCAATGTCAAATTTTACCTCATGGAGTGGATAAGCCGCAGTATAATAATTGTCTGTTAACATCTTGTCAATGCCTGTGAAATAATTAACAAAAAAAATATGTTTCAAATGTTATTTATTTATGACTTTTTGCTATGTATACATACAACAGCATTGATCCTAAAACCCTTCAGGAGCGTAAGGGTGCCACTTTGGAAACATTAACACACAAAAATCCTGCTAGGCCTCTCTGATCTCAGTTATTTGAGTGGATAATCTTAATCCTGTCCTCTCTTTAATATTATCAATCCGTACTTTCCTTTAACCCCTTTTCTTCTCCCACTCTCAATTGTCTCTCGAAGCTCAGTCTTAGAAAGAAAATCATGCCTCACGAATTAGTCAAACCAGACAAGTTTGCGACATTCCATCATTATTAGATGTGCATTATGATCTACAAGAGCATTTCTTTTGTTTCTTATGTATGCATTGGTTTTATATTCTGTAAATTGATGCACAATACTCGTCTGTAACATTTGCTTTCAGAAGACTGTATTTTTCTACCCATTTCCGCTGCAATTGCCGAAATCTTTGATTCATACAAAAGAATTGCATGCAATCATGAACGAACACAAATAAACGGTTACTTTTATAGTATTCGTTCCTTATCCTAAGCAAAAAAAATAAAGCTCTATTTTGCTTTCCATGGTGACTAGTGTCTGTCGTCTCTTATGTTGCCACTCCCTGATGCTTTGCTTCTTCCTTACCCATGCAGACTATATCTCTTCAGTCCACCATGGGGGTTGTTGTATGTTTGACCTCATTGTATTTCTTTGTCATGCCAGTTGTCGCAACTTGCCCAAGATCGACTTTTTGCTGATGCTGTTCAAATTCTTTGGCCAAAACAGTGTTCCTTATCCTATTCAGGATGGAGATATCAGCCCACATTTCTCTCTCCATAGTGACTCACCAGGCAATATTTATATTCAGCAGTTCATTCTCTATGCTATATCTTCTTCTTCTTCAGTGCATGATACAGTGCATTCCATTCTCCAGACTACATCCTGCTAATCTATATGAGTTGTGAACAAACACATATGAAGAAGAACTATCTGCTATCATTTTCTCCTGTGGCTTTATGCCATTTCTGATAGTTCTCTTCCATACAGCATGATCAATTGCATCATGTTCTAATGATTCCATATCCATTTACTTATCTGGGAGCATAGATTAGTGGTCACAGTGAATCACCAGCTGATGTTACGAAGATACTGACACTAATCATGGCTGCAATGACAAGATTAACCACCATTTGAAAAAGCAGGATCACTAGCAGTGTTAAGGTTAACTTGTATAAATTTTTAGTTCTGTCAATATTTCTATATGGCTGTGAGACCTGGACTCTAACTGCGGACTCTAACTAGGAGAGAAAATAAATTCCAATCGCTTGAAAACAAATTCTATAGACGTGCGTTGGGTATCTGTTTCCGAGAATATAAGACCAATGTATTTGTGCATAACAGAATTAATGTTATAGTGGGTCATCATGAACCGCCATTAAAAATTGTGATAAGGTACTTCATAAACTCCGGTGGTACGGGCAAGTGATGAGAGACATTCCTCGATGTTCTTCAAGGTTCGGTGGAGTCTGAAAAAGACAAGGAGGCTAGAAGAAGACAAGGATGGATAATATCCAGGACTGGACAGGGTGTGAAGTTTCCAAACTCATCAGGATGTTAGAGGATAGAGATGTGTGGAGATCTTTCTGTATCTAATGTGACACCCCTACGACCCTGATGGGTTATGGGTTTTATTATTATTATCAATGTCTATATAAAGCTTATCCCATTTGCATACATCTTAGCCATGTGCTGCAGAGGTTAAAAAAAAGTAGCAATACTGTTACCTACCATGCATGTTGTAAGATGCAACTAAGCAGATTTGATGGTGGAACTGGCTGTCCCATACCATAGAGGGTCAAAATGAATCAGAAATCATGCTGAAGACAGATGTGTCAGACAGAAAGACACAGATATTGCAGTTAAGCAGTAAACCATGGTATAACACATTCTTTTCCCAGACTACATCTTGATAATCCGCAGGAGCATACATAAGCAAAAATAAGCATACATCCTAGTACCAAATTAGAGATTGACCTTAAGATGTTCTCTCCAACCAATTCCACATAACAGAGATCCTTGGGTGTCCTGTCATCTCCCATCCTCCAAATGCACAGCTGTCAATTTTTTTTTCTCATAAATCCGCATTTTTAACAATTTATTTCCGTATTTTAATAAAAAGATGAGATGTCAAAAGGCAAATGCAGTAACATACCAACTGTCACCACTACTTCTTCACCCCAAGTACGAGATGGAAGTTAAGAGACAAATTATCTACAGTATATTCCTACCAACACTGTGTTACCAGTGCCTAACCTGGTCTCTCTCATCTTCACATTACAGAAAGATAGTGACATGTGAGATGAAATGCTTGAGGAAAGCTGCCAGGATCACCAGGCTTGATAGATTACAAAATGAATATATCAGAGAAAGAATAGGTATAATATCTTGTACAGATTATATAGAGAGAGAACAGATCAAGTGGTTTGGCCACATTATGAGAATGCATCACGAAAAGTTGCCAGTAAAAAGCATATAACCAAATGAGATCAGGGTACAAAGCCAGAGGAAGACCACGGAAAAGATGGATAGAAAACATCAGGAACATCCTGTACAGACATGGTCATAGCACAGCCTAGGCCACACATCTGGCTTTAGAACGCAAGCTTGAGCTCCAATCACCCCTATGCTTAACGGCAAGAGTGGATCACAAACCACCTGGGGAAAGACAATAGACAATAAAAGCATCCGTATTTAGCACACATAAAATATGTGAGCCCCCCCCAAATATGTTTAACATGTGCGTGTGAGATAAAAAGTCTGCATTAGTAACAATTACTGAAATTTAACACCAGATAACTTTTATATAAATTTTCTATTTTTTGGACGGAGGACCCGGAATCTGTATCAATATGGAAAATCTGTACCAGCTGACATCTGTACAAATGTGTCCCAATCATCTCAGTCTACACAGAAAGAGCAAGGACAAATACTGTCTAATGACTGTCTAATAACTGTCTAATAACTGTCTAATGCCTGTCTAATAACTGTCTAATGCCTGTCTTACAAATTTTAAAAAAAAACAACCGTCTTAGAGTAAATAGAACTTTAAAAAAACCAATCTTAACAGGAATAATAAACAAACCAAAATCAAAGTTTTTTTCCTGGGCATCAGAAAAATTCTTTCGTCTGAGTATGTAATCAACAATCCAGCTTCTGGTGGCATGACTAAACATATCTTCTGGTTTTCTTGGCTTGTCAAATCTAAATCAGAACAAGAGATCACAATAGCTAGAGCTGTGGTTCTTAAAACTTTGTGAGATCGTGACCCAGTAAACAAACTGTTTTATAAGACTAGGGCCCAGCCTAAATAAATTATATATACCCATAAATAGCTTTACAATTCAAGGAAAAATTCTCGTGATCCAGTAGTCATATTGCCGCTGTTCAGCACCGGGTTTCTGCCAGGCAGTTGAGAAGAGTTAGAGAAAAAATGGATTTTTAAGTAAGCTCTATTTCTGCATAAATTCTTAAACTCCTGTATTCTCAGACTGCACGGAAACCATCAGCATGCATTTAATTCGACATCTATTGGGAGAGACAAAACTCCTAGAGGTTTTCTCAGAGTGCCCATTCCTCTTGTATCTGCATCTTGGTTATGAGTTGACATTGAAGAAAAGTAAATATACAGTAAGTAGGGTCTATATATATATAAACTATATATATACATGCAAACACCATGACCAGCTCAATTAAGTTGATCAACAGGGATAGATGCTTTCTATATTAGACTTCTCGAGGATCTCTGCGTCAGGGTTGTGAACATGCCATCCCACATCAAGAAGCTACATCAAGCTCTGAAAGTAAAATAAATTAAGCTACCTAGCATAGACAGTCCAGGGTTCAGCAGAATATAGCAATAAAAGAAGAACCACTGCATGGTTATAACCTGCCTAGCATAGACAGTCCAGGATTCAGCAGAATATAGCAACAAAGGAAGAAAAATTGCATGGTTATAACCTGCCTAGCATAGACAGTCCAGGGTTCAGCAGAGTATAGCAATGAAGGAAGAACTTCATGGTTATAACCTGCCTAGCATAGACAGTCTAGGGTCAAGCAGAATATAGCAACGAAGGAAGAACAACTTCATGATTATAACCTGCCTAGCATAGACAGTCCAGGGTTCAGCAGAATATAGCAACGAAGGAAGAACAACAGCATGGTTATAACCTGCCTAGCATAGACAGTCTAGGGTCAAGCAGAATATAGCAACGAAGGAAGAACAACTTCATGGTTATAACCTGCCTAGCATAGACAGTCCAGGGTTCAGCAGCATATAGCAACAAAGGAAGAATAACTGCATGGTTATACCCTGCCTAGCATAGACAATCCAGGGTTCAGCAGCATATAGCAACAAAGGAAGAATAACTGCATGGTTATAACCTGCCTAGCATAGACAGTCCAGGGTTCAGCAGCATATAGCAACAAAGGAAGAATAACTTCATGGTTATAACCTGCCTAGCATAGACAGTCCAGGGTTCAGCAGAATATAGCAACGAAGGAAGAACAACAGCATGGTTATAACCTGCCTAGCATAGACAGTCTAGGGTCAAGCAGAATATAGCAACGAAGGAAGAACAACTTCATGGTTATAACCTGCCTAGCATAGACAGTCCAGGGTTCAGCAGCATATAGCAACAAAGGAAGAATAACTGCATGGTTATAACCTGCCTAGCATAGACAATCCAGGGTTCAGCAGAATATAGCAACGAAGGAAGAACAACTTCATGGTTATAACCTGCCTAGCATAGACAGTCCAGGGTTCAGCAGAATATAGCAACGAAGGAAGAACAACTGCATGGTTATAATGCCTAGCATAGACAATCCAGGGTTCAGCAGAATATAGCAACGAAGGAAGAACAACTGCATGGTTATAACCTGCCTAGCATAGACAGTCTAGGGTCAAGCAGAATATAGCAACGAAGGAAGAACAACTTCATGGTTATAACCTGCCTAGCATAGACAGTCCAGGGTTCAGCAGCATATAGCAACAAAGGAAGAATAACTTCATGGTTATAACCTGCCTAGCATAGACAGTCCAGGGTTCAGCAGCATATAGCAACAAAGGAAGAATAACTGCATGGTTATAACCTGCCTAGCATAGACAGTCCAGGGTTCAGCAGAATATAGCAACGAAGGAAGAACGACTGCATAGTAGACCTTCTGTTTCATTGTCAGATTCAGACTACACAGGCTAGACATTTCATATGAATGCACACAGACATGATGGTGCCCAACACCACTGCATTTACCAACTCAATAAAGTGGACAATGATGCTGTTGTGGATGAATTAAAAAGCATTATACAGAATGCAGCAGTGACAGAGGACTAGTTCCACAGCTACTTGTAATTGCTCCATAAACAGGGAAAGAATTACAGGCTCTGTGCAGCAGCAAAAAATCATTACCTCATATTCTTCTTCTTCAGCGTTCATTCTCAGACTTCAGCTGGATCTCCCTTGTAGACTAATCATATATATATATATATATATATCCACTAATGGCAGTTCGATCTCACATTGTTAAGTCTAGTTGTCAGAATATGCTAAAATGTGAAAAGTGATGTTTTGCCCCCAACTACCCTACTGACAGATGGGACTTGGGACTTGTTCAATTTGCTGTTTTAGTGGCTTGTTGAAGATAGAAAACTATCGCAAACTGCCAATTGTGTTTGTAAAGATGCTTCATTCAATATACCCATAAGTCTTCAGGGTCATAAGGGTGCCTGCCCCCTCTTGAAACACAATATCTCTCCATGTCTCTCTGTTCCTTGGAAATCCTGTCCAGTCTTTCACTCTTTGGCTACGTGGCATCTCTTACAAGATCCTATTATATCATTACAAGTTATGGACTGTTCATCAAGAGCGATGAAGCCACTTTTCTGTTTTATTTAATCATTTTTGGTGTTCATATCAACACAAGGTCTTAGATTGACATTTAAATCTCAGAGAACCGGTCCATTTTTTAAAAAAAATAACAAAACATAACTGAAGCACTATGACTATATACTACACATTTTTGTGTCTGTAATTGGATTATCTATAAAAATGATGTAGTTTGAGTGGAAGTTATTGATTCAGAAGTTTATAAAGTTGATTTTAATGTCAGAAATTATTTTAATTTTTAAAATTAATTTGTAAATAATAAGACATTTTTTTCAAAATAAACTTGTAATAACCGCAGTCTCCGTATATTTCTGTTTTAAAATAAATTATATTATAATTTAAATATGTTAAGTACAATTTCTTTTTCGCAGAGATGGATGTGTAAAAAGAAATTCTAAAAAAACTATGTTCATACAAACGCTAAAATACCCCATAGCAAATGAGTTAAACTATCAATTCATACTTTCTTTGGTCCTCTTCTTCTTTCACTGTCAATTGTTCCGTATAAGATAGTTTTGAAAAAAGAATTCATACTTAATCGCATGACCAAACCACACAAGTTTGCAATGTTTCACCACTGCCAGTTGTTCTCTCTGACTAGCAAGAACATTTATGTTTCTCACTTATATGTTTGTAAAATTACTAAATACTTACAAATAATCCTTGCTTGATGAATACGGACATGTACATTCACGGATGATTGGTGGAAGTCTGTTTTCATCATATTGACAAGGTTCAAAAAGCTTCTCAATCAGCCTAAATATGACGTCTGTTGAATGTAAGTCAATGGAACTAAGCCGAGCCTATATAGAAACATAACACATTTGACATGAACTGAATATCAATCATGTTTTCAATATTCTTCTAAAATTATCTAGGATCGTAGGCCTATATGCCATCAACTAATCTGTGCCAAGCAGTATTCTCATGTATTTAGTATTCTCTCTAACTATTTTCTTCCAATAATTTTACTCTTTTTTGAGAGTGCTCACTTCTATTGTTTCCTGGCGAATCATGATAAAGATGATTGGGTGCCATTGGTAAGTGACCCATCCATTGCCAGTTTCATCTTGGGAGTTCTCGTATTATCCGAGTCTATTCTAGTTTTTTAAAGCCCCAGGTCCAGACAATATCACATTAGGAGAATTAGCAGCTTTAGATGACTTTGGAGTTGAAATAATCACAAAATTGCTGAATGACATATATAATAGTGGAAACATACCCGAGGACTTAATGAGGTCCATATTTATAGTCTTACCTAAGAAACCAGGGACCACCGAATGTGAAGAACACCGTACAATCAGCCTCATGAGACAAATAACCAAAATACTTCTCAGAATCATCATGAAGAGAGTGAGAAACAAAATAAAATCAGAAATAAGTCCAGAACAATGTGACTTTGTTGAAGGCAAAGGTACCGACAATGCTATTTATATATTGAGAACACTAATAGAGAGGTCTCTAGAGGTAAAAACAGATCTGTACCTCTGTTTTATAGACTACTCTAAAGCATTTGATAAAGTTAAACATAGCGAAATTATACACATGCTAGAGAATTTGAACATTGACAGCAAGGATTTAAGAATAATCAAGAACATGTACTGGCAACACACAGCAGCAATAAGAGTAGGAAATCAATTTGGCCCTTTTCAACAAATAAAACAAGGAGTCAGACAGGGATGTGTGCTTTCACCAGACCTGTTATCTTTATACAGTGAAAACATATTGCATGCAATAGTAGATATCCCAGCAATATCAGTGGGAGGACATAACATAAATAATTTGAGATATGCGGATGCCACTGTTCTGATTGCAAAAAGTGAGGAAGACCTTCAAGATTTAATTAATGTAGTAGCCACAGGAAGTAAAGAGAAAGGCCTCTTGCTAAATATCAAGAAAACAGAAGTAATGGTTATTTCAAAGGAACAAAATACCACACCTTGCAAGATCAAAGTGAATGATATAATATTAAAACAGGTCCACCAATTCAAATATTTAGGTGCAATGATTACAGCAGATGGAAGAAATAAGATGCAGAATAGGACAGGCAAAAACAACATTCAGAAAAATGAAAAATATACTGTGTAATATGACCTTGTCATTAGAGGTGAGAAAGAGAGTTCTGCAGTGCTATATAACCCCTATACTAACATATGGGTGCGAGTCTTTGACAATAAATAAACTGGAAAGTGGGAAATTAGAGGCAACAGAGATGTGGTTCTACAGAAGAATGCTGAGAATACCATGGACTGCCAGAAAAACTAATGTAGAGGTGTTGAAAGAGTCAAATGCGAAACAGACCTTAATCAACAATATAAGAAAAAGGCAATCTTCTTTTTCTGGCCACTTCATGAGACAGGCAGGTTTAGAGAACATAGTCACAACAGGCAAAATTGAAGGCAACAGAGACAGAGGGCGACAACATGAGAAAATATTAGACAGTTGACAACCTGGCACGACAAGGAAACAACAACGACTTTGATACATAATACTGTGGGCAGAGAGCTGTGGAGAGCCATGACCGCCTACGCCAACCGGCATGGCACCTGATGATGATGATTCTAGTTTTTACCACATTTAACAGATTTCGATTATTTCTTCTAACCCCATGAATTGTGAGCGATTAGCTCTTATTTCCTATGTGCAGTGGGGAGGTTTCTCAGAGCTTTCTTTCATACTCAGGAGACTTCAGCGTCTATGTAGTCCGAAGAATAGTGTCTCATCATAGCTTATAAACATTTGTTAACGAATCAATTTACTTTCACATGTTTTTTTTTGGGGAGATGCGGTTAGTCAAGTACTGAAAAACCTGTTTACTCTTGTTTGCCAGGCGATTCGGTGCTATTAGAATGGACTGGTTCAATTCCCGTTGGTCTCAAATTTTAAAAATTTATCCTTATGTTTTCCACTTGTATAAGCAATTATTTGAAGCAAAATTGTACTGTCCATATCTTATTTATGTTCACAAGAAAACCTATTGGCCCTTAGGAGAACGAATACAGATGTTATATGTTTGCTACTGAGGATACTTCTATACTTGCACAGGATGTTCATTGTTATTGTAATAGTCCTCGTTTTGATTGGTCCATTCTGAGTGACTTGAATGCAGTTTGAATGTTGACAAAATCACAATTTTCTTTTTGGAGATGCCGTTAGTCAAGTATGGAAAAACCCATTTACTATTGTTGCTAGGCGATTTGGTGCTGTTAGAACGGACTACTTCAATTTCCGTTGGTCTCTTTTTTATTTATATATTTTATTTATCCTTATTCTTTCTACTTGAATTCCACATAGTGTACAGCTTAGATGTGATATCTGCACCTTTTGGTCTAACACATCCAACTTCAGCATGGTTCTTGGTCACTTTGACTCTATATAGGATGGGACAGCCAACTCCACCTCATAACCTCCTTAGTCGCCTTCTATAACATGCATGCCAGGTAACAGTGTCAATAAATTTTGCTTCCTATTTGGGTCCCGGCAACACAAAAGAGACTTTTGAGGGATATTATGAAGTGTAGATGTTGACAAGAGAGTCTTGTCTATGAAGTGTAGATGTTTACAAGAGAATCTTGTCTATGAATTTATCTTTTGCTAAAACAGCTGCAAGCAGTTAGATGCAGTTAATGATAATGGGATACACTTAGAATTAGTTGATGTTTTATAATGTGTAGAAGAAAAACCAGAAACAATACAATTTAAGAGTACATATTTTCTCTGCGAACATGAAATGGCAATGCATTCTATGAATACGTTTAATAATAATAATTTTAAAAAACACAATTGTGCATTTATCTTTCATATGAACAGTTGCTAGTAGTTAGACAAAGGTCATGATGAAAGGCTAACATTAGATTAATAGAAGTGTTTATAACAGGCCTATGTGGCAGAAAAGTCACACAAAAATTGTGAAGCAATCATATTAGAAGTACACATATTTTCTCCCAACATGAAATGACAATGCATTCTATGGGAACCCGTGCATGAAAACTTCAGACACATCTTACAGGATGGTATTATTTTGTACCACATGTACTAAAATATCCACTGCCTGTGAGTATATTATGTACCAAAAAAAAAAAAAAATCCATACAAGATGACAAGAATGAAATAATATTAGAAATACTCACATATTTTATTGGCATGCGTAACTTGAGAACATCTGCGTACCTGGTCAGAACTGAGTAAGGTGCATGGATCTTGAGATAATGAATGTTCTGTGATGTCTGTGGATGTAGTGTTTACATAGGCTGAACATATTTAACGAAAAGAGTGAACAGAATTCTATCTATTGTCTATTATCTTTCTTCAGATGAATGATGGTTGATAGTATCCACAGTATTGTCAAGAATTCTAGGTACGAATTGTATGTGAAAACTGTTTAGTCGTCTCTTCTAGTGCATATAGGTTGTTCATGTTTCACTGTCATAGAGGAAGGTCCTCCACCTCTTTGTGTTAGTCTGTTCATTGATGTGAATGCTTGCTAATCCTGATGCTTATTTTGTGTTAGTCTGTTCATTGATGTGAATGCTTGCTAATCCTGATGCTTATTTTGTGTTAGTCTGTTCATTGATGTGAATGCTTGCTAATCCTGATGCTTATTTTGTGTTAGTCTGTTCATTGATGTGAATGCTTGCTAATCCTGATGCTTATTTTGTGTTAGTCTGTTCATTGATGTGAATGCTTGCTAATCCTGATGCGTATTTTGTGTTAGTCTGTTCATTGATGTGAATGCTTGCTAATCCTGATGCTTATTTTGTGTTAGTCTGTTCATTGATGTGGATGCTTGCTAATCCTGATGCTTATTTTGTGTTAGTCTGTTCATTGATGTGGATGCTTGCTAATCCTGATGCTTATTTTGTGTTAGTCTGTTCATTGATGTGGATGCTTGCTAATCCTGATGCTTATTTTGTGTTAGTCTGTTCATTGATGTGAATGCTTGCTAATCCTGATGCTTATTTTGTGTTAGTCTGTTCATTGATGTGAATGCTTGCTAATCCTGATGCTTATTTTGTGTTAGTCTGTTCATTGATGTGAATGCTTGCTAATCCTGATGCTTATTTTTTGTTAGTCTGTTCATTGATGTAAATGCTTGCTAATCCTGATGCTTATTTTGTGTTAGTCTGTTCATTGATGTGAATGCTTGCTAATCCTGATGCTTATTTTGTGTTAGTCTGTTCATTGATGTGGATGCTTGCTAATCTTGATGCTTATTTTGTGTTAGTCTGTTCATTGATGTGAATGCTTGCTAATCCTGATGCTTATTTTGTGTTAGTCTGTTCATTGATGTGAATGCTTGCTAATCCTGATGCTTATTTTTTGTTAGTCTGTTCATTGATGTGGATGCTTGCTAATCCTGATGCTTATTTTGTGTTAGTCTGTTCATTGATGTGAATGCTTGCTAATCCTGATGCTTATTTTGTGTTAGTCTGTTCATTGATGTAAATGCTTGCTAATCCTGATGCTTATTTTGTGTTAGTCTGTTCATTGATGTGAATGCTTGCTAATCCTGATGCTTATTTTGTGTTAGTCTGTTCATTGATGTGAATGCTTGCTAATCCTGATGCTTATTTTGTGTTAGTCTGTTCATTGATGTGAATGCTTGCTAATCCTGATGCTTATTTTGTGTTAGTCTGTTCATTGATGTGAATGCTTTCTAATCCTGATGCTTATTTTGTGTTAGTCTGTTCATTGATGTGAATGCTTGCTAATCCTGATGCTTATTTTGTGTTAGTCTGTTCATTGATGTGAATGCTTGCTAATCCTGATGCTTATTTTGTGTTAGTCTGTTCATTGATGTGAATGCTTGCTAATCCTGATGCTTATTTTGTGTTAGTCTGTTCATTGATGTGGATGCTTGCTAATCCTGATGCTTATTTTGTGTTAGTCTGTTCATTGATGTGGATGCTTGCTAATCCTGATGCTTATTTTGTGTTAGTCTGTTCATTGATGTGGATGCTTGCTAATCCTGATGCTTATTTTGTGTTAGTCTGTTCATTGATGTGAATGCTTGCTAATCCTGATGCTTATTTTGTGTTAGTCTGTTCATTGATGTGAATGCTTGCTAATCCTGATGCTTATTTTGTGTTAGTCTGTTCATTGATGTGAATGCTTGCTAATCCTGATGCTTATTTTTTGTTAGTCTGTTCATTGATGTGAATGCTTGCTAATCCTGATGCTTATTTTGTGTTAGTCTGTTCATTGATGTGAATGCTTGCTAATCCTGATGCTTATTTTGTATTAGTCTGTTCATTGATGTGGATGCTTGCTAATCCTGATGCTTATTTTGTGTTAGTCTGTTCATTGATGTGGATGCTTGCTAATCCTGATGCTTATTTTGTGTTAGTCTGTTCATTGATGTGAATGCTTGCTAATCCTGATGCTTATTTTGTGTTAGTCTGTTCATTGATGTGAATGCTTGCTAATCCTGATGCTTATTTTGTGTTAGTCTGTTCATTGATGTGAATGCTTGCTAATCCTGATGCTTATTTTGTTAGTCTGTTCATTGATGTGAATGCTTGCTAATCCTGATGCTTATTTTGTGTTAGTCTGTTCATTGATGTGAATGCTTGCTAATCCTGATGCTTATTTTTTGTTAGTCTGTTCATT
The DNA here is from genome assembly GCA_034231615.1 of Meghimatium bilineatum. NCBI lineage: Eukaryota > Metazoa > Mollusca > Gastropoda > Stylommatophora > Philomycidae > Meghimatium > Meghimatium bilineatum. Next base: position 6,631,871 of record CM067319.1, on the reverse strand, counting down.
GATGTGGATGCTTGCTAATCCTGATGCTTATTTTGTGTTAGTCTGTTCATTGATGTGAATGCTTGCTAATCCTGATGCTTATTTTGTGTTAGTCTGTTCATTGATGTGAATGCTTGCTAATCCTGATGCTTATTTTTTGTTAGTCTGTTCATTGATGTGGATGCTTGCTAATCCTGATGCTTATTTTGTGTTAGTCTGTTCATTGATGTGAATGCTTGCTAATCCTGATGCTTATTTTGTGTTAGTCTGTTCATTGATGTGAATGCTTGCTAATCCTGATGCTTATTTTGTGTTAGTCTGTTCATTGATGTGGATGCTTGCTAATCCTGATGCTTATTTTGTGTTAGTCTGTTCATTGATGTGAATGCTTGCTAATCCTGATGCTTATTTTGTGTTAGTCTGTTCATTGATGTGAATGCTTGCTAATCCTGATGCTTATTTTGTGTTAGTCTGTTCATTGATGTGAATGCTTGCTAATCCTGATGCTTATTTTGTGTTAGTCTGTTCATTGATGTGAATGCTTGCTAATCCTGATGCTTATTTTGTGTTAGTCTGTTCATTGATGTGAATGCTTGCTAATCCTGATGCTTATTTTTTGTTAGTCTGTTCATTGATGTGAATGCTTGCTAATCCTGATGCTTATTTTGTGTTAGTCTGTTCATTGATGTGAATGCTTGCTAATCCTGATGCTTATTTTGTGTTAGTCTGTTCATTGATGTGGATGCTTGCTAATCCTGATGCTTATTTTGTGTTAGTCTGTTCATTGATGTGGATGCTTGCTAATCCTGATGCTTATTTTGTGTTAGTCTGTTCATTGATGTGAATGCTTGCTAATCCTGGTGCTTATTTTGTGTTAGTCTGTTCATTGATGTGAATGCTTGCTAATCCTGATGCTTATTTTGTGTTAGTCTGTTCATTGATGTGAATGCTTGCTAATCCTGATGCTTATTTTGTTAGTCTGTTCATTGATGTGAATGCTTGCTAATCCTGATGCTTATTTTGTGTTAGTCTGTTCATTGATGTGAATGCTTGCTAATCCTGATGCTTATTTTTTGTTAGTCTGTTCATTGATGTGGATGCTTGCTAATCCTGATGCTTATTTTGTGTTAGTCTGTTCATTGATGTGAATGCTTGCTAATCCTGATGCTTATTTTGTGTTAGTCTGTTCATTGATGTGAATGCTTGCTAATCCTGATGCTTATTTTTTGTTAGTCTGTTCATTGATGTGGATGCTTGCTAATCCTGATGCTTATTTTGTGTTAGTCTGTTCATTGATGTGAATGCTTGCTAATCCTGATGCTTATTTTGTGTTAGTCTGTTCATTGATGTGAATGCTTGCTAATCCTGATGCTTATTTTGTGTTAGTCTGTTCATTGATGTGGATGCTTGCTAATCCTGATGCTTATTTTGTGTTAGTCTGTTCATTGATGTGAATGCTTGCTAATCCTGATGCTTATTTTGTGTTAGTCTGTTCATTGATGTGAATGCTTGCTAATCCTGATGCTTATTTTGTGTTAGTCTGTTCATTGATGTGAATGCTTGCTAATCCTGATGCTTATTTTGTGTTAGTCTGTTCATTGATGTGAATGCTTGCTAATCCTGATGCTTATTTTGTGTTAGTCTGTTCATTGATGTGAATGCTTGCTAATCCTGATGCTTATTTTGTGTTAGTCTGTTCATTGATGTGAATGCTTGCTAATCCTGATGCTTATTTTTTGTTAGTCTGTTCATTGATGTGGATGCTTGCTAATCCTGATGCTTATTTTGTGTTAGTCTGTTCATTGATGTGAATGCTTGCTAATCCTGATGCTTATTTTGTGTTAGTCTGTTCATTGATGTGAATGCTTGCTAATCCTGATGCTTATTTTGTGTTAGTCTGTTCATTGATGTGAATGCTTGCTAATCCTGATGCTTATTTTGTGTTAGTCTGTTCATTGATGTGAATGCTTGCTAATCCTGATGCTTATTTTGTGTTAGTCTGTTCATTGATGTGAATGCTTGCTAATCCTGATGCTTATTTTGTGTTAGTCTGTTCATTGATGTAGATGCCTTGATAATCCTGATGCTTATTTTTTGATCCAGGAATAATTAATTGTTGACTGAGGATCCTAGTGATCAACAACCTCTAGCCCATCACCATCGATGACAATTTGTGACTGCTTGATGACAGTCTGCATCACAATTTGTCTTCTTATTTGCTGACTGTTAGTCCAAACTCATGGCGGGCATCAGAAAAGGCAGCTAGTAAGTTTTGCAGTTTCTCCTCTGAGTGTGTCGTAATTGTAGCATCATCTGTAAATACCAACTTTCTTATAAGCTTCTTTATTCTGGTTTTTAGAATTCACCCTTTTACCTATTACTAATATTTCAAGAATTATCTTGTATTTTTTATATTAAAAACAAGCATCATGGCACAGGGGGCATTTTCAAAAACACTATATTTTCTGTTCCGGCAACCACCTGAGAGTGTTTAATCTCAAAGTTCTAAGCAGACGTTGATATAGTGATCTTCAGGCCTTTGCAGAGAGGACACACTTTCTACTCTCACACATTTTCATTTCAATTTTTATCTCTCTTTGTAAAGGTAATTAAGTTATGAATTGATGTCATGGAAAGGATCGTCTAGTAAAGTGCATCAATTAAGGCAAGAACCAGAGGATGTTGGAGGTCTGTTGCAGCCAACCTTCGATACGGAGACTGCATCTGATGATGCTGATCAGTGACATGGTACAATTTTTTTACAAGTCCCAGCTGCCTATTCAATGGGTGACCAAAAACTGCCAGACTAGTATCACTTTCAGCATCTGGGTCACTTTGTGGAATTATCTGGTTTCTTTGGACTTGTGATTATGGTATACTTGTTGGTGTCTCATTCCTGTGCTTTTGATTTTGTTAGGTTCTGTCATTGTGGTGTTGTATTTGTTGGTCGATTGTTTTCTTGTCCGTTGGCACGACAAGCATGCATCTTAGGCAGGCATGCTGCCCTATTCTATTGTCTCTCATCTTTCCCTCTTACTTTGCTCTGAAAATCTAAAAATCACTTCACATACCACCTCATGGGTGATTTTCATTGCTGCCCCTGTGGTTGAATTTTGCTCTGGTTTCATGTCTTAGTCTTCGAACATCTCTTCATGATATGCACTAATTTGATCTTGCACATACTTCAATTGGATAAATTTACTTTTTTTCTTTTCTGGCTGTTACAAAGAATGAGTTTACTATTTTATTAAATATGTTTTGAAATTTATTTTTATTTTCATGTTATTTTTAAAAAATATTATTATCTGTTCAGATGAAGATCTTACGCGTATGATCGAAATGTCTGTTTTCGTCTTTATCTATTTTATTATAGTTGTTTTCATCATCTTTTTGTTGGTAGTGGTAGGTATTTGTAAAACATATTTACTTATTTAATATTATTACTTTGTCACCCACCTTCAGCTCTTATTCAGCAGCACTTTCAAATTTTCTTTCCTTTCTCACAGCATCAGACCTGGTACCCGTTTCCTGGTAGCTGGAACACTAGTTTTGTGGCAAACCTCAAGCCACAAGTGAACTGAAAACCTGGGTCACCAGGTCTGTGGGAAAGTGACTTTAACACTACACTACTGCGACTTTTTCATTCTGTGTACATATATGTCATCGCAACCATTCTTCTTCATTCTGTGTACATATAAGTCATCACAACCATTCTTCATCATTCTGTGTACATATATGTCATCGCAACCATTCTTCTTCATTCTGTGTACATATAAGTCATCACAACCATTCTTCATCATTCTGTGTACATATATGTCATCACAACCATTCTTCTTCATTCTGCAGCAAATCTATGTTTTGATTAGATCAGTTCTATGTCCTCTCCATGCCATCTGCTGCCAATGAGTCTTATTTTTTTCAGTCTCTGACCACTGCATGATCATTATATGTGTAATACTCTGGTCCATCAAGTTCTGTTATACTTATCTTATCTTTATCTTTGTATCTTTATGTTCAGTTTTTCATTCTTTATTCAGTTTTTGGACTCTTTTTTCTTCTACATGCTAGCCAACAATACATTCAAACCTTCATAGTTACCAACTGTTACACCCATGCAGGTGAAAGTGATACTATTTGATATTATTTTTAGCCCAGATGACACACATGCCTGTATAATTTTTATTTATGTGTTTTGTACTTGATCTACAGATCTATTCCATGGTGGTGATGTGAATAAATGTGTTTATAAGATGTGGTACAAGTGGCATTCTTATTGTTTTTGTGTGATGACTTAGTAAAAACACTTTGTCTTGCACGAATGGCGGTATTGCACACCTGATCAACAGATCAACTTAGAGTCTTACCCGGTAGGTGAATTTTAAACAGATGGATGTGTGTACTTTGTATCTTTTACCATTAGTAATTTGGTCATAAAGAAGCGTCACAGTCATACAGACTGTGTGGTCAAAGTTTTCTTCATTGATATCACCAATATTTGCAGGTTTTCATGTGATTCAATGTCTGCGTACAAATTGGGTGAGCACACCTTCCGCATACACACATAGATCGCCACCCCCTTTCTTCCCAAAGTATCACATACTGCTGTAAGCTGGAGTCTTCTGAGTATCAAAGAAAGCTTTGGGAAACCCCCCCCCCCCCCCCTCATTCCATTACACATCACAAGAAACAAGAGTTTCAACACTCGTAATTCCTGAAGACTTGAACAAACCATTCATAAGCAGCGTATAGTGCAATGAGTGGGTAGAGTACATTGCTTATTTTAATTTAAGGGGACATTTTTATGTGCATTTAGTGTCCTGGAAATGAGGGAGTTCATGGTAATGAAAGTTAATTGTCATTATCTCTTAAGTTTAACAAGATTACTTGTCATAATATAATAGGCTTAACTTGCTCACTTGTCATAATCGCATAAATTTAACCTGATCACTTGTCATATTCTCATAGGATTAACCTGATCACCTGTCATATTCTCATAGGATTAACCTGATCACCTGTCATATTCTCATAGGATTAACCTGATCACTTGTCATATTCTCATAGGTTTAACCTGATCACTTGTCATAATCTCATAGGATTAACCTGATCACCTGTCATATTCTCATAGGATTAACCTGATCACTTGTCATAATCTGTTTAACTTTATCAAATTGTCTTTATCTCATAGATTTAACTTGATCATTTGCCACAATTTCACAGGTTTGATGTGACCACTTGTCACAATCTTATAGGTTTAATTTGACCACTTGTCATAATCTCATAAGTTTAACCTGAACGCTTCTCGTTATCTCTTAGGTTTAACCTGATCACTTATCATTATTTCTTAGGTTTAACCTGATAATTTCTCATTGTCTTTTAGGGTTAACTTGACTGCTTATCATTTTCTATAAAGTCTAACATGATCACCTGTCATTATCTCTTAAGTTAACCTGATCACTTGTCATTGTTTCTTACCTTTAACATGATTGCCTGCCATTATCTCTTAGGTTAACCTGATCACTTGTCATTGTTTCTTACCATTAACATGATCGCCTGCCATTATCTCTTAGGTTAACCTGATTACTTGTCACAATATCTTAAGTTTAACCTGATCACTTGTCATTAGCAATCCGACAGTGAGAACTCAAGGCTTCTTCTTCTTCTTCTTTCGTTCACTTGAAACATGTCTATATCTGCAATTCTGTCTCCTTAATAAAACTCACTGTCTTTTGTAGTTCATACAGTGTCCCATAGAGCTTTGATTCCAGTGTTGTTTCCTCTGGCCAATATGTCTGCCTCAGCGTTTCATGCTCAGAACACTCTTGAAGTATATGTTTGGCACTCTGTACTGCCTGTCCACATGTACACATGGCCGTGTTGCCAATCTTGAACTTTGTATACATGTGACTGCGGAGTCGGTTGTGTCCTGTTCTGAGACGTAGAATTATAACTTGTTCTGATCTGTTCATAATGTGATAGTCATCTTGTGTTGGTGTTTGTGGCTTTCTTATTGACTTGATCATCTGTTTTTTCTGATGGTAGTTGATTGGTATATCTGGTTGATCTTCGGCAGCACCTTCCTTAGCCAGTTGGTCTGCTTTTTCATTTCCTGGTATTCCACAGTGAGAGGGTATCCACTGCATGGTTACCCTATACTGGTAAGACAATTCGCTAAGTAGTTTTTTCAAGTCTGTTAGTTTTCCAGACTGGAGAGCTTGAAGCACTGACCTTGCATCTGTCAGGAATACCACAGGCTGTAGGTCAGAGTTGGAGTTCAGCAGTTTTTTAGCTGCCACAGTAATTGCCTGGATTTCTGCATCATAATTATTGCAGAATTTTCCTGTTGGTGTTCTGATTGTATCTCTAGGCTTGTGTGGATATTCTATATATACACCTGCACCTCCATTCCTCACAGCATTCTGTGCTGACCCATCTGTGTATACTCTGACCCATATATCTTGTGGATATTCCTCGTCCAGGAAACTGAGGGTGACTGTCCTCCGCTGCACACTGTTCTGTTCGTCCTCGCTTAGTATTCCTTTCACATGGGTCTGAATGAATATTAGCATTCCATGCCTTTCACTCCATGGGGTTTGTTCTGGTACAGACCTTAAGGGGCTGTCAACTTCAGGTAGGTCTGTAAGTTGTCTACGGAGTCGTTTAGCTTGATGGATAAAGCTGCTTCTTTTCAGTCGCCCCATTGCTAGGTTTTGGAATCTTTCCTTCATTGGATGACTTGGCATACACTGAAACTTTTCTGCTTGAATTAGTACTTTTGTGTCTCTGCGTTCGCCAAGTGTTTGCATTCTTCCCATTTTCTGCATCTCTGCTATGGGTGTTGATTTCATTGCTCCCAACATTATTCTAAGTGCCTGGTTTTGCACTTTATCTAGATCTTGTAATGTGGTGTTTGATGCAGGACACCACGCAGCTGAACCATATTCCAGGTGTGGTCTTATGCCTTGCTGGTAAACTTTACTGAGTATATTCCCACTGGCTCCCCATGTGGTTCCACTTAGTTTTCTCAGGATAGCTAACTTCCTCCTGGCTTTTGTTGTTGCTTTGTTTATGTGCTGCTTCCATGTCAGCTTATCATCAAAAGTAACTCCGAGGTATGTTGGTTGTTTGTCTTCTTTCAAGAGCTCTCCGTCTATCTTGATATAACCGGCTTTTTGTTTTGGTGAGAGGGTAAAGAGTGTAGTGCTGCACTTATCTGTGTTAATGCTGACACACCATCTATTTGCCCATAAGGTTAGGGCATCGATAGCTCTTTGTATTTGTTTAGTGGCCACTGTCGCATGTTCTTCCGTGCACCAGATCACCAGGTCGTCAGCATACATTACCACTTTGACCCCGTGTGGTAGTTCAGCAACTAGGTCATTGATGTAAACCAAGAAAAGTGTGGGTGACAGGACTCCTCCCTGGGGGACTCCATGACGCAGTAGGACTTTCTTGCTTTTGCGACCATCTAATTGTACCCTGGCTCTTCTATTATGCAGGTATGCTTTTACCCATTTGTACATTCTTGAGCTAACCCTGCAATTTCGCAATTTCTTTAGGAGCCCTTCTTTCCAGACCTTATCAAATGCTTTCCTAAGGTCTATCCATGCTGCTAGTACCAGTTTCTTATCTTGGAAGGCATCCTCAATCTCTTGGGAGAGGTAGGTTGCCTGATCTTCAGTAGAGTAGCACTGTCTGAAACCTGCTTGCTGTGATACCAGAAGGTTTTCACTTTCAAGGTACCACTGCATCCTAAGATTGATAATGCGTTCCATTGTTTTGCATAGACAGCTTGTGAGGCTGATGGGCCTGTAGTTGGAGACTGTGTTGCCATCTTTTCCTGATTTGAGGACAGGTATCATTATTGCTTCTCTCCATGCCTGTGGTACATTACCTATGGACCAGCTTGTGTTAAAGATTTGCAGCAGCTTTGCTCTTGCTGCAATTCCCAGGTTTCTAATCATTTCATTGGACACTCCATCAGCTCCAGGGGACTTTTTCATTTTCAATTTGGATATTGCATGCTCCAGTTCTCTCATTGTGATTGGTGCCTCCATGACTTCAGGTATAGGTTCGTCTTGTCCAATGTTTTGCTGGTTCGCTCGAACCTCCTGTTGTTTGTCTGGGCTGACTTTGACATTATTGTCTTCTGCAAAGGAATCTGCAAAGTAATCAGCTGCATGTTTACCTGTTAAAATGTTTTTATCTTTATAAAGTGTGATCCTGGTATTTCTCCCTGTACCTTCATCATTTAGTTGTTTTACAAGTTTCCATAATTTCCTAGTATCTCTTTCTAGGTTCAGCGACTCTGTTTTTTCTTTCCAGCTGTTCCGTCTGGCTTGTAACTTGGCTCTTTGAAATTTAGCCTTTGTTTGCTGATATTTGTTGTGATGTTCTTGGCTAGGTCTGTTCTCAGCCTGCTTTCTAGATGTTTCCATCTCATTTTGCAGCTTTTCCAGTTCATCATTCCAGTAGGGTTTGTAGTTTTTGCGTGTCCCCCTGGGTATGGTTTTACTAGCAGCATGTAGTATACATCTATTAAATTCACTCACTGCTCTATTGATGTCTTTGTCCAAGTTCATGTCCTTAGCTAGAACACTGGTTAAATGCTGGTACATTTTCCAGTCTGCCCTCTTATAGTTCCACCTAGTGAGCGTGCTGCTGTCCTTGGTATATTCATTGTGAATTTCCAGAAATACTGGTCTGTGGTCACTACCCCCAAGCTGCTTTCCAACGACACATGTGATGTTCCATTCCAGGCCTGGTGAGTAGAATGCCAGGTCTGGTGTAGAGGTGGTGTGCCATGCTCTCGAGTAGAAGGTTGGTGAGTCAGCTGGCTGGTTAATAAGAATGAGATTATTTTCATCCTGCCAGCTCTCAAGTTCCTCACCTCTCTTGTCGATATGATCGTAGCCCCAGCTCTGAGAGTGGCTGTTGAAGTCACCACACACCATAAGCCTTTCTTTATCTGGAATTGTGTCTAGTGCCAATGGTTTATCATTTGGGCAGTAGTAGTTCAGGAGATGGAATTCTGCACTGTTTGTTTTTAGGTGGAGCATCTGGTATTCTGCCCCGTCCATGTATACTTCCAGCTGACATGCGCTGATATTGTTTTTAACTAGTGTCAGAATTCCACCCTTTCGCCTGTCTTTTCGGTCAGATCGGTAGCACTGGTAGCCTCTGATTTTGAAGGCTATGTCGCTGCTGAGGTGTGTTTCTTGGATACAGCAAATATTAACTTGTTCTTCACTGAGGACATTTTCAAGTTCCAATTTTTTGCTGTATCCATCTCTTTTACTGTTGACACCCTCAGCATTCCAGTGCATTATTTTTATTGGTCGTTTGTTTGTTTGGCCAGTAGCTCTATTCCCTTGCCTCCTCGGGGCAATTGAGAAGGACTTCCAGTAACTGAGGTTGGGCCCTTTCGAGGTATAGGGCCCGGCACCGTCCCTGCCTGAACGTCCGCCACAGGGCAGGCACCATAACATTTATTAGATGCAGACATGTTTCCATTGTATTTTATGCGTGGCAACCTGATTATCTGTGCGCCTTTTGGCTGGTTGCCTCCGTCTTCAGCACTCTGCTTACTTGGGCAGGACTATGGTCCTGCTCGAGTGGGAGTGCCCGACCAGTCTTAGTTTCCAGCCTCTGATGGCTGAACTAAGCCCCATCACCACTTCAAGGTTCTGGCCTCGATGGGGAACTCAAGGCTGAAATGGCATGCTTACGCAGAATCCTAGGAATATTGTAAGAGACAGAATGAGGACATCCGATAAAAAAAGGGCACCACCCCAATCTTAGAATACATCAAGAGACAACAGATCAAATGGTTTGCACACATCAGCAGACTACCATCAGACAGTGTAACACAGCAAGCTATGCTACACAAATACAGCGAAGGCAGACCTAGAGGCCGACCAAGAAAACGATGGACTAATGAAATAAAAGAGGCGAAAAATTCCACAATAAACTTAGCACACAAGAGGGCCGTCTCCAGAAAACTGTTCTACTCCTGACGCCGAAAGGCAACAAAGGGTTTCAGCGAATAGATAGATAGAATTGTCATTATATCTTAAGTTTAACCTGATCACTTGTCATAATCTCATAGGTTTAACCTGATCACTTGTCATAATCTCATAGGTTTAACCTGATCACTTGTCATATCTTAAGTTTAACCTGATCACTTGTCATATTCTCATAGGTTTAACCTGATCACTTGTTATTATATATTAAGTTTCAACTGATCACTTATTACATTAGCTTTGAAAGCACCAATAATATAGTCATTATTTATGAACAAGAATGACATATTGAAATCACTACACTAGCACTATCTAGATGAGGACACAAGACTGAAAGAGGATCAGATAATATGATTAAAAGAATTTGGAAACTATTCCAAGCAAACAGATCATGGTATTTAAGAAGTGTGTGTAACCAGCAAGCTACTGGAACAACAAGTATCCATACTCTTTCCTTGTCTGCTAGGAAAGACTGAGGACCTATGGGGTTGTCTGGATGCAATCATGTTAGTTCTCAACCATAATCATAAAAAAACTAACTAAATCAGATTATTTATTTCTTTTTCTGTGATCAGTTTCCTATGCTCAGAAGTCTATAAAAGCAGGAGGGCTGCCTCTATGAATTCAGTCATCAGCAGGAGGTCCTTGTGGTTACCCCAAAGCTTCACCTCTTTGGCGGACCCATTTGAGGCTGTGGGTTTAAGAGCTCTTCCTGCATGTCGATGAACCAGAGACAGTCCTCACTTCGTGTAATGAATCTGAGCATAGTCATTAACTGTATGGTGCCTACATGTTCCATTTCCATTGATAGGTACCCACACCTGTTTAGGCTGACATGTTCCACCTTGGGGGGGGGGGGGGGGAGGTTATGGAGTCTCGCTATCCAAATTCTTGAACTTATTTATTTAGTATTTGAGAAACATCTATTTTTATCTTACAAGATCATATTCTAATTGGAGGCCTTCTTCTGCCAAGTTATTCTCAAACACATTCCGAGCATGAGCAACTTTCTCTACATTTTTTGTCACCTCTGTACTCCAGGCCAGAATGAAGTCAATTCGACGTTTACCATCAATAAAGAACATTTGCCGCAAAGGATCATCCTTCTATAAATAGAATGGACAATTTGTTAATAATATATAAGTTAACATTCTTCTTCATATTTTTAACTAGGCTTTGTTATGCTGTTGCAGTTAATAATGGGGTTAAAATTTGTGAACATTTCTGACGATGACCGTCATCAGTTAGTATATATATCTATGAGCAGCACAGTCCGTGTGACAATAAGGGGCCTGGGCTTCTAGTTCAGGGTGCAAAGAAAGGGCCAATGTCTTCTTTCTCGACATGTCATAGCAGGCTACTAAAGGAAGTCTGGGATGTGCTGACAATCTGTTGCCTATGAAAAACATTTATTGTTACTGCATGTCTTATGTCAATTGTTTTATTTTTGTCTTCTATCAAATGATTCCCACGGATGATAAAAAGATACAGGAAAGTGTACATTAAATCTTTGTGATTTGCTAGATATGCCCTCACTGTGGATGGGTCAACAAAGTTGCAAGAATGATGTGATAGCACACACGTGCGTACTGTGCACCTGACAGGACATGATAATCCTGGGATATTGATGCACCTGGAATGCTGCCCTTTGAGGACTAAACATGCATCCATAAACCCACTTAATACAATAGTGTCTTTGAGACAATCTAATACGAGTCTGGGCGTTGTCTTGTTTACACAACAGAGAGTAATCTGTGCTTTTGTCTGAAATGCTATATGCTGTAAGAGCTACCAGCTCACAGCTAAAGGGATATCATCATCATCCATAACAGGATAGCAGGCAGTCTGTTATGCCAAAATTTGTGTAAAACATTGATTCTTGATTAGAAACTGGCTTCACAGCATGTGGGGCATTCCCATAAGTGCTCCGTACTCTGTTCCATCAGCCATCTCAGTGTATGTAAACTCAGAGTCCCGGTCAGGTGTTGATTGTGTGATCTTCGGGACTTTCCAAAAAAATTAACTTTTCCTTCCTTCACTCTAAATACTTGATTTCTGAAATTCTCTGTATGTGTACACTCTCAGCCTCATTGACATCATCTTCATCTTGAAATGAATTTATTACTGCCTTGATTAAGTCTGCTTTATCCCTTCTCAGCATTGTGCTGTCTTTTTCCGCATTGCCTGGCAATAATTTGGCTCTCTCGTTTCCTCTGACCCCATCATTAAAATGTTATGTGTTTAACCTAATAACCCTTACGACCAAATATCACGCCAGGAATAAATAATTGTCATCAGAATCCAAACTGGACATATCAGAATGATAAATTACATGTACAGAAAGCTAAGCATTGAATAGACAGACTTATGAAACTTTTAGAGAGGTCTGTAGAGGTAAAAACAGATCTGTACTTCTGTTTTATAGACTACACTAAAGCATTTGATAAAGTTAAACATAGCAAAATTATACACATGCTAGAGATTTTGAACATTGACAGCAAGGATTTAAGAATAATCAAGAACATGTACTGACAACAAACAGCAGCAATAAGAGTAGGAAATCAATGTGGCGCTTTTCAACAAATAAAACAAGGAGTCAGACAGGGATGCGTGCTGTTCTCTTTATACAGTGAAAAAATATTGCATGCAATAGTCGATATCCCAGCAATACCAGTGGGAGGACATATCATAAATAATTTGAGATATGCGGATGACACTGTTCTGATTGCAAAAAGTGAGGAAGACCTTCAAAATTTAATTAAAGTAGTAGTCACAGAAAGTAAAGAGAAAGGCCTCTTCCTAAATATCAAGAAAACAGAAGTAATGGTTATTTCAAAGAAACAAAATACCACACCTTGCAAGATCAAAGTGAATGATATAATATTAAAACAGGTCCACCAATTCAAATATTTAGGTACAATGATTACAGCAGATGGAAGAAGTTCAACAGAAATAAGATGCAGAATAGGACAGGCAAAAACAACATTCAGAAAAATGAAAAATATACTGTGTAATAAGACCTTGTCATTAGAGGTGAGAAAAAGAGTTCTGCAGTGCTATATAAACCCTATACTAACATATGGGTGCGAGTCTTGGACAATAAACAAACTGGAAAGTGGGAGATTGGAGGCAACAGAGATGTGGTTCTACAGAAGAATGCTGAGAATACCATGGACTGTCAGAAAAACTAATGTAGAGGTGTTGAAAGAGTCAAATGCGAAACGGACCTTAATCAACAATATAAGAAAAAGGCAATCTTCTTTTTTTGGCCACTTCATGAGACAGGCAGGTTTAGAGAACATAATCACAACAGGCAAGATTGAAGACACCAGAGACAGAGGGCGACAACGTGAGAAAGTATTAGACAGTTTGACAACCTGGCACGACAAGGAAACAACAACGACTTTGATACATAATACTGTGGACAGAGAGCTGTGGAGAGCCATGACCGCCTACGCCACCCGGCATGGCACCTGATGATGATGCAACTTTTACAGATCTCAGAATACATCTCTACATGATGAAGAGAGAAATATGGCTTACTGAGACAGTACTACTTGTGACCTCAATGGATCCATGGATGACCTGAAGTTAATGTCCATTGATATTGCTGCTGTAACCTGATGACTGACTGAAGAATGATGAACATGGATGTAGCAATCATCACAGACAGCCTGCACATTTCTCTGTTCTATGCCAGTCTTACTAATTGTATACAATCCATTATCTGATGGTCTTTCATGTCTTGTGTCCAATGTGTACCTGTTCTGTCTTATTTTCACCACACCTACATTATTCCTTCAAGTCCTTAGAAGCGACTAAAAGATTTAATTTTCTGAAAATTGTTATATAACCATTTCTCCTTCACTCTCACTGCTTTCGAAGAGAATGTTGTTATATAACCATTTCTCCTTCACTCACACTGCTTTCAGCATGTGATCACGACCTCCTTAGTCAATGATATTCTAAAGATTTTTCTGCAGCATTTTGTGTTTCAAAGGTTTTTTTTTATAGAAGGTAAAAATTAAGATTTTATTTTATTGTTTTATTGTACCTTAGCCATATATTTTTCATATATTAATTCCACGACAAGTCTTTATGTGGACACCAGACAGGAAGGGTTGACAAACAACAACGATCGGAAGAACATTTATGAATGAATTAAAATCAATAGGCATAAATGCACAAGACCTGTAATCCCTAGCAACTGACCGACAGGCATGGAGAACTATGGCATCCGCCCTATGTGCCAAACTTGGCAAAAGAGGAACTGACTGACATATATTTTTCATGCACATCTTTTACAAGTACAGTGACTGTCAGTATTTTTTCTAACAATAAATCACAACGATAAGTAATTTCCCATGCAGGTTTGACATTGCTTGTCCTTTGTATTTTAGGAATAGGTTTTGGCAATCATTTTTTTCTTTGAAATAGTTAATTATGTGTTTTTACATTCCCATACATCGAAGACCTTCTGAACATGACAATGGAAGAAGCTGGGCAGCTCACACAGAGCTGTACGACTTACAGAGTGGCAGTGAGGACAACGTTCTACAAAGGATACGTCATATAGAGAAAGTGAGACATTCCCATAAGTGTTCAACTATCCATTCCAGCAGCAATCCAAGAGTATGCACACTCAGTCCCAGTCAAATGTTGATTAGGTGAGGACACATTTTCTTCCCTCACCCCTGGTCCCCACAAGGTGTCCTATACAACATGAATATAAGTGAAAATGTTACTATTCTTTGTTCCCCTTTTGAATCAAGGTAGTGTTGTTGTAACACCCACAAACGTTAATCAAGTGTGTCTGTCTAATATTTGAGCAGCATAAACATAGAGTTGTTATCTTACTGTGCCTGATAGGTTAGTAAAGAGTAGTAACACTGAATTGCCATGCATGTCATAAGAGGCTACTAAAGAAAGTGTTTAGGATGGAGCTGACAGATACACTTCCTACAACAGATTTCCAATGTACGCAGATCAGATGGTGGGTTAGGCATTAGCAAAACCACACGTGAAATCACCCATGAAGTGGTATGTACAGACGTTTTTAGATTTTCAGTGCAAATCCAGTGATTGATTCAGCACATAATGTAGTAAAGAAAATGGAGGAAGTGATGTACACGTGAACTACCCAGATGGTACTACTGGAAGTGATGTACACGTGAACTACCCAGATGGTACTACTGGAAGTGATGTACACGTGAACTACCCAGATGGTACTACTGGAAGTGATGTACACGTGAACTACCCAGATGGTACTACTGGAAGTGATGTACACGTGAACTACCCAGATGGTACTACTGGAAGTGATGTACACGTGAACTACCCAGATGGTACTACTGATAACATAAGTATACCAAGGAAGAATTACTGCAACAACTATGACTCAGAAGTCAACGCTATTTGTGCAGCTGCTGAGAACATTTTAACAATGAGACAAGACAGAGAATTTTATGTTCCTAGGCCTGTATGCTTCTCTATAAATCTGCAGTGGGTGTCAAACTCTTAATTCATACAAGATGCTAGATAAAAGTAATGTTTTTCTATAGTTTGACCTCTACTGAATCACTCTATATAGAGCCAAAGATAGACTAAGAAAACAGTGGACAGAAAACTCCAAGATTACCTTGAACAAACATGGACTCAACACAACCGAGATGACACATCTGGCCTTGAAATGACAACTGAGGCTCCCATCCACATGCTTAATGGCAACTGTGGATACTATCAATCATCATTCACCTTGGCAAAGACAATAAACCTCTACTGCGATACTGGTATTGCTTTTCCATTTGTTCCAAAGTCTTGACATAGGTGCCAATGCTATGCTGTCTAATTGGGTGTTACTTTCCTGATAGGCTTTCTGTTATGCATAAGTATGATTCACTTCCTCTAGTACAATTCAAAAAGCATTTACTTCCCAAAATTTCTGCCCATTCATCATATTTATGGTGAGTTTCTGCTGGTCATTCATCATATTTATAGTGAGTTTTTGCTGGTCATACATCATTCCTATAATTTCTGCCCATTCATCATATTTATGTTGAGTTTCTGCTGGTCATTCATCATATTTATGGTGAGTTTCTGCTGGTCATACATCATTCCTCTAATTTCTGTCCATTCACCATATTTATGGTGAGTTTCTGCTGGTCATTTATCATTCCTCTAACTTCTGTCCATTCACCATATTTATGGTGAGTTTCTGCTGGTCATTTATCATTCCTCTAATTTCTGTCCATTCACCATATTTATGGTGAGTTTCTGCTGGTCATACATCATTCCTCTAATTTCTGTCCATTCATCATATTTATGGTGAGTTTCTACTGGTCGTCAGAATCTACTTTTGTATGGTGTTTATTACAATAGTTATACTATCAGCTTAAAGTTACAGTTTGAAGATCGAAGAATCTATCAATACCAACCTGAATAATACCAACCTGAATGGGTGAGTCTTCATCTACTGGACTGTCTGAAAAAACAACATATGATAGCATTATTTTAAGAAAATATCATTTCTAGGCAATGACATGCAAATTTAAAAAATATCTGGCAACAGTAACTCTTTGACTGCTGTATGAAGCAATTAACTAGGTGTGAATAACCTTAGAGCATAGCCTGTTCTACAATTAACATGACTTACCATAAAGTCCATTCCAGGCTTAGAAAAATATGCTGCAGTTTGAACAGAAAAAAAAATGTTATTCAAAGATTTTAATATCTGCACTGACCTGGCTATGCCAAGATGGTTTAGAGCTATGATTTACAAGTGCTTGTTTCTATGTGATTAGTCAACCTTGTCTAGGTTATTAAATCAACAGATACCTAGACCAAAATACTTACAGATATCTGTGTCAATGAGCTCCTCGGAACCATTCTGAGTCATAATTTAATTTGATGTTCTTCCGACAACTTCATCAATCCCCCAGAGATAAGTTTGTGAAGTGAAGACAATAATCTGGTAAATAAAAAATATAATTAGGAACCATCCAGGATTTATGGAAAAATCAGATGGCAGTTGAACTTTTAAGATAACAATATGAAAATTATTACATTAATTAATTAATAAGATTGTACAGTGATCCGCTACCAAGAAGTAAATTAGTAGTAGTGGTTGCGATGGTAGCAGTAACAGCAGTAGCAGTATATCCCAAAACCAGTTAGTCTCATCGCGTTCTTGTTGTTTAGAGAATGCGTCAACACATAGTGATCTCCATATTCTCTTGTTATCTGAAGTGCGGACGATTGTGTAGAATTCAATATCCGTCTATTCTTTGATGTTTTCAATCCCCATCGAGGCTAGCTCTTTGTCGAGGAGATGAGGCGTAGTCCAGTCACCAGGGGCTGGAAACTAGGACTAGCCAGGCCTTCCTAAAATCGAACAAGTTCGCCATCCTGAGAAAAAAACTAAGTGGAACTACATGGGGACCAAATGGGAAAATAATAGGTAAAATTTTCCAGTAGGGTATACGACCACACGGGGAATATGGGTCTACTGCATGGTGTCTAGAATCAAGTACTACATTACATGAACTAGATAAGGTGCAAAACCAGGCACTTGGATCAACATAGAAGCAATAAAATCAACAATCATTGTAGAGATGGATAAAATGGGGAGAATACAAACACTGAGTAACACAGAGACACAAAAGTGCTAATACATTCAGAAAAGTTTCACTGTTTGCCAAGTTATCCAATGAAAGAAAGATTTCAAAATTTAGCAATTGGGGCGACTTAAAAGAAGTAGCTTTATCCATTAGTCCAAATGACTCTGTAGAAAAATCTCAGACTTGCCAGAAGTTGTCAACCCTTAAAGTCTATACCAGAACAAATCCCTTGTAGAGGGATCATAGTGGTTTACCTATTCAAATTCAAACTGAGGGGAAAGGAGTTTTAAGTGAGAATGAGCAGAATAAGTGTACAACGAAAGACAGTTACTCTCAGTCTACTTGATGAAGAATACCCACATGACATATGGATCATAGTATAATCAGATGGGCCAGCAGAGAATGCAGTAAAAAATGGAGGAGCTGGAATATATATATATTGAACTGAAAAACTGCTAACATCAACTTAAATCATAGCCTGTAGTACTCCTGACAGATGCAAGATCAGTACTTCAAGTGCTCCAGTCCAGAAAACTACCAGAGCTGTGGGTACTACTGACTGAACTGCAGAATCAGCGTAAAGTATCTATGCAGTGGATACCATCACATTGTGGAATACCTGGAAACAAGAAAGCAGATTGTCTTGCTAAGGAGGGAGCTGTTGATGATCAACCAGATGTGCCAATAATGCACCATCAAAAGAATCAGATGATCAAGGCAATTAGAAAGCCAACTCTAACACAAGATGATTACCAAATTATGAACAGAACAGAACAGGTTGTCATTCTGCACTTCAGAACAGGACACAAACAACTCCGCAGTCACATGTATACAAAGTTCAAGATTGGCAACACGTACATGTGTACATGTGGACAGGCATCTCAGACAGAAGAGAATATTCTTCAGGACTACCAGGAATATGAAATACTGAGGCAAACACACTGGCCCAGAGAAACAACAGTGGAAGAAAAACTCTATGGACAACTGTACGAGTTACAGAACACAGTCAAATTTGTAGAAGAAATAAGGCTTCAGATATGGGCATGTTCCAGCTGAATGAAAGAAGAAGTTTTCAATTAATGATGTTCAAAATCCTGAATAGTTTCTTCTGCCCTCCACTGCTTCTTCTATACTCCACTGCTCTTCTATCCTCCACAACTTCTAATTTCCACTACTTCTTCTGCCCTCCACTGCTTCTTCTCTCCTCCACTACTTCTATCCTCCAATATTTCTTCTATCCTCCACTACTACTTCTAATTTCTACTACTTCTATATTCCACTGCTTCTTCTGTCCTCCACTACTTCTTCTTCCCTCCACTGCTTCTGTACTTCACTGCCTCTTCTGTCCTCCTCTACTTCTATCCTCCACTATTTTCTAAGATTGTTTAAGATTGGGATTCATATCGGGTGACATTTCCAAAAATATCTACTTTTAGAAAAAATTTATTTATATAAATTCTAGTTTTCATCATTCATTCTCACACTCCCGCTGGATCTCTTGTGAAGCAGGACAATGGTCCTACTAGATTTCCAGTAGGATGTAGTCCAGAGAATGGAAATGTGCAGTTTTGTAGTTCTATTTGCACCAATGGCCTGACACATCCAGCTTTGGCAGAATTTATATAAATAATTCTTTCAATCCTACATACATATTTATGTTATTTCTGACATATCAGTTGTTATATGAAGTGTAAAGACTAATTTATAAGTTGGCTGACCACTAAAAATAAACATAGAACACTGTGATCACCGTGATGTTACGAGAGTTACATAATTTTGTATACTCTATTTCATCTGCGTTCACTCGCCAACTTCTGCATAAAAGCAGGATGTAGTCTGGAAAATGGAATGTGCTATGTTGTCGTTGACTCTTTGGCAGCCTTCTTCTGCTTGTTCATTATCAAACTCTGAATGGTTCACATTATGTAATTTGGAAAATTAAATTGTATTGCGGCATCGTTTATTTCTTTACTGTGATAAAGAAATCTTTTCCTGATTTGAGGAGTGGTATCATTATTGCTTCTCTCCACGCCTGTGGTACATTACCCGTGGACCAGCTTGTGTTAAAGATCTGCAGTAGCTTTGCTTTTGCTGCAATTCCCAGGTTTCTAATCATTTCATTGGACACTCCATCAGCTCCAGGGGACTTTTTCATTTTCAATTTGGATATTGCATGCTCCAGTTCTCTCATTGTGATTGGTGCCTCCATGACTTCAGGTATAAGTTTGCCTTGACCAATGTTTTGCTGGTTCTCTAGAACCTCCTGTTGTTTGTCTGGGCTGACTTTGATGTTATTGTCTTCTGCAAAGTAATCAGCTGCATGTTTACCTGTTAACATGTTTCTATCTTTATAAAGTGTGATCCTGGTATTTCTCCCTGTACCTTCATCATTTAGTTGTTTTACAAGTTTCCATAATTTCCTAGTATCTCTTTCTAGGTTCAGCGACTCTGTTTTTTCTTTCCAGCTGCTCCGTCTGGCTTGTAACTTGGCTCTTTGAAATTTAGCCTTTGTTTGCTGATATTTGTTGTGATGTTCTTGGCTAGGTCTGTTCTCAGCCTGCTGTCTAGATGTTTCCATCTCATTTTGCAGCTTTTCCAGTTCATCATTCCAGTAGGGTTTGTAGTTTTTGCGTGCCCCCCCCCCCTGGGTATGGTTTTACTAGCAGCATGTAGTATACATCTATTAAATTCACTCACTGCTCTATTGATGTCTTTGTCCAAGTTCATGTCCTTAGCTAGAACACTGGTTAAATGCTGGTACATTTTCCAGTCTGCCCTCTTATAGTTCTACCTAGTGAGAGTGCTGCTGTCCTTGGTAAATTCATTGTGGATTTCCAGAAATACTGGTCTGTGGTCACTACCTCCAAGCTGCTTTCCAACGACACATGTGATTTTCATTCCAGGCCTGGTGAGTGGAATGCCAGATCTGGTGTAGAGGTGGTGTGCCATGCTCTCGAGTAGAAGGTTGGTGAGTCAGCTGGCTGGTTAATAAGGATGAGATTATTTTCATCCTGCCAGCTCTCAAGTTCCTCACCTCTCTTGTCGATATGATCGTAGCCCCAGCTCTGAGAGTGGCTGTTGAAGTCACCACACACCATAAGTCTCTCTTTATCTGGAATAAGTCTCTCTTTATCTGGAATTGTGTCTAGTGCCAATGGTTTATCATTTGGGCAGTAGTAGTTCAGGAGATGGAATTCTGCACTGTCTGTTTTTAGGTGGAGCATCTGGTATTCTGCCCCTTCCATATATACTTCCAGCTGACATGCGCTGATATTGTTTTTAACAAGTGTCAGAATTCCACCCTTTAGCCTGTCCTTTCGGTCAGATCGGTAGCACTGGTAGCCTCTGATTTTGAAGGCTATGTCGCTGCTGAGGTGTGTTTCTTGGATACAGCATATATTAACTTGTTCTTCACTGAGGACATTTTCAAGTTCCAATTTTTTGCTGTATCCATCTCTTTTACTGTTGACACCCTCAGCATTCCAGTGCATTATTTTTATTGGTCGTTTAAAGTTTGTTTGGCCAGTAGCTCTATTCCCTTGCCTCCTGGCTCCTCGAGGCAATTGAGAAGGACTTTCAGTAACTGAGGTTGGGCCCTTTCGAGGTATAGGGCCCGGCACCGTCCCTGCCTGAACGTCCGCCACAGGGCAGGCACCATAACTTTTTATAGATACAGACGTGTTTCCATTGTGTTTTGTGCGTGGCATCTTGATTATCTGTGCGCCTTTTGGCTGGATGCCTCCATCTTCAGCACTCTGCTTACTTGGGCAGGACTATGGTCCTGCTCGAATGGGACTGCCCGACCAGTCTTAGTTTCCAGCCCCTGATGGCTGAACTAAGCCCCATCACCACTGCACGGTGCTGGCCTTGATGGGGTTTATGAAACATATTCAGAGATGTTATCCTCTTGTGACTTTACCAACCACTAGGAAACAGGCCAGCATAAATTACTGAGACATATAGTTCCTATGTTTCCTGCATGACAGCCTCCCCAGAAAGATTTTATGGAGAAAGTGTCGTGGCCATTTGCACTATCACTCTCTCAGCTCTTGATCAGTTCCAATGGCAAGGCTATTCCACTACGCTTGGTAACAAGCAGACTTGCAGGAGATACCAGAAGATTGATTAATACCTTTGACAACCTTAGGGTCTCTGTTCAAGATTTTTTGTAGGGGTTTGTTTCTTTAGTCAAAGGCATTTCCATACTAACCTTGACTATTGAAAGCAGCTTTCATGTTGGATAAGTAAGACATGACAAAAGTATGAAATAGCATCTTGTTGTTGTGTATCTGTCAGGGCCAAGAAGAGAAGTAAAGAATAGCTACAGGGCCACCTGCTGTGCAGGTCATAGGAGGAAGTCAGGAGTGAGTTTATTACACATGCTGAAACCAGCTGAAGACACAAACCTGGAATGCTGGGAGTGAACAAATCTTCTATCTGCATCATACCTCAAGACTGCAAGAAAACCATATCAAATTTCTCTCCAAAGAAGAACACTGTTCAGCACGTAGCATTGCATCCTGTAGCCACATTGAGTAGAAATGTCATCTCTGACTTGCAAAAGCTCTGGAAAATCTCCCCATTACAAAAAGAATACTAAAGATACATTAATCTGGAGCTGAATGTGAAACTCCACCAACAGGCATCATATGTAATTAGCAAACAAGACTGAAAAACCCATACTCCTGTGGGATTCTATCATCACCTTCTCCATCTTTGCGTTAAGATCCTCCTCCCCAAAACTCCACAAATTAAGGGGGGGGGGGAGTATGTAGTGTTGAACTAACTCCCACTCATAATTACAAATATAATTACTAGTAATAGGGCCACAGTGGTTGTCTATTTTTTTAAATTCCCAAAAGTAAGTGAAAAGTTTTTTTGTTTAGGGCATCTCCTCATTTAGCAAATTCTCATCTACTGTCTTGAATTCACGTTTACCTAAGCTTCTTCCCAGAAGAGGAGTAGAAGCTGAGCTGATACTAGAAGAACTGAACAACAGATTCAGAGTGGGAATTATTTGGTGTGATTATTTGCAGATGTTTGGTTGATGGCCTTTGTACCACGTAGTCTTTAATTCCCTCTAAGTTTGTTCTCTTTTTTTTCATCTTCTTTCATTCTCAAACTCCTGCTGGATTTATAGCAGGACAATGGTCATACTCGATTTACAGGAGAGCCAGCAAGAGTTAAGAAAATGGAAATGCATTGTGTCGTCGTTTTATTTTCCAATGGCCCGACACATCCGTCTTCGATGGACATTCGTTTTTCACCTGCTGATTGGTAGATGAGGATGTAGTCTGAATATTCGGAATGTTTTGTCATTTAATTTTAAATCTTCACCTTGGCGTGACGTCTGCACCTTTTGGCACAACACATCCGACTTCCGCATGGCTCTTGGGTCACTTAGAATTTCTATGTGACCCGGGACAGCCAAAATCATATCTCATTTGTCGCCATTTACGACAAGATTAAGATCATTAAGACTTGATTTAGGTGTTTTGAGTTTGTTATTCATTCGCTTCTACCCTGTCGGCAGGACTCAACAGGATAATTGACTAGTTCATTGGACAGTTTATCTTCATTGAAGATCAAAACCAACGATCTACAATATAATACAAATCTATAATACATACTTGATTTCATTAACGACTCAATAACAGTGAAAACAGAATGATCATTTCTAATTTCTTAAACAAGTAATTTAACAAAACTCATTTTGTAATCGTTAGGTAACAAAATGTCGACACTTCCTGAATGTGCCAGTATTTTTTCTAAATAGAATGTGACATTTTAAAATGGAGCACTTCTGTTTATTCTTCTTGTAATGTATTTACTTTCAAACATGCGACATTTTAAAACTAAACTATATAACGCGTATTTTATTGAAAAATCTTTGTTCGTAAGTATGGGGTGTTTGCAATGAAATTTTTGTATTTTTGTCGCACTCAGTGGTGATGATGTTGTTCCTCCTTCGCAAGCGAAGATGAGCATTGTATGAAAAACAAATGAATGCGGTGAAAAAAAATAACAACATTAAGCGGGAAATTGTCTAAATTGGCTTGTGAGCCCGCAGATGTCCGATTCGTGCATGGAGAGTTCTATTGCAGTGCATGCAGGAGTGCTGAAGGTTAGGGGTAAGAGAACCTTCATATCTGTCCTTCCGCTTCTTGCGCTTGTGGATTGCCCGCAGTGTTCCTTCCTTTTCATATTTCGTGATGCCAGCAGTGATCTGAGTGTGTCAGGCTGAGCGGTCAAGTGCTGTAGTCTCCCAGATGCTGGGATCGATGCTGCAGTGCTTGAGAGAGTTTTTTAGGTGATCATTGAAGCTCTTTTTCTGCCCTCCGCTTGAACGTTTGCCTTCAAACTGCTCCCAATAGAATAATCTCTTTGGAAGGCGCTTGTCTGGTATACAGACTATGTGGGCAGTCCAGCGGATTTGGGAACCTAGTCAGCGTGCCATGGATGCTTTGCATACGGGACTTCTGAAGGATTTCCGTGTCTGGTACTCGATCCTGCCAACGTACTACCATGAGATTTCGTAGGCACTGAAGGTGAAAAGAGTTAAGCTGTCAAGCGTGTCTCGCATAAGACGCAGCATAAAGCAGTATAGGACCTAGAGAAGGCCATACTGGAGGAGATGATGCCAGGAGAACGAACAAGAGACAGACCAAGAAGAAGGTGGACGCAAGATATCAAAGAACACCTGAACACGACAGTAACAGAAGCAGGAAGACTGGTTCAAGATAGACAGCAGTTTCGAAAGGCTGTGATGAATGCTACATCCTGTTCAGGATATGCTACATGGTGATGAATTTTACGACACAATAGACACAAAAGCTAGGGCAGACCATGCAAAAGATGGATTACAGAAATACAAAAGAGTCAACGAAAACAAACATATATGAAGTACACTAAAAGGCTGTCTCCAGAGAACTCTTCTACCTCTGACGCTGCAAGGCATAAAAGGGCATAAAGCGAAAAAAAATGATACGACACTGGCAATCCGTGAACTTTTGGTATGAGCTTTGAAGACGTTCCTAGCCAGAATCCTCAAAACATTCTTGCAGTACTGTCTGTTTAGATGCCCAATGTTCTTTCTTTTCGCGTTATATCCCTTTATGCCTTGCAGTGTCAGAGGTAGAAGGGTTCTCTGGAGATGGCTTTTGTGTGTGCCTTCGTTGACACTTTTATTTCTGCAATCCATCGTTTGCAATGTCTGGCTTTATATATATATCAAGTGATATATTCTTTCCAGAGCGTTGTCTTCGTCGTGGATACTCTGAACGCCTCTCTGTTCCGGGCAAGCAGGCCTGCATTGGCCAAACACATGTGCATACATTCTTCGATGTCGCTGATCCATCGTCTTCTTGGTCTTCCTCTTCTTCATGTCTTCTTCTTGTCTTTATAGTAATGCTTTTTTAGGAGTACTGTCTGATGGTAGACTGGAAGCATGCGAAAACCACTTAATCCGATGTCTTCTGAATTAATCAATAATTGGCATTGTATTTGTTAGTCTTCTTCTGTTTTCGTTCCTGATTCTGTCTCTTTATAATATTGTAATACATTATATTGTTTGTTTGTTTGTTAAGTGCTGGACTCGACTAGGACATCTCGGGATACCTAGTCACGTCGCTTTCAACCTAGTCCTAAGAAGGACTTTTTGGTTATATCACAACGCTGATGCGGACGGGGAACTGACGAAAAGTACTTGAGCCTTGGCGAAAATGACGAAAAGGCTGTCGAAAGTTTGCTGAAGCTTGCTTTTAATCCCGGGACGAACTGCAGATAAGAAGAGTCGATTCTCTCTTGGAAGATTCCAAGTCCACAGCAGGTTCCCACCTCAATTGGAGATCAGTCGATCCTTGCTGACTTATCTAGATTTCTCTGTTGTCCAGGGTACTCCGCGAGGAGGATCAGTAAGGTCTGGACCAGTATGATTCCTGGTCCTGATGAGCGAGTGCTCGCTTCAACGTCTCTGTACCCCAATACATTATATGTCCATTATAATACCTATATATAGCAAAGAGGAGAAATGCTGCAGCCCAACAGCGGAGAGTAGCTAGAAAGTCACGGATAGACCAAAATCCGCCTACAGTGATCATTCCATGTCCGAACTGTGCAAGGATATTTACAGGTCGAATAGGGTTCATTAGCCATCTACGAACTATTATGCATGGTCATAATTCTAACTGAATTTTCAAACGTGGATGTAAAAAGATGGTCATCATCACTTGTGATGGACGAACACACGAATATAGGAGTGGATAATTGACAATGCCTCGTTGTTGGAAATTTAGTTCGGGCTTATAGTTGGCTTTGTGCTCAAGACTTCGCATGTTCGAAAGCTATGGAGTTACCTTATATGAGCTATACCCTTTGGGGGGGGGGGGTGCTGGATCGTTGAAAGGTACAGAGTACATAATCACTTATTCATTTCTTTGTTGACTGAGCCATCTGTTTACATGATTGTGTCTTGCGGTTGTGAGTGAATCCCTACAGCCATTCCCACTTTTAAACAACAGATCGTCTCTGTCAAGTACAACATCACGCTCTCTGGAGGGTTAAACAAATAAACAAACTGAGCTTTGAGAAAAATGTGTAATTAATTAATTAACACATCGATTGAGGAGTAGCTTTTGCACACATAACTAACGCACAATTTGTGGCAAATCAATGATCAGATTAGCTGTTAGTGCAGTAATCCAACAACGCTGTATAAATATTCATGCCAGGACAAGATGAATCGAGGAAACTGTTATCTCTTTATCACATTTGTAAGTACTGGCATTGCACGAACATTATTTCGATCACTGTATTGCAGAATTGTTAAAGCAGATATTAATGTTTTATTGATAGCAAAAAAGCAAAAGAAAAAAAAAGCATCTAACAGAAGGGTTAAAATTAACACGAAATTAATGAAGTATGGATTTATCTAGTCTACATACGCGGTGCAAAATATGGATTTAACATTAATATACAAAAAGGCAAATAATGTAACGAATCAAAGGAGTGGCAATAATTAAATATAAAAATAAATGACGAGATACTTAAACATGTTGAATGTTTCGCATATCATGTGACCTTTGAAATTTGTTAGAGATGATAACAAGACTCCTGTTAATATGTGTGTGAATGGAAAACAACTAGAAGTTAACCGTAAATATATTTATCCATATATGTTAATTCAGCGACGAATTTGCTGCATATGGGCAGAAACCAGAGCTCTTCAGTTCGATCGAAATGATGGTACTGGGTGTAATTATAATTGCATGTTGTTCAGACTGATAGTATTAGCCACTTGCACGTTTGACTTGAGAGTTTTCACGTCAGAGTTTTCTTAGACCTTTATTTTCAAATGAATTTAACTTCTTCTTCAGTGCATTTGTTATTTCTCAAATTTCGCTGCCATATCTTAATAGGGACATTACATTGGAGTTAAACAGTTCTACTCCACAGTACATTAAACAGTACATCTCCATGATTTGGGGGGGGGGGGGCGGGGGATCGATTACCACAATAAAAAGTAATTCGTCCATATGTCAAATCGTCTTTCTGATGACGAATTATATGACCTTTTTGATTAAGAATTGTTTAGGGGGGTGGTCCTTTTTGGCCAAGTTTCTGATACTAAAAGTAATGTTCCGATTTGCTGAAGGAGCGGGTGGGGTTTAACACCCCATACCCTTTATCTACGGGTTTGGTTGAGAGTTTTATTATTATAAGTATACACGTGCCCCGCCATCTCCTAGATGAGACTGGCACAATTTGGTATATCCAAGTACTGTGATGAGTAATCTTCTTCTGCTTTCGTTAGCACTCTACTGCACATCACCGGAGTGTATTACGAAGAACTCAATAAGATGTATCATGGTTCGCAGCTTATCTGTGATATCTGCGCCTTTTGGTTTAATACTTCAGCATGGCATCTTTGTCACTTTGACATATATGGGATGACACTGCTACCCCCCCCCCCCCCAATCCTTCGTAGTCGTCTATTATGACATTCTTGGCAGATAACAGTACTGCTATTCTTTGCTCCCCTTTCGGTTCCCAGCAACACACGGACGAAGATGAATAATGATTAATTACTTGCATTAACCCCTATATAACGATATGCTAATGTTCAATACATTGTCAGAATATTTCTGTTTTCAGGTACTAGCTACTAGAAGTTCTGCTGCAGAATCAGGTATGCTATTTTGAATATGACAGCCCCCATTTAATGTCTTTTGTTGCAAGCGTTTGCTTCCACCGAAGATGGATGTGTCGGGTCATTGGCGCAAATAAAACATCGACATAACGCATTTCCATTCTCTGGACAACATCCTGCTGGAAATCTAATAGGACCATGGTCCTGCTACAAGAGAGATCCAACGGGAGTTTGAGAATGAACGATGAAGAAGAAGCAAGCGTTTTCTAATTTCCAGCTGTTCTACTTTCCATCTGTTCTAATTTCCAACTGTTCTAATTACCAATTGTTCGAATTTCCAGCGGTGCTAATTTCCAACTGTTCTAATTTCCAGCTGTTCTAATTTCCATCTGTTTCCAACTGTTCTAATGACCAATTGTTCGAATTTCCAGCGGTGCTAATTTCCAACTGTTCTAATTTCCATCTGTTCTAATTTCCAGCTGTTATAATTTCCTACTGTTATAATTTCCTACTGTTATAATTTCCTACTGTTATAATTTCCTACTGTTATAATTTCCAGCTGTTCTAATTTCCATCTGTTTCCAACTGTTCTAATGACCAATTGTTCGAATTTCCAGCGGTGCTAATTTCCAACTGTTCTAATTTTCATCTGTTCTAATTTCCATCTGTTCTAATTTCCTACTGTTATAATTTCCTACTGTTATAATTTCCTACTGTTATAATTTCCTACTGTTATAATTTCCTACTGTTATAATTTCCTACTGTTATAATTTCCATCTGTTCTAATTTCCTACTGTTATAATTTCCTACTGTTATAATTTCCATCTGTTCTAATTTCCTACTGTTATAATTTCCTACTGTTATAATTTCCTACTGTTATAATTTCCTACTGTTATAATTTCCTACTGTTATAATTTCCTACTGTTATAATTTCCTACTGTTATAATTTCCTACTGTTATAATTTCCTACTGTTATAATTTCCTACTGTTATAATTTCCTACTGTTATAATTTCCAGCAGTTCTAATTTTCACATCTGGATAAATGTTTTAGAACTTATCCAGTTGCACTAAAATCACAAGACACAAATAAAAATATGGCTCAGTTAACAAATAAACGAGTACACGCAGATGGGAGTTTTGCCACAGGAATGGCGGGAAGGTGCATGAGAAGTCTTACTCCACTACAACATCGAACAGGAAAATTAAAATTGAATCGGTGACAGTGGCAACGAAAGAGCAGACATATTAGCGAGCACTTCTGTGGTTCATGACACATTATTGATAAGATATGGGGCTGACCTAAAAAAGGAAGTTGATTTACTACAGAGGAAAGAAGACGATGCTGAAGGTGATAACATACAAAGAGTGACAGAAATTCTGGGGGTAATGACCAGGCAGTGAGGGGAACAAGCGTGTTCTCTCTGGAAAGATACGAAGATACTCAAGCACTTCCAGACTGATACAATAATAATATTGTTTTCCCAGGTGACTGATGGTTGGTCGTATCCACACTTGCCGTTAAGCGTAGGGGTGTAAGCCTCTATCTTTCCAATGTCAGATATGTCGTCTTGGTTGCATTGAGTCAATGTTTTTTCAAGGTTATCTTGATGTTTTCTATCCACCTTTTTCTTGGTTTATCTTTAGCTTTATATCCAAATCTGTGGATATATATCTATCAAGATCTATATCTTGTCCGGCTCTGTGGCGAAGTGGTACAGAGCGCGTCTGTGACGGCAAAGGTATCGAGTTCGATCCTCACCACAGGCAATTGTACAACCGGACCTTCAGAAAGCAATGGCAACCTACTGAACGTATTTATATTGCCTAGAAAATCACCACAGCCAACAAATTCTGGGTTGATAGCTACGTCCTGGATAGGATATGCTACCAATTTTCTTTTATATCCAGATATTATTTTTTAAATATGATCTTATTGGTATTTGGTTTGTGTTTATTCTCACCACAACCGAATTATTTTACTTGCTGTCTTTCGACATGCTCATACGTGATGTCTCATACTCTTTTCCTAATTGAGTAATTTCTTATATACGGCGTTTACATATGATAATGTAAATGGCATTACGGGATTCACATGTAAACGCCTCATCGATAGTGAAAGTGGCCTTAGGAAATGAAAAAGGGCGCATCTGAGTTACATAAGGACACGTGTAGCAACGAAGTCGTTTGCAACGAAAGGTGCCAAAATGGTCAGGGACATAAGAGCTAAGGTGACTGTAGACCAAGACGCCCTGAAGGTTTTTGTCACGCCTATAGGCAACCAGTGGAAGGTCCTGGAAAACGGCACAAGTGTAAGGATCAGACTGTAGAAGGGAATAATGTTTGAACAAGATACGACGGACAGTAAAGTTATGGGGATGAAAGGTTTACTCTATCAGAGGAGGATGACGTACCCTGAGTATTCGTCAAGGTATCAAGGCGAGGTAACTGGCAGACGTGAAGCCAAGCCAATGAAAGGACATTGTCAGGGAAAGAGCGTCTTCAAAAAAAATAAAAACAACAATCGTCTCAGAGGATTTATCAAGAAAGTAATCATTATCACTACATAAGCAACGAAGGTGAATTAGCTGGGAGAATGGCAAAGAGTTGGGACAAGAAGAAGAATGAGAATAAGTCTAGAACAGAAAACGATGTGTATGTTTGTATTAAACAGATGTGCTGAGGTAAGGGGGGGGGGGAGATGAATAGTGACAATAATGTCAAGAAAGTTGACAGAAGTAGCAGAGATGTTAGATGTGAATTGAATAGCAGGGATAACATTATTGATAAAGTTGATGAAGTGAGACAATTCTGTCTCAGGCATATCAATAATACCTATACCATCATCAATATATCTATGAAAAAGAAATGGAAAAGGGCCATTATAGATCTTCTAAACCTGATGTTCAAGATGTCACGTGAAAAGGCACTCATAATTTGGCCCCATCTTAGTGTCCATAGCAACGCCATTGGTCTGATCGGAAAAGTACCCATCGAATTCCAAAAGAGTTGAGTGTAAGCACCAGTTCAGGATAAAAATGGGAGTGGATACAGAGAAATGGAGACTCATATCAAGAAAAATCTGTAAAGCTAAGACCGGGTATAGCAGTAGATAAAGAAAAAACATCAAGCGCAAGAACAGACGGTATGTGCGGTCAGAAGAAAACTTCAGCTGACAACTACGAATTGGGGTGGGGGGTCCCCCTAAATTCTTAACAGTTATTAAAAATTTTTTTAAAGTAATTTAACGACAGCCACGCCTATAATCAGCATGTCCGTAACAAAAATGATTGTTATATCTATTTGATTATTTCTCTTGTCAATGTCGGTCAGTTTGTGTTTATTCTTTATTAAATTTAATATAACTTTATTTAGGGTTAGAGTCAATTGTGTAAAACGAAACTATCCTAACCCTGACTCTAAATAAATTTATATTAACATTAATTTTAAAAGAATATACATAAACTGACACACATTGCCAAGGGAAATAATCAAATAGACAGGACACACATTTCAAACAAGAATAAAATGGTTAAACTTTTATTCTTACACAGCATCCCTCATTTTCCAAGAAGTCTGTCGAGAGATAATTCTCAGAAGTCAATCCATTCAGCACAGCAGCGCATTTATCAAAGATGCAGATGGAAACCCAGCCTACATCAAAAGAGTATCAGTTGTGCAACAGATTTCCGCTTCTCCTTGCATCAGATGGGAGACCTTCGCTCACTTTGAGTCTATGGTAGTTGCCAAAGATGGATGTCAAGCAAAGTTTAACGTTTGCTACACGCCCGGAGTTCAGCCGCCATCAGTTCCTATAACAGATTCAGTTGGTAAGTAACACAGCAATGAAATGCCTTTTAATGCGACATATATGTGTGTGTGTTTGTGTGTGTGTTTGTGTATGTTGTGCGCGCGCGCGTGTGTGTGTGTGTGTGTTACTGTCAACATCATCTATAGTATTTGTGTTTTCATTTATTATTGGGACGTGACTAAAGGCAGTGCAGCTCTTTATTCGTCGAGTGCTATGTTTGGGCCCTCGATAAAGTCCTGTTTTATCGAAACATAGATTTGTGTATGCTTTTCTATGTGCTCCAAGTGATGTGTTAAATTTTATAACCCTGTGTCTTTTCGCCTATTGGATCATATTTTGCTGCAGTTCTACCTGTTATAGATTATCATAATCTTACCGGAAGTTAATTATCGAATTAATCATCAGATCATTATCTTTGCACGCCAGACATGTTTCTAGGTGCTCCAATCTCGACTTGATTGTATCCACCATTACACGACTGACAATTTTATGTCTCTGGAAGTTGACAAGTATTATTCTAAGCCAGCGGCAACATCAATT